>JAYKKI010000018.1:8267500-8805000 GCA_039881145.1 Druceiella hillmani | reverse complement strand
TACATAACTTACGAATACATATGTATTTACATATTGATTACGCGAAATTTTGGATTTCCTATTTAGTTAAATAAAACACTTCATAGAAATCACAAATGCTTTATTTTGATAGTTCTTAAACATTACAAATTACAAACATAGGTACATAATGTACTGTAATAAAAATAAAGTACACAATCACTACAGACAAAGCTCTGTGTTACTAAAGTAGAAAGTCTGTTATTTGAGTTTGTTTTTGACAAACTTTTGTTCGGTAGTAAGAACTTCGTACGGCATTGTGAATTCATGACATCATTGTTTTCATAAGATCATCATCAAAGTTAGTCTGAACAAACACACTGAGTGTTTCTGCAGCCTTCAAAGCTTCAGACACACTCAAAGTCGGATGAACCTCCTCTGGTTCGTCATCATGACCGTCGCTACTTTTGCTATTCGCGTCGTTGGCGATGATATTTTCCACAATGTTTTCATCAGACGGTTCTTCACAAGTGGCGACAGCATCATCGACACACGCGTATTGTTCAAAGTCCTCATTTGTTATGGGTATCTGATGCCTATCAATAGCCGTCGCCCAAACACTCAGCGGTAAGTCGTCTTATTGGTTAAAATCATCTGCGTTTGAAGTTATGGTACATTCTACGTTGCTTCGGACAAAACTAGCGTGTTTGTAACAGTTAAAAATCGTACCTTAGTTGAGTTGGGTCCATGCATCTTGAACCATTAGAATAACACCAAGAACAGTAATCTTTGGGTACTCAAAACTAGTGCTTCGGCAGCCGTCTAGAAACTGGATCATTTTCAGGACAAGGTTTTTACGAAAATGTGTTTTCAAAACTCGGATAATCCCTTGATCCATGGGTTGCAACACTGATGTCGTATTTGGAGGCAGAAACACTAGAGTTATGCTTTTCAAGTCTGCTATGTGGGGATGTGCAGGACAGTTGTCAACTAACAGCAGGCTTTTCTTGTTCTTTTTTGTAAGTTCACGATCCCAAGCGCGAACTCATTTAGTAAAAATGTCAGTAGTCATCCTGGCTCTTCGATTGCTTTCATAATGCACTGGCAAATGCCGTACATATTTAAAACATCTGGGGCGTTGAGATTTTCCGATAACGAATTTTTTTTAACTGTACCATTCATGTTGGCTGCCACCATTACAGTTATTCTATCCTTTGATAATTTTCCTCCTTTACATTTTTCACCTTTAAATTTCAACGTCTTATTCGGGGTTAATTTATAAAACAGCCCGGTCTCATCTGCATTAAAAATTTCATCATCTGTAAATTGTGCACGTAGAGTAGGCCAAACTTTTTCTAGCCAATCGATTACATCACTTTGTTGAACTGACAAAGATTCGCCAGCAATCTTACCACTAACGATGTTGTGTCTTACTTTAAAACGGTTTATCCAACTCATGGAACACGTAAAATTTTGCATATCTAATTTCATTTGATTCATCGGCTTCCAATCGGTGTAATATTGCACTTTTTTCTTCAATTGTAAAACACTTTCGCTTCACTGAACTCATTTTTTCATTTTGTCGAGCTTTATGAACTTGTCATAACAGGTGACAAACCCTAACTGTGATTTACGCGCGCTAATAAGGATATGTGAAGCGCGCGGGTCGGGGGTGCGAGTGCGTAGGTAAACAAAACATTGCGCGTGTGTCGTTTTAACCGGACGTATTATCATAAAAAATGGTCGCTATAAGCAGTTGGTCGCTTAAACCGGAGTCGCACTAAACGGTATTTTCTTAGTACCTATCTACGAAACCTAACTTGAGTAAACATTATCGTCGCTAAAACCGATTAGTCGTCATAAGCGAAGTCGTTATATATGAATTCTACTGTATATATATAATGGTAGTCTTACAGACGTTTAAACGTTTTTTTCCCGTTAGTACTAATCCTCTTTACTCATGTGACTGTACGCTCACTACTTGTTAATATTTGTACCGTTCGGCTATAGTGATTAGATTGGCTTAATCGAATTTGCTCGATTTTTATTTATGGGCACGTTTGGAACATTTCAGGGGTATGCAAGGTATCTATTTGAACGGGCGCTACCCAAAATGCTGCAGAGGAACTCCTCGCTGACCTTCCGCTCTAATAAAATTAACTCCTTTGCTTATTTCGTTTTCATTTCCCCTCAGTCGACGGACACCCACGTAATAAAACCCTCTAGGCTCATGTGCCTATAGGACCGTAATTTGAAATATTACTCCGTACAAACGCCTCTTTGATTTTATTTACTACAAATGTATTATGTTTTAAGAAGATATGAGAGATTTTTTGAGATGAAAAAGACCATAGATTATAGTTTGTAATGATTTCTGACTTGAATTTGACGACGTGCGAAATTATGTTAAGAAGAGTATTATAAGGAAAACTTTGTTTAAATTTTCGCACTTTTCCCACTTCTCAAATTAAATCTTTTTCTTTTTGATAAAAATCTTTCGATGTTCTTATAACTAAAGAAACATAATGATTGTAGAGGAGTACACTCCCAAACTATTATTTAGTCAAAAAAAATTAGTAAATGTACTGTACAAGTTTCTGGCGCAGTTGTTATATGTCATAAGATTATTAATATATGTACTATAAAGTTTCTGGCGCAGCTGTTACATGTCATAAAACATGCGCCACGTCACCGTATGCTACTTTTTTGTTAACTTTAATTAGATTTAATTGTGCGTTACACCTTAAACACACTTCTTGAAAGTTTTGAAAACTAAAGAGCTTCAGACTGAATCGTTTGAACAACTCACTACGGGAGTATTAACCTAAAAGATATTGAAATATAAATTAAACTAAAAAGAAAGAAAACCTACTTCGAATATGAACTAATGTATGAAGCATCGAAAAGTTAAAACCTATATTTATTTACCCCAACTAAGTACTGCAATTATAATTGACAACGACATTTTTCACATAGGTACTAATAATTATTAGTGAAGGGGTCGGTGTCTATTGTTATTGCAGTACTTAGTTAGAGTAAATAAAAATTCTTTTTATGTGGTTCAGTGCTTCATAAAGATACGTTTTAAAAATCGATTTTAATTTTTTTAAACTCCATTTTATTTTATAATTTTTTGTAGTTTTATACCGACTTACTTATTAATATAACCATACTTCCAAACGTATTGTTATTATAAAAAAAACGCGATTAGTAAAGAAGGGTTGTTTGAAAAAAGAAATAATAAGGAAAGAAGAGAGAATTGTAAGAAGCGTTGACATTTGATTTCGCAAATAAGAACTTATAATAGGATCCTAAATAATGAGAGCGTAGAAGATCTAATCATTAGCGTAATACACCAATGTTTAACTTGACTTTAAAAACTGATTTAATTACGAATAGGGTAGTATTTTTCGTCGACGAGTTCCATTAAAAGAAGCCTATACGTCATCATATGCTCTTGGTCCAGCTGGTGCTATGATGGTCTTCTTAAAAAAACTTTGGTACGGAAACAAAGTCTTCAATCACGGATGTACATGATTCATTGAGGAATTAGTTTTCCATTGTCCTCTTTGGTCCGCATCATAATATCTCGATCAAATTCATAACGATACGTCTTTGACACATACTTTTCTAAATAAAAATAAATGAATCATTAAAATTGTTTCGTAAATACGATTGGATCGTATGATGATGCGTATCTTCGCATTAATGTACATAAACTATGTGGTCCAATCGAAAGCCTCCTCCTTTATTTGAAGTCGGTCAACGATAATAATGTATTTATATCACTCTGGACAGATTGTTATCGTGTGAAATACGAGAATGCTTGTGGTCTAACTCTTTTAAAACATTATTTTCATAGTATATTTTCATTTATTTTCGAATGTCCTACGTAATGGTGATTTTCATCAATTTGTTGTTGTTGTTTTTTTAGTTTGTGGATTATTTCAAATCGTTTTTTTTTAAATTATGACAACATATCAATATATATTATTTTGTATTTAAATATGGGCTCTCTTTACAAAGAAAAATGTTTATTTTACCTGCTTATTTTTTTAAATAATATTTCTGGATTGAAGTATTTTTCAACGAATCCAGTTATCTAGTCTTTTTCGGTCTATTCATCACGAAATAAAAATATCAAAAATTTTCGAAAAATTTTATTATTATGAAGTATGTAATTGCTCTCCTTGCTTATTCTTATCAGATTTTATAACATGGTCGAATGGAATTTCCTAAACTCTAAGGGGAATTGCTTTCAGTCTTGAAGTTTTTCGAATTACTTATTAACCACGTTAATAGTTCATTGGTCTTGAATTTGGAGCATTTTGTGTTTTAGGTTGTGATCAGAAAATATAAAATTATAGTTTATTTCGGCTGCTTAGAGCACCCAGGAATATTCTATAGTGCTCATCTATTTTACGGGCGCTTAAATTGAATACTGCGATTGAGAGAGAGGCTACATCCCATTGTTGGCTCGATATTATTCTAATTCGTCTACCTACTAGTTAATACGTTATATTCGAGTTATTCATCTTACCTGTCTGAAAGATATACTAGACAATATGATACTTAATAAAAGTTAACAATAAAATATTTATTATATATTTATTAAAATTGGTATTTATTTATTCGCAACAAATAACTAAGTTACTTATTTTTTATGTCAGTGCCAGTACGGTCGACCAATTTAAATATATTATTTTAATTAATTTTTAATGTAAATTTAAAACTTTAACTTTTAACGTACTCGCAACATGAAATAGATTTATAAGGAGCGTATATACTCGTATAATATAAAATTTTGCTTTTTTCAAGTCGATCGGCGGAGCTGGCACCGACATAAAAAATAAAAAAATATTTGTGTGTTGTGAATTTTTTTACTTTTTAGTACCTTTCTTTTGTAGTCGGTTTTTTAAAAATATTTTATTTTAGAATTTTTGGTGATTAATAATATTAATTATCACACAATTACTTTTTTTCTTAGGATATTGAATAATTATTAAAATTCAAGGGTAAAAGCTAGTATATATCTAATTTCCTCTTTGTCGATTGTTGGTTATCAACAACAAGCAGAAACGAAGCAAGTAGTTGTAGCCGGCAGTGGTTAGCTGCTAGCTGTTTAAGAGTTCCATTTTCCGTATCTGAAGTCCAATATCTGACTTTTCAAAGTAACAAATACCAATTGAGGAGTTTTCCATATCTGAAGCCCAATATCAGATTTTGCAAAGTAAGTAACAACTAACTAGCAGAAAATATTTTGAATCAGGGTTAATTTACTACCATCCGTTAAAGAGTTACATTGTTCATCTCTAGAACTCATGATCTGACTCTGACCTGGTAGATGATGCAGTTATTATGCAAAGTGACAACTATCAGTAGCAAATATATTGAATCACGGTTATTTACTTCCATCCTTCACGGAATTTCATTGTTCACTTCTAGAACTCATTATCAGATCCTGACCTGGTAAACGGTGTAGTTATTTTGCCAAGTAACAACTATTCGTACCAAATATCTTGAATCATGGTTAATTTATAGCCATTCGTTAAGGAGTTCCATCGTTTATTTTCGAATCACATCATCAGACCATCATCACGTTTATATGGAACCACACGTAAAGTCTGTCCTTTCCAATAAGAATCATCGAAGTCGGTTCACTTGATGAAGAGTTATTGCTAAATGTACATAAAAAAAGATTCCGACGAACTGAGAGGCTCTTTTTTTGAAGTCTGTTCATAATGCAATTCTTTAAAAACAATTTCATAGAAATACTATGTATTTTTAAATGTTTAAGATTTTGTATGTGAGTTAATGCATATGAGACTATCGCAGTGAGGTACAGGCTCTGCACATACTTTGCAAGTATATTTATGATTAAATCAAGTGTAACTTTTTGAGTCAATATGTTATTTGGGCGTAAGGTATTTAAAGATAAAATAAATTTTGAACAATTTGATAATTTGTATTATTAATTGCAAAATCATTGGTCACCTGGTCAAAAATACCAAATTCACATAGTTTCTTCTGTCAAAACAGACACAAAATGAAACTTTCGTGGTACGAGTATGCGCCTATTTATTACTAATATAAATCACAGTTATTAGTACTACCATCTACATATCCCACATACATGAAAAACTTTCCATCATTTATTAAGAAAGAAAAAAACTAATTGTCTGAATAATATCTGTAGCATTAGATAACACTTAAAGTCGTGATAGTTGAAAGCTTGCCTCTCCCTGTTTGATGATTTAGTATCCTTAGACTAACTATATATTAGCATAATATTATGCCTTATCATGGTTGTTTCCAACTTTGATTGAAGGTGATACGAAAGTATAGATATTAAAAAAAATATTTTGAATAGCCAAGAAAATTTAATTAATTAGATTGCTGAAACCATAAATCATACCAATAAAACTTCATTTAGTGACAATGTAATATGAATACATACACTTAATGTATAAAAATGATCAATTGTCATTAGAAAATGACATTCGGCACAAAAAAGTAACAAGGTCAAAACCATAAACGAAATCACGACATTATTTAGTTTGAGCCTGATTTAACTTAAACACGAACGGAGACGAGTATTTATAGAAGTAACTGACTAATTTAGTTGGGCCTCCAGGCCGTTTATTCTTCTATAGAAAAACTGAACTTCTATATAAAAATAGTAATGATGGATCTTGGAACCAAAATAAAAATATAACTTGTATTCTTTATTTACCTGACTGAGGCAAATATCTCAAGCAAGAGATCGGGGAAACTGAATATTAACTATTTTCTAAGTTACTCTTTCGAAGGTGAGACTACGAAATTTGCATTAGATCGGTGTTTTTATGATTTGAATTTAAGTACCGTCACGAATTTATTTTATTGCATTTAAAATAGGGCATCCTAATCAACAGGCGCGTGTTTAATTTGGGCAAGACAATTGTGTTTTTTTTAAGAAATTTCGGGATTTTAGTACTCTTTCAAAGATTCAAAAACAATTTTATCTAATTGAGGTGATAAATTTGTTTCGTAACCGTGCTTACTTACTTACTTTTAGGTTGAAAACTATTCAACTGGTCATTTACCAGCAATTTATGGAATCGGAGAAACCAATCTAGGATCAGAACCAGGACAATTTTTGATATTAGATTTAGAAGCATTAAAAAGTTTTGTTAAAAATAACTCAGACTCTGACTTTCTCTCATGATCTTTCTTATATTGGAATGAAAAAAAAACAAATTCTTTTTAAGGAAAAATTATCTTTGGCTGCTAATGTGATGGATGGGTTTATTAGATTTTCACATAATTTCAAACTTATTTAAAGTCTTATCAAGTGTTTTTTAGAATAAACAAAATATAGTACACATTAATGAACATAAAGTAAGATGCATTTCTCTTCAAATTTTGTGGAAAGACAATAAACGAGGCTTAAAATTAAAATTGATCCCTTAATTTCATTTTCAAAGACCCATCAAATGGGATGCACGAAAATTTTTTCTACGACTGTACATGTGCACGAAAAAAAAACAATTGGCACATCAGCTTACAAGGGCACATAAATATTTTTCTAAATATTTTGCTGTATATTATTTGAAATCCCTGTCTGAAACATCTACTTGAAAAATTATACAGATATGCTTACACAGTTAAAACTTTAAATCTATGATAGATGGACGGATGTATATGATAAATTATAAAGGTTCCTTGATTCTCTAGAGAACTATAAAAATTATGTTGTGTGTGTTGGAATATGGGAAAGTAGAGTTACGAAGATATTCTGCAAAACCCCAAGTAGTTTTATCTAAAAAGTACTCGGGGTTTAGTATATATAAAACTATATATGTTTTGCATATATAGTTTTATATGTAAAATTTAAAAAGTTTGCAATTGAAACAAGTTATTATAACAAGACTATTGAAACAAGTTTATTGTTTCAATAGTCACTCGCATAAATTGCAAACCACTTTGAAGCTTTATATTTTGCAAAGAAAACTTTTCCACCCCCGTTCTACATGTATTTGTAGCAAATTTATTTTTTATTATTTCCTTTATACCACCGCTATGATAACTTCATCTAAAGCAAGTGGTAGCAAATAGATACTTAATTTTATGCATGCAGGAGTACACACACATACACACACACACACACACACACACATAACAATTATTTCTCTCTTACTCCTGTCAACTTTTCATTAGATTAATCAAGAACAAAATCTTTGCTTAAGTATAATTAGTTACATTAGTTATTTGAGTGGAAAAGCGTGTCTGTCGGTGCCGTTGCACGCTTTTTACTGCTATACCAAAAGTAAGTTGAAAAGTTAAGAAGTTAATAAACTTTGACGTTGTTAAAATAACACTTGTATATTATACTAATGTGTTAGTAATCTTTAAATTAATTTTAAGATTTCTTTCTAATGGATATTTGAACGTTTTTATTTGGTCTTGACAAATCTTATAGTAAAAACGTAATTTTGATTTTTTTATAATTTATAAAAAGTTTTTGAATTACATTTTCAATTAAACAATATTAATTTTTAATAGTCATTGCACATCATTTATGATTAGCAATTAAAATACAAATTATTAATATCATAATTAAAAAACAGAACATAATTAATTTTAAACCAATGTCATGTCAGAAGATAAGTGTTTAAATGATTTAATAAAGTAGCAATTATATTTAGATTTTTTTAGTGCATTACGACTTTAAAAATGCCAATTTCCACACTTTTAGTTAATATGGCGAGAGAAAATGAGATTTCATGGCAACTCGCAGGTAATCTCTTACAGTCTCGTGGGAGTCATAAAACTGTGAGTAGGTAGCGCGCGGCACACATTCTGGGACAACCTACAGTTCCTTGACAAATTATTAGGATGTTTGAATGATTTTATTTAATGTTTTGTTTTGGCAATAATGAGCAATCAAAGTCATTTTAACGTCTTATTGCTATGGATATGGAAAATGCAACAGTACTATTTACGGAAAGTGCATTATTGAATGGATTTCATTACTTTTGTATGAATGTAGAACAATTCAAATAACACGCTATTGGTCCAAAATATCTCTAAAATTAAACTCCTGGTTACGGATATGTATGAACATTTTAATTTTTTGCAATGTTTGTTTTTCACAGGCGTAAAACATGGCGCATATTTAAAAACAAAATCTAACAACTGGGATAATCGCAATAGTAAATAATACTGCAATCTTCTATTTAGATTTTTTCAATCTGATTTTTTCATAATGTTTAGCTCATTATTTTCGAAAATATTCTTGTAATTGTACAACTTATACTTTCAGTTTAAATGGAAACGGTAAACTTTCAAATATTGAAAAAAGAGAGTTTTCAAAATGTGAAAGTTTACCTTTTTCGTTGGATCTTGAAAATTACAATTCATACCCTTTTTGTGTCTTTTCCCTTCACTTTTCAAAATCGTTGAGAGTGTAATATGGTCCGATTCGTGACAATTTATCTTCTTTCTTTTTAATGCAAGTATATTTAATCATCTCGTTATGAATGATTAGAGTCCTTGTTCATGAGTACTCATTTTATCGTACGATACGACAAGCTCAGTAATGTTAAAAACATTATTTTACATAAAATAAATAAAATTTTGGACTTGCCAAAACAAATGAAGAGAAGGAAATATCATAGTAAATCGACGTGGATTACAATGGTTTGAAATAGTATCTAATTTTTCTAATTTACAAAATAGTAATGTATTTCAATAAATAATATAGAAAACCAATAGACAGTGAACGCTTCTGACCATTTGAAGTTTATTAGGCTTAGTATGTAGGATTTCAACTTTCACGTATTCATTTCAAATTAAATGTGTTGTATGACATTTAATATATTCGCTAATAATTAAAGCCTCGTTAAATTTTTTGGCTCATGGAGAGATTTTCTAGTTAAAGAGACCTTAAATTATAAAAGCTTCTGAATTATATTTTCAGTTATATACAAATAATTATATTTATAAAAGCTTTTTCTAAAAACTTCTACCAAAAATTTAATGAAATTTCCATTAAAATTTTAAGAAGTAAATAAAAATACAACAGGGATCTAAAATATGTTTTTCAATAATCAAAAAAATAATGTTATTACCTAGATTTTAAAAAAATGTTAATAGTTTATTTTTTATGTTTCGAATTTTGCACTTTGAACACCTATTAACTATATTTGTAATGGTTCGATTTTTTAACCGTTTAATCAATGAGCAATGATAATATTTCCAGATAATTTTTCTTCAAATTTTCATCGTGTTTCATTAATGTCGTATAACTATATATTAGTGTTTGATTTTTAAACTAAACATTTGCTTGTCTCAAGTAAAATGTATGAGCACGTGTTTACACTTATATGTGTTTAGACTGTTAGTAAATGAAACCATATATGTACATATATGAAAATATATAATGATACTATATATACACATATAACCGGAATAATTTCAGATTTTCAGTAAGTAAATATTCATAATTGTTTTCACTGACCTTACGTGCTGATTGCTGTGAAGAGTATCTATTCTCAATGAAAATATAAATGTGATGTGTGAAAGAGGGGCCAAAGTGAGGTCTATCGATAAAGAGTTGGGATCTAACTGAGTGTGAAGTTCAATTAAAGTTCCTTTAGACTTAACTATATAAATATATAACGTTGTTTGAAAAGAAACATTATTGCTTATTTCCTACTAAACCTTTCATTTTGCAAGTTTTCATGTTTTATATGGTATATTAATGATATCTGTGTTAAAACTTATATCAAGTGAAACAGCGAGTTGCTGAGATTCTAAAACAATTTGTTTGAATTATTTTAAGTTAATTCTAGAGATATTGTTAAAAATGCCCACAAAACGTATCTCTCCCTATTACCGGGACTGTGTAAGTCAACATTATTTTAACTAGAAATTTTCAAGTTTCTAAATCACAATTATTTTTGAAAAACTAAATAAACTTCCCGCCAGTAAAATATCTACTAAGCAATATATATTCGTGGTGAAAAATAATATTAACATTTGTAAATAGTTCAATGTAAATACTAAGTTATATGTGAATATTTAAGGGTACGTACCTTAAATATTAATGTGTAACTAAGTGTGCACGTAACTCTCATAATTCTTCTTGCACAGGATGTCCAGTGGCAGATTTCAAAGTTTGAACAAATATAGTTTCTGAACGCAACACATAAGAGGGGCGCGGGGGGTGTCGTTAGAAGCGCAAGCGGTGCGGATGTTTTAGTAGCCATAGAACAGTGCAGAGGAGAGCACCGCGCTTTTGCCGCCGAGGCGTACATTTCGAGTGGATTTTCGCTGTCTGTAGCACGCCGTCGATTTAATAATCGTTACAGTATTCGTCGATCACGTGATGGACCATCGATCAACCTTATTCAGTCATGGGTAGCAAGGTTCAGAGCTACAGGATCAACATTAAATAGGCCTAGGCCAGGACCTACACCATTGGTAGCCACGGATGAAAATGTCGAGCGTTGAAAATCTCTCTTTTGAGTTTCTGTTGTTGAAAATCCCCGATTATCACTGCGTACACGTTCATCGATATTGGGAATTCCGAAATCAACTTTACAGGTAATAATGCGAAAAAAGCTCAAGTTCCATCCATATAAAATTCAAATTGTTCAAGATTTACACGATTCTGACTTTGAATTAAGAAAAACTTACGCGGAGGTGATGTTGTTGAGATTTCGTACTGCTACCCGGATGGGCAACATATTCTTTAGTGACGAAGCTCACTTTCACATTGGAGGATATGTGAATAAGCAGAACTTTCGTTACTGGGATGTCCACAACCCAAGACAAATGCATCAAGAGCCTTTACATAAGCCTAAAGTAACAGTCTGGTGTGCCATGTCTGCATCTGCAATCATAGGGCCTTATTTCTTTGAAAATCAACGTGGCCAAACTGTAACTTTGAATTCGGAGAGATATGCCCAGATGTTAAATGACTTTTTCAGAGTAGAACTACAGAATAGTCCATCCTTCAACCAAAACACATGGTTCCATCAGGACGGGGCCACAGCTCACACTGCTAATGTGTCCATGAATGTAGTGCGGCAGTTATTTCCAGAAAAAAACATATCCCGAAACGGTACCGTACCGTGGCCACCTAGGTCACCCGATTTAAGCCCATGTGACTTTGTTATGGGGATACTTAAAATCCGTAGTTTACAAAACAAATTCGAGCACTGTGACACAACTTAAAGAAAATATTCGAGTCAGTAGGATACCCCAGTCGCTCTGCAAACGGGTTTTTGAAAACATGCGTGCTAGACTCGAAGAGTGTGTCAGACTCGATGGCCGCCATTTGGAAAACGTGGTTTTTATTTACACCTGTATTTAATAGGTTTTATTTTTGAAGAGTCTTGAAATATTAATTATATATATATATATATATATATATATATATATATATATATATATATATATTATCTTGCTTATATTTATAAATTCTTTCAAATAATATTTGAAATGACTCGTTATAGTGAAATATTATTCAGTCGTTTATTACCCATAAACATCATGAGTTCATTTTTGTTATCATTTTTATTCTTGTAAATTTTCTTATATAGATACTTCTGAAACTTTCGAAGTGTTTTCAGCGAATATTCCTCAATAAGCTGTTGTGTACACATGTGTGTTGTCATCCATATTGTATACAGCATTGAGTTATTATTTTATATGACTTTAATATTTTACTAATATACGCTGTGTTATGAATAAATCCCAGATAGTATGGTAAAGTTTATCAGAGAGGTGCCATTATATATCTCGCCGGAATTCAATATGCCCATTGCTGTATTTACATCCAAGCAACTGAAATATTCTTAGCATCTGACTACAGTTACTTCCACAGTCGACATAGGGATGGCTAGTATAAATTACATAGCTCAACCGAAGTGGGTAGACCGTGTCCCAAGTAGTCCTTACCTAGTATTGGGTATCGCGCGAGATCGTAAGTCAATGTCGCGGCCGTAGTCTCCTTTAACCCCACTTAAATGAAGTATGGTCTAATATTAAAAATTGAAATTCTTACTAAATAATAAAAGTGAAAATAATCTATTTATCTGTTTGTATGCTTTTTTTGTTTTTACACTTAACTATCCTGATGTAATTCAACGAAATTTTGCATAAAAGTAATATATATTAATAATTAAAATATAAGTATAGTAATATATATTAATAATTAAATTATGTGCAATTACATTATCATTCACAGGAGAGTAGAGCACTGAACATAAACGCCAAAAAATTATGCCCCCAAACGAAAAATTAAATGCGCTACTATTAACTTAATTTTTAAAAGTAGTGTGTCATTTAACCATCAAATTCAAGGTTTAATATTTTAAAGTAAATTCGTTCAGACTATCACTATATAAACCGCGCGGCGTGACCGCTGCACCACAACAAATATTACTAAACAAGGTCTGTGAAATTAAGTTAAAAATAATAATTACTTGTAACCATCTAACTGGTCTGGTTGAAATCTATACCTATTTCTTTGAAGGAAAAGTTCATAAATTTTCCAATTATCATGCGGGAGAAGCCGCATTTAACAGCTAAATGCCACAATCTTGCGCAGATTGTTGTATCGTAACAAATTAGATTGTCGAATGTTCATGTTGAGTAGCTGTCAAAGACTCAAACTGATTTCTTCTTGTTTTCGTAACCTTTAGTGTAGTTAATTCAGCTATATGTGTATATGAGTAAGTGAACAAAAAGGATAAAATGTTCCTATATTCTTTACATAACATTAATCGCTAACTCGGCCTGAAATGGGAAATTGGAAAATTATTTACAGCTATTTTTTCTACTCAAGTGCGTCATGTTTTCACAAACTTGGCCACATATCTTCCACTTAACAAAACTGAAACGAATGTCATCTCGTCGGAAGAAGTGTGTGTTCTTATAATACATAGATACATACAGATTAGAAAGTAGCCGCTGTGTTAAGCAGTATTATGGGAATTAAAAAAGATTTTTCTTTTTAATGGTCTTTTAATATTCGGTATTTTCCTAACCAAACATATTAAAAAAATTTCTACATAAAATTTTACAAACAAAAAAGTAGTTCAACTTAATTATTTCTTACCGGTTTCCCGGATATGAATTATTAAATTTATTGTATTCAAACATTGTTCAAATCATTATAATGGTTCTATTTCTCAAGATCATGCGTCTAGTTTATTTTAATCTTTAATAAGCTGTAGAGCAGACCGTAAATAATGCATAGAAATAATTTGATACAGCATGTTCATTCATTTGTATTTAATCAAAACAAAACAAAGTAAACGCAGATACCCACAAACGATAAGACAAGCCCCATTAACCCACTCACTCAATGTCCGAGATATCCACAGGATTTGTTTTTATTAACAAACACGTCACCTCCGACAAAAGGTTAGACAAATTGTTATCTCTTATACCTCCATTTTGTCTGTGCCGCCTTCTCCGCGCCGGTCCTCGTGCGCCCCTAGTCAGTCGGCACGCTGATTGGTCCGCCTCAACCCCTTGGCGACCGGTCTCTGTAAATAGTAGTATAATTATAATTTCTAATTAAAAAAAGACTTATCTTAATAGACAGGGTTCTTCTTGGAACGTTGGTTTTTATTATGAATGCCCGATATCAATAAATTTTAGTATAGTACATTGTTTAAAGATATTAGGAAATGAATTAGGTAGGAAATGAAAGAATTGTTAATGCTATTTCTGTTTATAAAGAAAATGGCCTTCGTTGACATATTTTCCCGTTACCATAAGGGCAATTCATTGTCATCATTTTTTAATAGAAATCTAATCAGACATGTCGAGTTACGAAATTTTGGTCAACACGTCCCTATTTATTACTGTTCAGTGAATCCCAGATTTAACTCCGTACAACAATAATAAATAGGGACGTAAAAAAGAAGGAAAGTAGAATCAACTACTTGATTCTGAAAGGGTTAAATCCTACTCAATTCACCCACGCCGCCTCCTGCGAGTATTTGTACACCAATAATACCTTATTAGGGCTCGACGTTGTGCTTTGTTATAATAAAACCTTTCGTACAAGTGAAAGAACTAAGAAGATGGTAAAAGATACTTTGCGACATGGATTTGCATTAGGGCGTAATCTTTGGCTCAAAATGTAATCGAGATTATTACAGAAGTGAATTATATTATTATTAATGATTACAAAAAAAATATCGTGAAATTTATAATGAGGCCGAAATAAGTTTGAATTTCAGCAACTAGTATATCCCATTGTTATTACTTACTATTAACATGCTTACTCACAAAATAAATTATGTTCAGTATATGCACAATATCCATTCTCTTATTTGAAATATTTAATTCTTTGGGAAATTGTGTATTTGTATATAAAAGCATTATGAGAATGTTTCTGACGAAAACGCACCATAATGGCTGTTAGTTAAATTGTATCAATTATTCATCTCAGCGTAGACTAGTGTTATACAAGTAAAAAATTAGCTAAATTTCGACTTATATTAATATTATTTTCTTTTTGTCTTTAAATTCACTTTAAATTTAAATTCATTTTCGGTGAACACTTGTGTATTGTTAATACATACGATATGGTTTGTTTGCTTTGAAAAATGTGCTTACAGCTATTAGCATAATTCGTTACAATCTACGACTAGTATACAAATCCGTTTATCTATTTACATACATAGATTGACATTGGTCACGTAAATACCGTTTAGTAGTAGAACAAGGAACCCTGTAATAATTCGTAATTAATAACTTAATTTCGTTGTGTTCGTCGTCCATCCGACGAGCGCTGCCCCATAGTTTCTAGATAGTACACTATTATATAACGAAGAAAACAGCGGAATGTTCTAATATAATCATATCTTTCCATTGTTTCCTCTATAACAGCCACATAGTTTCGATAGTTTTAGACCTCTAAGGATGAAATTTGCAAGAAATGGATTATATGAAGAGCTCAATTAATATGCAGTAAGATATTAAAATGTAACCAAGTTTTTCAATGTACTTATTCCCCAAGCATATAAATTGGGGGCGAAATATTTTTATCATCCTTTCTAGTAAAATATATCAGTAAAAAGGTATTTTAAAATAACCATTTTTTAAATTTTAACCTCTTGTGCGAAATATAAAACTTCAAAGGAACGCATTACTCTAACTGTTTAATGCATTTTGTTGAAACTTTAAAATGAAGTAGTTTTAATAAGTTTGCATCGGTGGTAGGTGTTTAGTTTTTGAATAATATATGAAGGATTGGTAAACATTATATTTGCTCCGAAGGCGGCATTCTAATTATTTTTTCAAACCAATTTTCTCTTTCTTCGAGCCAAAATTTCGTTTCGAAATTCTCACAAATTTTGAAGTTCTTTGCCGACCGAGACAGGGTATTAAACTTGTTGTCAAATGTACTTAATTACGTTGAGAATGAGACCAAAAATCTTAAATTTCGGTAAGAGGGTTACGTTTATATAGAAATTATTAAGAAATACATTTACAGTGAAATTAAAACTTACAGTGCGTTTATATTTGAGAAGATTTGAAACTAGTAGAATATTAAATTTAGCGGATCGATAAAATAATACTTTTATGTACTAGTAAAGCTCACACTCCATTCAGTAAATACTTGGCCACATATAAACATTATAAGGATATATAGTATATTTCTATATATAGTATATTTTTAATATTATAAGGATATATAGTATATTTCTATTTAATAAACTATGGATAAATATTTATTTTATTTTTGGGTATGTAAATATCTTGTCCAGTGTGTATTTCGCTCATGTAAAACATAATGAATCTTTGAAAATCTATCGAATTTTCAAATCACCGCTATAGTTTTTCAGTAAACTTTAAATAAATTTCCATTAACGTTGTTTCTTCATCATCCTGAGTTTAGCAGTTTTCTTTGGATTAGGAGGTAGCATTTCGTTTTGTACATATTTCAAATTATTTTAGATAAAATTCTAAAATAGTACTATTAAACTATTACTATTAAAGTACTATTAAATTATTACTAAACTATTACTATTAAAGTACTATTAAAGTCCTGTTTCAACTCGACAGTATCTCTCAGTACTCGACACGACGCATGAAATTAAAAAAAATGCATTTTTAGAATTTCATATGAGAAATTGTCCACGAAGTCAGCATTAAAAATGTATTTGTTCTGATCAATAAAAATGCAAGAAACCTCCAGCTAACGAAGTCATCTAACTGTAAAATTCTAAGAGCAAGAATAATCGCTATAGTTTTCCTATAACCTTCTAACAAGATTGTACTGATTCTGTTTTTTTATGATTTTTGGCTGAGTAGTTTCGGAAATAAAAGACCGAGTATACTATATTTTGCCTCTTTTTGAAATAGGCTTTTAAATATGAAATTTAAAATTATGTTAAAATATTTTAATATTCCTCATAACAAACCTTTTAAAATGATAGTCGAGGTCCTATATAAAATGAGAAATTTTTTTAAGACCTTCAAAGAAAAGATCTTTAAGAGAAATTTTTTTTTCTACCTTAATTTTATTTTAAAAGAAGCGCTGATTTGCAACATACATGAAAGATTATAACTTTAGAAATTGTAAGGTTGTGACAGACGGAAGGATCTGACACAACAATGAGAACTCTTTGTTTCACTACGAGACCCTAAAAAGTAACTCTTGCCTATTTGCAATTATAACTTGGACTTTTATTATTATTAGGTCACTTAATGATTGAAGTGAGGCCTTGTTGAGATTTTTTATGAAAATTGAGGTAGGGATGTATATTAATAGGATACGAATTTGCTTGCAGGTGGCAATCGTTGTGATCAATTTTATCAGGCACCTAATTTCCTACTTATATATTTTTCATTGTTCCAAATAGGATGATAATCTCAGAAATAAGTTACGATGTAATCAATATCTTTTATAAAAAATGAGCTGAAAGTTAGACACTTCAAAAGGACGAGGATGGTGATCCAAAAAGAAGTTGTATTATGAAGTAGTTACGATAAATTACTAAAAAATATGATAAATTTGTCAAATGTACCGGATTAAATAAAAGGTTGTACATTTTTTAGTTCTACTAATTAACCAGGATTTATTAGAAGTGATTTTTATAGTTATTTGAATGAGATATCTAGTTCGATTAAATTAATTTAATATCTTGCTGACAGAGAGACGAAAAGAATGAAAAATTGTTATTATTCTATTGGAATGTTGTATTTGCAATCAGATGGAATGAAATTTTCAGATTTTGGAAATATCGACGTTCAGAACGATGTAAAATAATCAGTCAATGAAATATCGTAGTGTGATTAATTTGTCAGAGACATATTTCAGTTGCAGTGGTAAATGTATATTTATTTATTTTAAATTGTAATACATATTTAAAATTACATGTACATTTACTTGAATTTTTGCACTCTACTCGTTTAAATATTAAAGGCTAATTTACGGGGATCGGTCTCTCATATCACTCTAGTAAAATCATGTTCCTCAGACGACGAGTCAATTAATATTCCCACTTTACTTTAAAAAGAGAATAAAATATAATACATACCTAGAATTTAATGTGATGTTCGCTTTATTTAGTTACACTCTAAACGTAACTGGATAAAGCGGTCACCAGATTAAACTATAGGTATTAATATTATTAAGCTTTGCTTATTGTAGTTTCTTCCAACAGCTATAACATAAACTTGGATAAACTCCGTTAACGTCGAACGAGATTTTGAAAGGGTTTGATTCCACGAACAGTGAAATTGTTCGTATCCTATATACTTATACGATACAAACAATTTCATATTGAGGATAACTTGATTTAATATTGACATAATGAATAAATTAATAATAGCAATGAATGCGTGGCAAAGTTTCTGTTGGAAGAGTTTCTAATTGTGATTAGATGAAAATATGGCGTTATCCATTATTTACGTAGGTTTGTTATGTAGTAACTACGTAAAATAATAGATATATAATTGAACGAATCTATTATTTTACGTAGTTCTACTTGTATTTATTATTTTTGCGAAATAATGGAACGCAATCTAGTTGACTGCCAGCAAAAATTTAATTAGTTTTTATGAAAAATTATATGTTGAAATATTATTAAAATCGGATTAAGTTTTTGTTAATTTTGTAACATAAATGACATAAGGTGATTTTATAGTAGAAACCTAATTAATCATCAGTAGTAGTATACCATATTACCTACGTATTTTATTTAGATGATGTATCTACTCACATTACCGAAGAAATAATAAATAATTATTAATAAATTAGCCATATTTTGGCTAATCAAATATACCGTACCCATCGTCTTTTAATATTTTAATTCCTTTGAAGTCTTTGAGAATACACACACGCACACACATGTACACGGCGACTTTTTATTCGTTTCACACCTAGAACTAAAGTTGACCTCTGTCATGGATACTACCCATTCGCAGTGTTAAAGTTGTAAAATAAATAAATTAAATTTTATTTTGGAAAGATCTATTAGAATCAATAAATATACTATACATGCGACGCACGGCGTGTGAACTTTGGTAAACCGCACGGCAGCTAGGTGGTTAGTGGTGATGACAGCGCGGCGCGGCGATACGATGGCGTTTGCTGTACGTGGGTTAAAATAAAAATTTGAAAAGGTGACCAACGCAAATTGTACAATAAATAAATTAAGTAAAAAATGTTACATTGATCGTCCGTTACTTTTCTTTTATAATTTCTTAATTGTTTTAATTGCAAGGAAATATCCGGACTCCAGTAATTAATAATTAATTTTTCGATAAATGGAACATAAAGTAATTCAGGCTTATTTAGAAAATTAGAATCAACTTATTTACAACAGATTAGGTATTTACAACGATTTAATGACGCATATACAAAAATGTGCAACTCTCTTAACTATCTATATTTTAACAGTTGTTTAAATTCCTTCCATTCTGCTCCATGCACAAACGAGCACGTCTCTCAATGTTTTCTTTCACAGATATTAGTGTCATTGTGTCACGTTTTACTGTATCAAATGCAACCAGAATCCTGCTTATAGTTCGTCTAAACTTTGCGCTTCTTTTATGTACATCAACTGCTTTAGATTAGATCACAAATAAAAGTTTACAGGTGTCAGGTCGGGGCTGCAAGCAGGCCCTGGAACTGGGCCACCACGTCCCAAATAACAATCGCTAAATGCACCGTTAAGGTACTCCCATACCGCAAGTAGGTAGTGAGCTGGACGATCTTCGTATTGGTAGTAAATACCAGCAAAGTACGCTATAAGAGTAACTCATCTAAAAGCTCTGCTGCGTAACGTAGTCCGTCATGCAGCATATTCAGGTATGTACCACCCTTTAAATTGCCTTTGATAACAATTGGTTCGCTAATTATTGAGCTCACAACATTGACGCTCAATATTTTTTGGTGGAAATGTTCCTTTATCAGACGGGGATTGCTATAAATCCACCAGTATTCATTGTGTGAGTTTAACATTACTATTCTTAAAAAGGTAGACTTATCCGTCCGCATAATATTCACACCAGGATTATCCAGCAATCACATACACAGACGACATCACATACACAGTCGACGTGGCACCGATTCAGACTCGTTCAACACTTGAACACGCCATTAATGGAAGGGGTGTAAACCCACAGCGAGAGCATACAACCGCCATTTCAACCTAATCGATGTTGGTGTATTGATAATTATGATTTGCTATTGTGATATCGAACAATCTTTCCCAAGTCGCAAAAACCATACAGCGCGTCGGTGAATCAACTAAAAGTAGCATTCTGTTTTAAGCGCGAGAATGCGGAAAGATAAGGGGCGTGGTCAGGGTCACCGGCCATTGTCCTCCCTCACGCTCTTTGGTCTAATTACGGAGGGGCATTATTTATGACAGTCCGCGTGTACTAAATCTTATTGATTAATTGTTACTAAGCAAAATCATGTCGGAAAATTTGCCGTGTTTGGTGCGTAAAACTTACATAACGGCTGACAATTTTTTTGTTTTGGATTTTATGTTTTTCATCAATCAAATTATTGCAAACGGCTAGTATTGAAAGCTCAATTAATCCACAATGAATTTTTCTTTTTAGACGATGAATAAAATATAAAAGAAATACGCAGTAAGCCTATCTAATAAAAATACTATGAAGGAAGCAATATAAGAAGATACAGAGTTAACCAGGCCAATAAAAATTACGGCAGTTAAAAATGGAAACCCATGTGTAACTTTACAAAGGAATATTAGGTGGGGTAATGCAAGACACTTGTGGCAGGGACGATTCTCTGCTGTCTTCTCTTCTGAATAAGAGTTAGAATTATTGGAGGATGTATTCTAAATTGACCATTCGTTTCATAGATTGTAGAGATAGGATTTTGATCCTATTCAAAAATGGAACTGCCCGGTCGTTTAGTACGAGACGTTGGTCTAACTACATCCTAAATAAAACTTAAGAAAGTCATAGCCAACATACATTGGCCGAGCTAGAGGATTTAATAAATCTCTAGTTAATAGATGTCTCTATCTACTAGATGCAGAAATGGAAAAGAATAACATCCATATTACTAGTCGATATAATGTGGATATAATGGGAATCCAAACGTCTTCTTGCAAGCTACCCCAATTTTTTTTGCATTTGTTTTTTGTTAGTAATAAAGTATCTTTAGTTATTATTTTTGCAATTTTTCGTTATTTTATTTTTAATATATTTCCAGTAAAATCCAATTACAACATATTTTTATTAAAATTTCAAAAAATTAAAGCGTGCGCGCTTTGTTTTAATTATGTTGTTTTGCTCCACAAAGAGTGTTTGCTCTGGGCCACCCCTCGGGCAAAGCCAGCATTCGTAAGATATTTATAATTTGTCTTCAGGTTTTGTACGTTGAATATTTATGGAGAATTTGTTGATTTACTATAAAACAGCTTTTGATAGCAATATAAATTGGTTGAATATCATTATCCTTTTTTCAAATTTCCAAAATAAAAAGTAACCGAGATCCGCAATTATAATTTTACGTTCTTTTTTAATTTTATAAAAATTGAATAGTAAGAAATATCGGCGTTTTATTCATATATTAACCTTATTAATATTTAAAGTTTTGAATAAAATTATAAATATTTCTGAAATCTAAAATACAGATAAACAATTCAATAAAGTTTGGAACTATTACGCTGGAGTACGTACTTTGAGCTACTACAGGAATAAACTACATTTACTGTACTGGAGTCGGTATTCAGTTGTACGTATTTTTTTACCAAAAACGAAACATTTGTTTTATTTATTAATCGCACGGGATTTTACAAATTATGGATAAAATACAATCTCACACATCTTCGCTTTGCTTGCGGAGTGGAAGCAATTTAAAAACAGCTCGTCGTTCCGTAAATGAACTTGTTACGTAAAAAACCTGCGACGCGTGTGCATACACGAGAGCGATGTAAATAAATAACCGTAATGCCCTCTTATCTACGTTTCGTGTTTAGAATTGCTCACTTATTTTACATAACATACACCCGTCAGCGAAGTCGTTTTGTTTTGTAAAGAGTTAAAATCTAGTTGGGAAGACAGTAAAATGTTTCTTTTTAAGTTTATTCACTTTTAAGGAATCGTAATGCATTTTTCACATTAAATTTGAATCATTTGCGTTCACAACAGATACATTAAATTTTTCAGCTGGACCATGTGGTATATATTTGGATTCATTTTTATCTAAATATCAAGTTAGGCACTTTATAGGGTTCCGTAGCCTAACTAGGAATACTTATAGTTTTGCCATATCCATCTCTCTTTTCATATGTATGTAACAATCGTTTCATTTTCAGACTATCAGTGATATAAAGCTGAAATTTGGTAAGATTGTGTTCATGACGCCTAAAAAGTTATGAAACAAAACCATTTGTAAATTTTTTTGGGAATTTTAGTTTGGTAAAATGGGGTGATTTTTTCCTTGCATGCCGCATTGCGTAGGGTATCGCTGAAAAGGTCTTTTAAAAATATCGGGGTTATGTCATAAACGCTTTTGTTAAACAGGGATGCTTTACGAAATCTTAAGCTTTAAAATTATTATTTTTGGTAGCGTTGCTTGTTCCCACTCCTACCAGCTAAACCGCTATTTTTGAGTAATTTAAAAGTATTGAAAATACTAATATACAGGTAATTATATGTATATATATATATATATATATATATATATATATATATATATATATATATATATAATATTTAACCAAATTTTAACAAGACCCAACGGTTTTTACTGTTAAAGACGCATTTGTTCAATAGGTGAGTTATTTATGGAAAAGAAATGATTAATGGAGTTAATGTAGAGTTACAAAATATAAAATAAAGAAAATGTTGTTTATTATTAGTAATTATTGTTTTTTTCTTAAAACATATTTTTGAAGTTAAAATGTCGTTGTAGCTTCAGCTACTTTGTCACACAGTACGCAGGGAACTAGATAACTTCGAAAAGCTAATGGTTATCGCGAAAGTGAATGGTAAACGAGCCCTCGGTAGATCAATGGACTGACCAGGTCATTACGCTCACAGACCTCCCAATTATATCTACTATTAGGAAAGCCGAGGATAGGGATGAATGAAAAAAAACTAATAAGCTAAGCCACTAGGATTTCTGAGGGTGGACACGACCTTCAGAAATGAAGAATGCGACGTTGAAGAAGCTACAATTTTACGCTATTTTTTACTCTTTGCCTATCATAACATTATTTAACGCAGTGATTAATGTAATTTGACGATTACATTTCTTTGAATGTTTTTTTCTGGACTCCAACATTTGCATCAAACTTATTTAGTTATTAAGTGAGTTGCAAGTAATAATTCATCATGTGCATTAAATTTGTAGTATATGCGATATTTCGAAATGATTGAATGCAAGAAAAACAATACTAATCCATGATGGTTAGTTAACTGTAATATAAACCAAAAGTTATCTTAGATCAAGTTGATTTATTGTAGAGAGTGAAAACGAATGGGTGGCTGACGTTATCAATAGAACTATTTATTTTCTGTTCGTAAAGTATATAAACAAATACAAATATATTCGAGTTGTGTGATTATTTTAAATTTAATTGATTTTTCTTCGTTTTCTCATCTTATGAAGATATGTGCCATTTTGTTACATTGAAATTAAAACTGAGAAGTTAGAGGTAATTTTGGGTATCCATAATAACTGCTTATGGTTGATTACGATAGTTGATTATTATATCAATAAATTGGGCTTGCGTTCATTTCGGTAATTAATTTTCCTTTACACAGTAATATTAATTCTACACTAATATTAATTCGTATATTATACTTGCACCATGGATTTATGAATCTATTTGTGCAACCACAGTGGTTGCGCAAATGGATTAGATTTAGAATATTTACATTGAATTACATTTTTCTGCTGTTCCCCTCGCTCACTATAGTCTCAACACTTTCAGTAAAGCGCTGTTGATTTTGTAATAAAATTCTTGAAAATTAAACATTTTGTGTATTTTTCAGTGTCTCTCTTTTTTTTTTAATTATGAGACCAAGTTTGGTCAAGTTATTTTGAAATTTAAAATATTTTTTCGTTGAAATAGAAAAGTTGGCAGTTATATTTTCTTGCGGTTAAGAATTTTCATACAGCCCCGTAATATTTTCTACTCAGTTTTATACATAAAGTGACAAGTATAATTAATAGACCTGTTCTTTTTATGTTAATTTACAAATATTTAAAAAATACTGACATATTTTTTTTGTTTAAAACGATAAACATTTTAAGTTACTAACATTTAAAGTTACTTCCTCAGTGTCAACAATTTTACAATATCTAAATTTGATCTGATCTACCGAAAACTAGTTTAAAATATTTTATTTTTATTAGTATATTGAAGTAATGGTAAAATTGTTGGCCACGTAAATAAGTGACTCGGAAATTATTCGTATGACGACCGAAGATGAAGAGTTGTTAAACCATAAGTACGTGACGTAAATTAGATTTAGTGGTAACGTTTGAAAATTTAATAGCCTTGGGTATATATTACACAATATTTTTGTTTCTACATTATAAGAATATAATTTAATCAAAAGAAATTTTCAAAAATGTGAAGGGAACCACATATTTAAGGAAAAGAAAATATGTTACATAAAAATTAAAAAAAATTACCATTTTTCGTATTGATGGTTACACTATTGACATTTTCACGGTTTCATATCTCAAAAGAAAAAACGAAATTCTTATAAGACCATTTACATGTCTGTCTGTCCGCCTGTTACACCCGTTCTCAGAATCCGTTTCACATAGAAAGTTGCAATTTGGCATAGTTAATAAAACATTTTAATCCGGACAGTTCCCAATAGCCAATTCGAAAATATTCACATGCGAATTTTGGAGGATGCAAATTCTTTTTTATACGATTCTTTTTTAAATTTACTGTATAGTGTAGCATCGTTTGAAATGGTTAATAAGGAGAACCTCAATTTTTTTAAAATTTTAGTATGTTTTCGGAGATATAACGAAAAATGTGTGAAAAACTAGCTTCCTTCTTATTTCGAAACTATTAAATTAAACATTTTAAAAACATCGGGTTTCAGAAGCTTATACAATGGTTGTAAGAAAATTACAGCGACTATGCTAGATCTTATAACTTTGGAAATGGACACTAAATTTTTACGCTTGTGATAGATATATTAAAGCAATATATGTACGTTGCGAAAAATTGATTTTTGTAAATAGGTTAATAGAAATAGTATGTACCCTTAAATGTTTACAAGTGTTTCAATCTTTACGGAACTCTAGTAATGCGAGTCCTACTTTTATTTGACAAGCTTTTTTAATTGGTAGGTACGTCGATTTTTTCAATGTAGATTACAAATTGAATATAGTATTAACAATCGTAAAGGTACAAATACATTTTGTTAGCGCTAAATGCTAACAAATCTTATCTCTTCAGCTGGGCGTTTCCCAGCAAAAAAGCACAGAAAAAAACGCACCATAACTTTCATTAAGTATCATATTTAATACATAAAAAGTAAGTATGAGGCTTAATGAAACCCGTGCCGGGGAAAAAATGTTATTTTTTCGAATAATATCTTTTATGTGACATTTCCGGTAATATCACGTCAAATGTGGTACTATATGTGGTGTAATTAAATGTAAACGGTGTTGTTGGTGAGTTTATTTTTTTCGCTGGGCTGGTTATTTTGAATATTTCACACTGTCAAAACTTTTATTTTGCATCTATTTATAGGTTTTCTTACTTATGGTGAGATTTGGTTGGTAATTTTATTTTATTTTCATTTTAATCATTTCACTAAAATGATAATTATTTTATTTTTAGGAGAGTACTTAATTTGTTTTGTTTTCTTAACTAACCAGTAACAGAAATTTTGCCACCTTCCTCTGACTATATCTGTTGATAATAAATAAACCAATTAATGTTAGCAATATATGTAATGTTCTCGTAAATTTTAATGTTAGATTTTTTAAACCCTTGACATATTATATTTATGCTAGAAATTTTCATAAAAATTCGAAAAAGTTTCGAACGTGTTTAGCACCGGTAACCTTTTTTTACATCATTTTTGCCTTCTTGTCTCCCATGTATTCGGAGATCTACAGTCATGTAGTTATTAAAAAAATTAGAAAAATATTTTATATGGAAATATTAATGTATAAGTGCTTTAATCGGAAAAAAATATACTCGTTATTTTCCTTGTCACAAAAAACACAATTCCAAAAATGTACAGTTTTATTTTTGATTTGCATACATGGCACTTTGTACAAAATTAATGATTATTTAGGCCGTCTATTTCTTTAAATTATACGTCATTACTGTATATGCGTGAAAGGGGAATATAGTTTTTTAATCGTCATGATTTTGAAATTAGAAAGTGCAAGTTTCAAAATACTATACATTATTTCATGTTTGCAAACTTATATAATTTAAAAATAGACTGGAGAAAAGTTTGTTCTTCGTATGTTTTGTTCATATTTTAAAAAATAAAACCGTGTATAATGCACATACTCTCTGAAAATTATATTTTCAATCAATTGGGATGAAATTTGACACAAAAAAATTGGATAACTAAAATTGACCCAATGCTTTTGAAATCAACGGTTGTTCAAATTGTAAAAGAATTCGCTAACAATTCATCTAACAATGAAAATATGCGAATGATGCATTGGCAAAAGAAACTTCAAAATACCAGTAATTTTATGTAGAACTTTTTCCATAATTCATTGATAAAAACAAAATTGGCTTAATTTCAACCTTCCATCTTCATAAATATTATTTTGAAAAATTATGCATTGAGTCTGTATCTTGCATAGCCATAAAGGAAAACCTTGCGTATTATTACTTATAAATTATTATTATAACTATAGTATAATTATAAATTCGATACGTAGATATTGTCACGCTATAAAATTAACTCTAGTTTCTACCAGGAGATGGCGCTGTGTTATTTTTACAATAAAATGAAATTAAAGTGTTATTAGTAAAGTGTATCCTCAAATAGATGGTGCTGTATTTTAAGGTATTTTTAATTTGATATGAATATTTATCCCAAATTCAAGTGTTAGAAGATTTTCATTTAATTTGAATGCAAATGTTTGTGTCATGTCTTCTGATAATAGTTTTTATGTAACATTAATTGTTATATAAAATTACATTTCTAACATCGTATATACATAATGTATAAACTATTAGTCATTTGGCGATCTATATTTTTCAACAATTCTAACATTATACTAATATTTATTGCAATTTGCGCCAATGTCCAAATTTTAGTCTGTTTTTTTTTTGTCTTTTTGCTAATTGTAGCTTAACAGTTCCTTTCCCCTCAAAAGAGAAAGCTCCATGCAGTTTGGAAACACACGCACTATTTTCATGAAAAGCTCAAATCGGACACGATGATTGTATGCAGATTGCTGGTATAAATACAGATTACATGGTTATCGCTGAGGCTACTTCGCTTAATGGTAAGAAATACTTATTCTATAAAACATTAGTCATATTCATTGTATTAGCTTCGATATGCGAGACAGTTTCTTTTAGGTAATGTTTGCAAAAACTGATTTATTTTTAACGCTGTTTCTATTACATTATACGAATAAAATTCAATAATTACTATAAGGAGGGTCATTAAGGATTCAGTATTGCAAAAGTTTTTTTTTAAATTTTACGCAATGATTAATTCTTTTCAGAACAAAATTATCGATCATCAATTCGAAATTTGATCAATAGTCAATTATATTTTTTTTATATTATAATAGAATAATAATGATGGAATATTATTAGTTATTTCTCTTGTTTAAAAATTGTCTTCAAAATAAGACACATAGTGCAAATTTAATACAGTAATAAAGAAGTGTCGCCTGCCAATAGCCTATTTGACAACATCGAAAATATACCACTATTCGGGGTCATCCCCTTAGATTATAAAGTAAATAAGCATATTGCTTTTAATTTTCGGAAGAATAAATTTATATCATATAAAAAAAAAGTAAAGAAATCACAATATTTTTTAAAAATTTAGTCAGCGTCGCAAACGCCCTGTTATTGGTTAAAAGTCACAGACAAGTTTTTAAATCTTTAAATTATGGTCCTTTTTTCTTTTTTTTATGTTATTCATTACGTATTATATTATATAAAAATAAATACATTATAAATGATATATTTAATTAAAATAACTTCCGGTCATAACTAATGTATAAAAAAAATTATTAAATTCCCATGCAATGGATATGCTAATATATATATATCAGCACTATTATTCTATTCCAAACATAAATCATAGACAAATATACTTTTCCTGAATGCTGTTGGATAAACAAGATGTTATTGTTAAAATTGACATATTAAGTAAATATTCGAGTTCGATAATTAAATTTATTATATTTATATTATAAATACTTAACAATTTGTAAGAAATTATATTTTTAATTGTGTAATAAGTGCTTAGCGATAAAAGATAAAGTGAACTAGCTGGAAAAAAAGGTTAAAACACATCCCCCCGCAAACAAAAGTCATTAGGTATGACATTTTTTAAATTGATTTTTTTATAATAAATAATCGTCTGGTGCAGAATTGTTTTAAACATATCGTTTTTAATGTATATTCTTTCATATCATATCAAAAATTTAAACTTAGATAAATACTAACAATTGTCAAAATATATTTGGTAAAACGCATTCATATGAAAATTTAATATTCTTATTGTTTTGGTTTAGGTATTGATATCGATAACAATGTTTAAAACACAAATATTATTTATATCGAAATGATCTTCACACATAAAAACATTTGAGTGAGCTACAATGCTGTTTGGATCTCTTTGGGCTAATTGGCTTTTTTCGTCTTTTAATATTTGTTGGCACTGAAACGAACACTTTGTGTCGACTTTTTATAGACGTATTTGTACATTGTGTCACTACACACCATTTTAATATGAAAATAAATAATAATCCCCTTTAGCGGGTAGGACTGTTTGTTTACATTGTGTGTGACGTCACATTAGCCGCCATTACAAACTTGTGTTTTTAGCGCGAGTTCGAAAATTTAAAATTTAAATGTAATTTATGTAAAAATACGGCACATATCCTAGAAATATAAATGTAGTGTGCATGTAATACAAAATAGAACAATTTAAAAATTATTATTAATTTTGTAACCAAAATAAATCTTATGTTAATTTTGAAATTAAAAACCTCAGAACTATATTATAAATCTATCTTAAAACTAGAATAATTACTGCATTGGATATTTTTATGATGGAGAAAAGAAAAAATGGTATAAAATTGTAATTTTGTTTATAAATATATAATTAAACAATGACCTGTCCAATAAGAATATTTTTGCTTTACAATCATGTTTTTAGAAATAAACAATACTGAATAATAAACAACGTTTCTAGCAAACATTGGAAAACAATTATAAACTTATCTTTTGTAACTTTACATCAACCCCTCCCCAAATCATTCATCTCCATTATTAACTTATCTATTCTATAAATACATCGTGGATATATGTTGAAATTAAATTGAATATAGTTTAGTTAATATTACAACCAATGCAGCAAAACCTATGATATTAGAAACGAATTTAGATATTTTGGCATATCATATGTCATGTTCGATTTCTTTGAAGTCAAAATTCATATAGACATAGGCGTAATTAGTATATATAAATTTTAAAATAATTTATCTTTGCCGCTAACAATAAGGTGGAAGATGATATACATTTTTTTCGCATATGCATAATTTTGAAAGTGTCTTGTAATCGTCTTTTAGTTCGTATTAATGAAATATATTCATCTTAGCTTAAAATTTAAACATGACAAATTAGTTTCATTTTCTTTCGTAAAAAAATCGATGAGGTCATATTTCGATCCTGACGTCTCTAATACGATTTTACTATTATTGATAGCAACAAAAACATTTGTCATATAGGCTTTCTAAATACATTTTTTTACATAATAAATATACATTTTAAAATACGAAGTTATACTTGCAGTGGATTTTTTGTCATTTATACGAGTTTCTATTAATTTTTTACAAATTTAACTAACTATATATCGTTAATTGGTCGACTATTATTTATGAACTAATATTTTATTTACCTGAAATAACTTTCCTTTTAATTATACCAAATTCAGCTTATAGTACCAAAATTCTGCAAATCAAATGACTGTGACATATAGATGAAAAGATATATGGACATTGCGAAAGTAAAAGGGTTCATATTTTAACTGGGCGCTAAAAAGTACCTAACTTGATAGTTCGGATCGTGATGAATCCAAATATGTATAAGATACCCCAGTAGAAACATTTATGCATATGTCTGGTGAACGCAAATGACTCAGATTAATGTGAAAAATAGTGTTACTTGTCGCAAAAAGTGAATAATTGAAAAAGAAATCTTTTACTGTCTTCCCCACTAAATTTTAACTCTTCACAAAACAAAACAACTGCGCTGATGGGTGTATGTTATGTAAAACAAGTGAGCAATTCTAAACGCGAGACACAGATAATAGGATATTACGTTTATTTATTTACATCGTTCTCGTGTTGAATACACACGTCGCAGGCATTTTACGTAACATAACAGTTGTGGAATGATGAGCTGTTTTAAATCGTGTTCACGTTGCAAGCAAATCTAGGGTGTGTGAGATTACATTTTATACAAAGTTGGTCGGCGCGGCTATTCAATAAAACAAACATGCCGTTAAGTTTTCTGCAAATATGTACTAGTACAATTGAATACCGTTTCCAGTACAGTTTATGCACTTTATTCCTGCAGTGGTTCAAAGTAGTACTCTAGTGTGAAAATTTTAATGTTTATTGAGTTGCTTATCTATTCATTAATATTAAGTCTATCACATTCTCGCCTATCTTTTATGAAAATTATACATGGGACTGACTAATTAATATAAAAGCAATCTATTATAGTCAAACGTAGAGGAAATGAGACTCAAGTTACGAAATGACGCAGCAGCGCAGGCCCATACAATCATTATCTAATTAGCCAAAAATGTTATTTAGTACGCTGCTTCTTATGACGCCAGCTTTAAATAAAGCTGTTAATATACCAAATCTATAATATAATCTTGTCAGTGCGTTATAGATTTTCGGAATATAAATATGGCTCTTTGGACTTATTTTTATCGCTAAAAACATAATTATTGATCGGACGAGGGAACTTAAATAAGAATGCACTGAGCTCTTATACAGTTTTTAAGAAAATGTAGTTTTTTTAGGTATTTTCAGTTTTGGAATTTATAGACATTCATTGTTTCAATACAAAAAGAAATTAAAAATATTAATTTCGAAATTCCAATCCATACTGGATTCAGGTTTGAGATTTTAGTACTTAACCCCTAAAACAATGAGCCACTTTTGGGGCGCGACAAAATAAAGGCGTACTTATGTAAAGGTGTATTAGCACACTATTTCACTTATTTTAATTGTTTATGGAACAAAAACCACAAACGTGTTTCTAAGTTTCTGCAACTCACATACTATTCAAATGACAAATTCTAATTCATCAACATTCTTCCAAAATAAAATGATTAAAAAGGTGCAAAATTTCTTTAAAGTTAAATTTTAAACATTTCATTACGCAACAAACACACACAAACAATTTCTTACAAAATATTATATATATGTATGGAATACACGAAATATTACAAAATAATGAAACAATCACAGCTTGCGCAAATATCCCAATTCTAACTCAAATTCAGAAATATGGTCGTATTCCGTAACAAATATTAAAATTGTTATCGAATATTATGATATATTTCTTATTTCCTTGGATTTATGTTTTCGTGTCATTGTCGAAATAATGCTTAGTAATAATTTGTTATGCAAACAATAAATATATATAAATTTAAATATTTTAATACCTCGAAGATTAAGTTCACATTTTCACGTATCCAGAGGACAGAAAAAAATGATTTTATTTTAGAGAAATATAAGGCTGTATCTCAAAAGTCACTAAATACCTCCATATCTCCAGATAAGGTTCATAAACTTCATTATATCTGTGGATAGTCCTATCAGATAATTATACAGTCAAGGGGAAAGCGAAATTTCAAAAATCAAGTGTAAATTGAAACTTTGGGATATATTAATCTGACGTATTTATAGAATAAAAATCTAACTCTAGTTTAATAATGACACGTTCTAAAAAGTCTTTAAAAAGAAATATTTACCAAAAAAATCCATAAAATACATAACTAAATTTTTTTTATTCTAAAATATGTGGACAACAGAGAAAATAACAAAATATAATTACAAAGAAGTATCATACATTTCCACACCTTAATACTTTCATTATCAAAATATTTAGTTCTTAGAGATTTTCGTATTTACTTTGAAACAAATTTCCTTCTTTCCCCCTTAGACACGATACGTTTTATCTCTAGAAAATAGTACACATTAAATAAAGGTCTTGTATTATATGTAACACCTGAGTAACAGGTCTTACTAAACACCAGTCGTAGATAAACTAGAATTACGTTTATTTATTTACGGTACATGGATATCCATGTACCTTGTCCCTTGTCCCAAATATTTTACTTAAAAGATACTTTTATAGAATAACGAGATGTTTATAAATTGCATTCGACCCATAAACAAAGTGGAGGTATAAAAAATATATGTCACATACATTTATTGAAGTAGCCGTGGTCAGAAATAAAAACAAATGTATATATTTTAATAATAATTATTATTTTTATATGTAAATAACTAATAGAGTATTTTAAATACGAGTTACCCTTCTCTTTTGAATTCGAAGCAAATAAAAGTTCACAAATTTTTAGAGGATACTGGATTAAATACAATTATTAAGGAATAAATTGAAAAATTATTTGAAAATATTCGGACGATAAGAAGAAATTGTGCAATCATTTCTGACATCTGAAAAATAAAAGGTATTTGTTTCTTATGTGTTTTGATGAAATTAGATTTATAGAAACTAGGTATTACATATTATGTAGGTTATATTCCGTCATTCGAATATTGGTTCCCTTAGCAATAAAAACAAAATAGGTAATAAAATCTTTTCGACTGGTAATCGCCATTGGTTTTATTTGCAAGTACGTGTTATGTCATTTTTCTCACTCCAATTTTCATAAAATTATTTGCAAGTGTCGCACAGGGTACGGGAAAAACTTATAAATCCTATTTTCAAAGGTTGTAATTGTGTTACAATATTCTATATTATCAAAAAAAATTTGAAGTTGATACAGTTGTGTTCCACATATTTTGGATCTCAATGATTTCGAAGCCCAGTCCACTTGTATGCTTCTGCATGTTCCATAGAAGCATAATCTGCGCAAGATCGTAGAGACTTGTGTTATCTACTAAAAATACTATTTCTTCTCCCTTTCTATGTTTGTTGTTTATAAAATATGACAATAATTCCTGATCACCTGTTAATGTCGTCCATTTGTATTGTATTACAATTTTTAAACATTCATTTTTAATCTTTTACTTATTCTCCTTTTCACTTTAATTACTCTGTTACTTTTAATAGTTACTTTTAATTAATAGTTACTTTTACTTTTAATTACTGTTCAAATTATTTATCAAATCGATATAAAGTCACGAATAAACTTATTTAATGTACGCCATTTATTGAATCAAACCCATTCAGTATCTACAAATCCGTTTCGAGTTAATGTCATAATCAACAAGTGACACTCGCTGCACGTGAATTCCAACGTAATTACCTCCACACTGTACGGTGATATAAAATGGGTCTTAAATAAATTTAGCACGAACTATATGGGATATTCAGTTCCATAAAGACAAGAAAAGGAAATGTAAATTGTCATGTCACATCCGTGGCGTACTTTTCTTTGTGTGATATTTTAATAGACACCGAAGAAAATATATCTGTCGATTTTTACCTTCATATTTGCTTTTTATTTAAGAAAAATAATATAAAGTTGTTTCAAATTAAAGTCTTTCAAGTAATGCTAATTTTGAGTGATAGTGATAATAGTGACGATAACAATTATTTTGCTGATACGGATGTACCGGACTGCGAAAATTACGATGTGACCTTGATTTCAGTTTTGTGTTATCACTTTCGTTCACAATATATATTTCCATAATTTTCTTTGTATTTTATTATCCATGTACAAGTTTTTATTAAGAAAACAACGAAAACATTATTAAAATTGGATAATTTTAGGAAGAGATACAGTTTTTTTTTGAGACAAGGCTAAATGACATCAAATACAAAAGATTTCTTTGGCATTTTTAAGTATATATGAGTAAAAAATAATGGCACTAAAACGGTTAAATTGTTCTCTTAACGTAAAATAGGAAGGTTAATTGATATGTCTCTGGGAAATATGATTTTGTTTAAGTTTATATTATTGAGGACACAGAGTGAGTTGATTTTTATTTTATACTCTCAGTAAATTAATTAATTGGGACTTTAAACTTTTATTATTACAGTTGTTTAGTGAAATAAAAATTATTAAATACAATAGAGCAAGCGCGAAAGAGAAGAAATTATTTCTATCATGTCAAGCGCACACATTGTGATGGAAAGTGGGAGGTATTCGCTCGGTAGCTGGCATAAGAAATGAGAAACCCGTGACTTATCAATGTTTTTTTAATAGAGCGCAATAATTATATATACTTCTGTAAAAAGGACTGTATTTAATTATTATACTTCTGTAAAAAGGACTGTATTTCAATCATTCAAAATAATAGATCCTATGTAAAATAATAATTCCGCTCTTTGTACAAAAGTTTAAATAAAGTAAAACATAAACTTTTAAAATAAACAAAAGTGAAATTAAAGATTTTAATCTTTACACTTTTAATGTCACGTAAAAATAAAAGTAAATGATGTACATTTTTTACTTTGAACTTTTGTTACTATATTTTAAGCATACACAAAACAAAACACCTCCGCCAAGATTTGTATTACATAAAGCAGGTGAGCAACATTTAACTATGAATGGGTGGCGGAGATAACGAGACATTCGATTTATTTATTAATCTAGATGGATATTCGTGTCACGAGCTTTTTACGCCACGAGTCCTTCTGCACAACAGAGAGCTATTTATAATTTGCGTTGGTCAACAAACTTGAGTTGTAAATTATTAAGTTTGTAAAAGCTGGCGCCGTCATAAAAAAATAACAAATGTCGTAACCAGTTTCCAGCGAATAGGTACCTATTCGCTGGAAACTGGTTACGACATTTGTTATTGAAATCACGGTCTTACACTTAATACTTTATTCTTGAAGCTGCTGTACATATACGTGTTCAAATCTCACTTAATTAAGAAGACAAACCTGTAACAGAGGGAGAATCAAATATTTACAGATCAAAGTTAGAGTTTTTAAAAGAGTATTTTGCAGTTAAAAATTAAAAAGTTAGGATGTCACAAGAAACGTGACTTATCTTTAATTAATTATACTTTAGTTTCACCCAGAATTACCGTTGGGATAAATACTTTTCATAAAAGATGGGTATAATGTCTTATTTTGTGCATTTAAATAAAATCCTTTTTTGGCAGTTCATTTCTCAAATTTAAAGCATTATATATTAAAAATGTTAACTTTACATTAAGGAGCTAGGTAACGACCAACAATAAACGCGATAATATAAAAAGGTACTTACATAATTATATTAAGTAATTAATCGAACTACTAAAATAATAAAACTACCTAAAAGTTTATTGTTATTGAATCTAAACTAACTGTTTAAGTACGTAAAAAATAATTTAATTTGATTAAACTTGTTTTACACGAATGTGATAAAATTTCATTTGGAACTCTGAGAGAAGAATTTAAACAAAATTATAAAATATAGAAGTAGAAAATTAGATAAATAGTCTTCTGTATTAAAATATTAAAGAAAAGAATGGGAACATATTAACATCATATTATTTAATAACAACATTTCCGGGTGTTCATACTTTCAAAACCTACAAATTTAATGTCATCAATTTATAAATACAATGTTCCATTAATTTAACAACAATTTCTTTATTCCATGTCTGGAATTCTGTCCTGTAAATAATACATTTTATTTTATAAAAAATGCTAATTAATTAATAAAAGTAAAAATAACAACCTTTTATATAACCCGCAATACTTTCACCTCAAATATTGAATATATTTGGCGTTAATTTTGTAGAAATTCATTATTCACAAGATATCTTTGCTAATAGCCCACTTGAAGAAGTAGTAATACAACGAAACCTAGGTCGTGGTAAAGAACTTAAAGAAAGTAGAAATAATACTATATCACGTAGTTTCATTTAATTGTGGATTTTCAGCTCAGATAACATCAATTCACACTATGGCACAATAATATCATTAACTATTAAAAATCCGATTTTACTCATCGATTAAATATTAGCCGACAACCACTAACTAATGATATCATTTGCCGGAATATTGATCGGCTTTACTTGAGCATATATTAGATTTTTGTCCTATCTAAATCCAATTGAATATCAACCATACAAATTAAAACGCCTTGAAAATACGCGTGTCCTTGATATTTTCCACCCCAAAAAAAAGACTACATCACGACCTGTATTGAGATATAAATTGCGATTTAATGGTATAATAATTTAATTTCGAGATTTTTCCGATTGAATTATTTAATATTTTGAATAATCTAAATAGTAACTGACCGTTTTTAAGTTTCCGTGCCTCAAAGTGAAAAACCCACTTAATTTCTAGTAGAACTCTCGCTACCAGGCAGTTCCGTACACACTTAGGCTTTTGTACAGAATATAAATATTAATTTTCACTATATTTTACATTGTGTATGTGTACATTACCTAACATATGTTTCACAGCCCCAAATATATCTTGAATAATCACAAAAATAAACATTTCGAATGATCACTACAGTTTCCCAGTATAGGTTAGGTGAATTTCCAGAAATTGTAGTTTTTCATTCTTTATCAGTGAGCACCAGATCAAAAGTGGGAAAAAGTGAAAAAAAGGGAGAAGTGAAAAGATAAACATTCAATATTTATTTCAAAATACTTTTAAAAATATCCCAATTGAAATAATTTAAAAAAGAACTTTTTTCCTTCACTTTACATTTATGGGGCATTATGCAAATTAAGGTATTATGTAAATAATACTTCAATGATATAGGAGAGTACATTGAACATTTTGTTACATATTAATACTTAGCTACACTTTAATTTAGATCTTCATATAACCCATCCACTTTTAAATTTCAAGCATATTGGTTTAAAGTCGTTGAAACGGTGGGACTGTGACAGACGGACGGGTGGAAGAACACGACGAAATTATTAAGGTAGGAAAATGTCAATGTATGTATTATATATATATATATATATATATATATATATATATATATATATATATATATATGTGTGTGTGTGTGTGTGTGTAAATAGATTTGTATACATTTCATAGATAGTAACAGACTATGCTTACAGATGTGATCGTACTTTTGAAACCAAATTAAAAAGAATATTTAGCCAAATTTTCGCTTCGAAGACACCAATATTTTTAAACGACAAAACAACATAGTATATTTTTTCCACAAATAAGACAAAGTATTCATGGATAATGAATTTTATTTTCAATAGACTTTATATAAGGAGATGATATTAGTATAAAGAGAATATTTAGCCAATTTTCTACTTGTATAGCATTTGTTTACGCACAGATAAAAAATGAATATGAAAAAATGAAACAGCACTATACTACGGTTTCAGTCGCACCAATTTACACAATCAACAATCTTGTATGTATAGATAATTTCTCCCAATATTAATTATTTGCAATAAAAGAATGGTACATCCATTCTTTTATATACTGCAAATAATATATTCTATTTGTTGCTTACTTGTAAATAGTAAGAAATATCCATCCAGTACAATGATCGCGTAATTTAGGACTTATTTTGGTCTTACTATAAATCCGTATATGTTTTTGAAAGAATTGATAAACATATTTATATTTCATTTTCTTTCTGTATTTTTTTATAATCGTTAGTACTAATGTAAGTCACTTCTATAATTACCTCTATGACATTTCAGCCAAAGATTACATATGCCCTTACGCAATGACCCGTGTCACAGAGTACCTCTTAATATCTTCTCAGTTTTTTCCTTTGTACGAAAGATTTTATTATAATAAATCACAACGTCGAGCCTTAATAAGGTATTTTTGATGTAGAAATACTTGCAGGAGTATTTCTACACGAACAAAAACAAGTAGGAGGCGGCGTCGGTGAATTTACTAGGATTTAACCCTGTCGGGTTCAAGTAATCCGTTCTGTTTCGGGATTTTGCATCATTTAAATGCCTGAGTGTAAAATTCGAGTTGGCAAAATGCAGATTTAACTCTGCACGACAGTGAAAATTAGTGATGTGTTGATCGAAATTTCGTAACTTGATGTTTATGATTAGATTTCGATTTAAAATAATTATAACGTAGTGTCCTCGTAGCATAGGTACATGGAGACTTTATATATATATATATATATATATATATATATATACATACATATCAGATACATATAAGAAAAATACATTTATAAACTGAACCGCTTTTAATATTTCCTATAAGCAATAGGTTTTTTGAAAGCTAAACGTAGAATAAAACATATAAAAGTAGAACATTTTTTGTTGCATATCACTTTCTGCCTAGTTTCCTTAGGTCAAAAATTATTAAGAGAAAAATAAAGTTCCCCTCATATGTAATTTTAATAAAGCGTTTGTTACATTACGCACATGCAATTTGGATAACAGTAATGAATTTAACACATTAATTAAATTTAAAATAAAAATTCTCATGCCTATTCTTTGCTAAATACAAGTAAATGAACCGTGAATAAGAATTTTTTTTCTTACTAATGTTGTCATATTATAATAATGTTATAAATAATTTTTTCGCCAATTCCTTTGAAAAATAGGGGATCGTCCCTATTGTTATTATTCTTATAGTAACATAGTCTTTGTACAAGTAAATTAAATATGTTATAAAAATAAAAATAGATATAAAAACAAGCTTTTATTTGAGTCACATACTAATACCAATAAAATAAATTAAGACTTTTCTTAAGAAAATAGAGTGCTAAATGCTACTCATTTAACTGAGCATACCTATCTTTATACTTATTATCTTCATCGCTGAAACTGATTTAATATATTATGTTAAGTTACGAGTTTCCAAAAAGTTTGTCGCGCATGAAACGTTCATAAAAGTAGGTATAAATTAATTTTGTTGGACAGTGATTGATTGTTACGAAAGTGGAAAGCAAAAAGATTTTTTCCGTATCTGCATTCTCAGTTATAAATGTCTTAGGCTTTCATTACTTTTGTTCAGTACTTCCTACATTTTTGTATTATAAATGATAAAAGTCCGTCATCTTGAGGCATTTGCCATATTGAATAAAGACTGACGTCCTTTATTTCATTATAATCTGGTCGTCAAACGCTTTTATTTGATACCTATGTCAAGGGGGTGCTTGTAGAAACAATAAATTACCATCTATCGCGTCCGCCTCATTGGATTCAAAATAACGTCACTTAGCTCACCTTAATCGTACATTGTTACAAAAACCGATGTACGTGTAAAATGTTAGCACAATCGGTTGGTGGTTACAAGTTTCAAATTCATTTGTAAGGCTTACCCAAACATACTAATAGGTGAAGTTAAATAAACGTTTGTAAAAATATATAATTTCATTCAAATTGCATTTATCTGCATGAAATATTAAATGCCATTTCAATTCAGATATTGCTAAACACATGTAAATAAAACAGTTAAATACTGTCCATTAGTATAAATGGTCAGAAGTCACATTTTTATAAATATTTTTTTAATAAAACTAAAATAAATTGTAAATAAAATAATAGTAATTTTTTATAACTGCTGCTTTCTAGTTTCCGTGCGTAAATTATTTAAAAAAATGTCGGAAGCATTAAAATAGCATCAACTAATATTTTCCTTTCGTTTCTTTGTTTACACATTTGTGGAAATCAGGCACACAAAATCAAAGTCAAAATTTAAAAGAAACGTGTGATTTTTTTACCCAAAAATTATAATTACAATAATATTTCCATAAGTTGGACACCAAAGGGTTGAGGCGGAGCAATCAGCACACCGACTGATTCGGAGACGGACGTGGACCGGCCTGGCGGGGCGGCGCAGACACAGCAGAAGTGTAAGAGATAACAATTTGTCTAACCTTTTGTCGGAGCCGATGGGCCTGTTTATAAAAACAAATTTTGCCGAAGTCTCGACGAAGGTATACTACACTGAGTGATCGGGTTGATAGAGCTTGTGTTGTTATTATGGAGGCCGGTTTTACTCGTTTTTTATTAAATACATGAAAATATACATATTTTATCAAATTACTTCAATGTTCTATTTATGATCTGCCCTGAAGCTTATTAAAGATAAAAGAAACTAGAAGGATGAACATGATAAAGAAAAGTATTATCGCCCTCTGTTAAGAATTAACATCCGGAAAAAAATGTTGAAAAATTAAATAGAACCTGTTTTCATTATCAAAGAAGAAGTAAAAGTTAAGTCAACTTAATACAGCCTTCCTGCAGAGAAGCCAGTTAGATTTTCCTACAGAACATTTTATCCAAAGCGAAATATGATGCTTTACTAACGCTCAAGGTGCTGGGCAACTGAACTAGTTTCCTATTTATATGTTGAACGAAAAAGAGAAAAAAATCATATGCGTGGAAACGTCTGCTTCGGAAGTAAAACTTCATTATTATAAGTTTACTGTTGCTATGATTATTAATATAAACTTTACTCTAATGGCTTTGTATGTAACTACATATGAACGTTTTTTAATAAATATATAAAAAGAAATATTAATTTACAAATGTGGCAAACAATAGATGACAATCATGATATATAACATTTTTGGACATTAATTAATGTGTTTACACACAAAAAAAATAACACCAAATTTTTTCCACGTAGCAATGTTGGTTCTTTTTAAATATTGTTATAAATACTTTTATAATTTGACTCGTTAATGTATCATTATAGACCACTAAAATGCTAAGAAATTTTCGACTTAAAATAAGTTTCACTGTGAGAAAATGAATATACCTACGTTTAACCAAAATTCTCTCCATATGTTCATATTTCATGAATGCGTTCCATTAATTTGAAGCGAGACTTCATACTGACAAACGATAGTAATTTTTATTCGAGTCGTCAGGTGACACTTAACAAAGAGACGAAGTGAAGATAGAACGGAATGGAAAGAATTGAGTGCAGGTAAGAGAAAGGAACTGACGGAGGGGAGATAGAGGGGGGTACATGGAAAAAATTTAAGAGTCGGGAACTTGTTAAAATTTATTGACCTCATCCACGTAGATGCTTATTGTTTAAACAATTTCAATAAAAATCTGTTAAGTACAACAGGCATTGTAAGTATTCCATAAATATAAGTTTAAACGTGTTAATGTATATAATATTTTATTAAACTGTCTGCAAATTTTTATACACTTTCTATCCACGTAAACATTTTGCCTTTCATATTTTTAGAGGCGTTAAACTATCGGGAACATTTTAATGTTATCTGGAATCAGCTATATCTTCCAATAACCCTGTTTATTTCGTAATTTAGTTGTTTCAGAAATAGAGGAGTGTGGAATTATTTTTCTCCATATTTTTCATAATTTCTCAAATATATAATTTATAATTATAAAAAACAATACTATTGAGATCTGTATAACTTGCCTTTTCAAACGATACCTTACATGATGTATGAATTAAAATAAAATTCGAATATTTAATTTTAAAGGTTCAACTTCGAAACCGTTTTTCAGAAAAATGACTATAACACATAGGCTACAGGCGGGCGGACGCGAGAACGATCTTCTAAGGGTTCCATTTTTTTCTTTTACCGCACACTTTTTTAATATATTTTTCTATCACCACAATCAAATCCGTTTAAAGATTAGATTTTTATTTCTGCGTGCGTCCAATATTTAGTTCTGACATAAATATTTTTCAAGAAATAATTAAAATATAATTACCACAAATAATTTAGAAACATAAATTAATAACATCCCAATCGTATTCTCTGATATCCAAATAAATACATTGAAAATCAAAAAAATTATTCAGTTTCATTTGTCTTTTTAGTGATGAGTCCCTAAAAATGAAAAAAAAACAGAATCCTTATAAAATCACTTGGTTGGACGTCCATTGGTCGTCCGTCCATAGTTCATAGTCTATCTGTCTGTCAAAATACTTTTTCCCAGAAACGGCTTGATGTATCATGTTGTATCGTATACTGAGACCTTATATTGTTGTAAAAGTGTCAAGTTTTTTGGCTCATGCAACAAAACGACATAATGTGCTTCCGGTCGACTTACAGTCAGAATAATAGTTCTTACAGCGCAAGTAAATGGTTTAATCCCAACATCAATGCTTTCTAATTTTATATGTAATTATAATTTTTTGTAAATATTTTGATTTTACGTCTGTGAAAGGTATAGTGTTAACGTTGTGAAAAATTATATTCTATGTACCCTTAAATGTTTGCAAGTGCCTAAATGTGTACGGAGCTCTCGTAGTGCAAGTTACACTCTTGCTTAACAGTTTTTTCATCTGTAATCACGAACATGTAAAATCCTAAAATTCTTGTGAAAATAAAGCAACTTGCATTGTATATTTTATCGATTCCATTTTTACAAACTTTCTACTACGTGAGCAAGTAAACTTTTCTGAGTGGTTTTTACCTTGCTTGACTGATTTGGAATTAAACGGTACAGGCTGACCATTAAAGTTTTATTTTTCAATATTTATAATGTTGCGGTGACCAGAGGCTACTTTCTGATCTATATGTACCCGTATACAATATTAGTATACACACATTCCTACGAGATAGCATTTTCTCTTTCTTTTCAAGTGGAAGACAAGTGGAATTATTTCTGGGGATATCACGTAGGTACCCTTGAAAGAAAATAGCAGTAAATAATTTGCCAATTTCCTACCTCAAATCAATTTTCTTTCTCCCGATTATGTCAAATGTATATGGACGTTTCATTCTTCTTATTCACTTTTATATTTGCGCGTCTGTGATTCAACTGAACTATAACTGCCTTACAAGGTCTTTAAACATTACTTGTATGAAAAAAAGAAGAAAATAGTGTGAACCTTTGAGATCTCGCAAGACCGAATATCTTATCTGACATTCAGTCTATCCAATATATCATATTGTGCCGATTGTTGTATTTAGCTTTTGCACGCGGTTTAGCTCGCTTTGTATTAGAAAAGTTTAAGGACAGTTTTTTTCCAAAGGGACAGGTATAGTTAAAAACAAATCATTTATATATTTACCAGTACTATTATAATCGTAACTTGCCAGATTTGACTTCTAATATTTTTTTGTGGTGCAGTGCGGTGCGCCGTACGAGTAATGCGATTGTATTCTGGATTAAAATGTAGTGTAATATTTAATCCTTGAATTTTGAATATTAAATGGAACACGTTCCATTACTTTTAAGATTTAATCACATATTGATTCATTATCACATAATCGTAGTTAAATTTTGGTGTATGTGGATTTTTTTAGAGTTTGTGTACACAGTTTTTCTCCTGTTAATGACAGCGTATTTATATATGGCCTATATTTTAACATAAGATATATGTGATCTTTTTTCTTAATTTCATTAAGGTAATTAAATCATTTATTTTAATTTAGACTATTTAAGCATGAAGAGAAGGCAAATAAGCAGGTAAACAGATTATCATTCGCTATATTATATTACAGGGAATGTTAATATTGTATATTACATCATCAGTCATCAATGTGGGATTAGAATGCCGCGTTATTGTCCCATTACTTTAAAAATTGAATCAGTATTATCGCAGTTAAATTTTGGTGTACGTGGATATTTTTTTAAACATTGTTAATTACAGAGTAATTATATATAGCCTATATTTTAATACAGGATATATGTGATCTATATTCATTAGGGAAATTAATTAATTTCATATCATTTCGGTTTTTTACGGATAAAAAAGTATAATAACAGGTAAACAGATTACGTTTTACTTTTATTGTATTAGAGAGAATTCAATTAGCTATGGTTATTGCATAAGTACATAATTCAATGCGGTATTATAATCCCTCATCAACGTGGGGTTATAATGCCGAGTTGAATTATGTACTTATGCAATAACCATGACTACGTAATGACTATATGGGACACGGCCTACCCGCTTTCGTTGAAGTTTATTATTTGTATTAACCATAATCATTCAAGATAAATATATCAATGAACATATTGTTTCTCGTACGTGACATAAAATTGCAAATTTTAGATAAACTGTAGGGCACTATCCAGAATATCCTTACTAAATAGAAGACACATTAGTAAAATATTAAAGTTACATCATAATAAATAAATGTTGTATATAATGATACAAAAATATAATATAGATGTGAAATAGCTCGTTGAGGATAATTTGATTTGTAAACATATAAAAAGTCTCAGTAGTATTTATAAAAGAAAATTTACAAAAATAAAAATAGATAATAGACATTCGATAAGATATTATGATACTTTGAGCAAACTCTTATGAATCTTTAAAAGCAAAACCTATTAAGTATGGGTAAGGATTCTAAAGGTTTGTGCACATTTTGGCACACATAAACATTTGAGTTATGTATTCTTACTTATCTACATGTCTCAAACCCCTTATAATAACAATTACTTGACAGTCAGTACCTGTTGACTATGAAGTTATTGTTATTTCTTTCTCAGAAATTGTGCAACGCAGAAACTCGAAATTTGGTATAGTAATACAACTTATTAACCCACATAATTTGCACCAGCTGAAATAAAAGAATAAGAATTGAAAATTGGGTAAATTACAATTTTTTAAAAAAAAATGATATTGTATGTGGGATATCGTTTGACAGGGCTTGTAATGAACGATATAAAAATATGTTTTAATAATTTTATATTTTATATTTAAAACAATATTCTAAATAATTTGGAAAAGCATGATATTCCCCTCCTTACTTCCGAAACTATTGAATCAACGATAATAAATAAAAGATTCTGATTAGAAGATTATAGGCTTACTTACTGTAGCGATTATACTATATTTCATTATTTGTTTTACGTCTGTTAAAGATACAGTGGACAATAAGTTCATGTCGTGAAAAATTTTCATTTGTAAAGAGTGAATTGAAATACTATGTACATTTAAATATTTGCAAGGGCCTAAGTATGTACGAAACCCTCGTAGAGTAAGTTCTACTTGTAACCATGAGGTTTTTACTTTGTTAAAGTTCTATGCTTTACACTGGTCTATTTTGAAGTCTCAGTATCAAAAATTGTACATATTTATATCTATGTATAACAATGACATAATTTACTAGTAACAGTCCATTATTATTTATTGACCTCCCCGGAGATGAGAGTTTAATTAAAAAAAAAATTATTGATAATACAATGCTAATAAAACAGTTCTATATTCATATAAATGTAGTGAAATACATCCAAATGTAATGATTCGTCTTTCGATTTACCATTATCCGTGTTAATAGCGCAACTATCTTAAACTAGACGTTAAAGTGACTTCCATCTCCGATTATAATCAAAACAAAACACTAAACCAAATCATTTAATACACCCATTGGCATTTAGTTATACTGTTAGTTTGTAAATGAACTATAAGGCGTCTCCAAACGCAAGCCGCGCGCTGCCTAATCACAGTTTTACAACTCCCGCGAGACTCGAACCTAAGAAATTACCTGCGAGCTGCAAGGAACATTACTTTTCTCTTGTGTTTTGCAACCAGATCAACTGCTGCCTAGATATTTTTGTGCTGGACTAACTAAACGAGAGAACACATTTAAGTGCTATCAGAATTTAAGGGTACCGTTGTTTATTGTTATATCACCGATGATGCTATAATACCACATAAACACGTTTCATAAACTCACCTAAAGGCAAGTAGTTGAATATTTCAGAAAATAAGAAAAAATTGGTTACGCACGCAATTAAATAGTGATGTAATTCGCATTTTTAAATTCGTGATGCACATAAGAAGTTAAAGCGTAATCGCAACTTTATTAAGACATTAAGCAATCTGACATGTCTTTAGTTTAACATTAATTATATTTTGTTTTTCAGATATGTAATTGGTAATTTACATTTATTATTTACGAAATTATATGCAACTACCATTTAAAAAGGTACATATATCATCTTTGATGGAAGTTTTAAATTTTTTCTAAGGTTTACCTCAAAATCAATGGTGTATTAAAAAATTGCGATTGTAACATCGTCAAAAGTAATATTTCCCACTTTGTTGAAGCAAAGCTTTTAAATATGTGTGTGTGTGTGTATGTGTGTGTGTGTGTGTGTGGGCGTGTGTATGTGTGTGCGTGCGTGTGTATGTGCGTGTGCCTATGTATATATGTGTGTGCGTGTGTGTGTATGTGTGAGTGTGTGTGTATACAGACATATTTCTCAATCAGTGAAGAAAATTGAAGGGTGATTTTTAGAGCTAAAATTGAAACAAAAACATTTGTCTTCATTCCATGGAGACTGGAATACAAATTACAAGTATTCGTTCCATTTAAAAAAAAACATGGAATGACTTGTCACCGTAATGCTTTTTCTGAGATTCGGTTACAATTCGTGCGCCGGCGTTCAACGTCAAATTTCGGTGCCAGCCTCCGCAGGACCTTGAATGTTTCTCGTTCATAATGAAGAATTTGTGTGAAAATTTTAAAATGTTATTTATTAATCGTTATTAGTTATGATGCGTTTCAATGAGATCTTCATTTTACGCAAACTTCAATACATTAATGGAATTCTCTATTTTTACTTTGTGAAATAAGCTTGCATTTTTCTTCACATGGGTGTAGCACCAGGATAATGGATGTTATTTTTTTATTTTGAATCAGTAACTTCATTGAGGTGTATTTAAACAATTGAAATTCGACTTTTTTACGGTAATTGAAAGCTTTCGTACCAATTAACTCAACTAACAAATCGATTACTAACAATTCAATCTTTGTACGAAGTGAAATCCGTTACAATACGCCATTCAAATTTGTGCATTTTTTAAAGCTGTAAATTTGTAAATCCGTTTTTTACCACAAAAGTTAAACTTTACAAATCTATTGTAATTTTTTGTTGTCGGATTTGTTTTCAATCAATAATGTTCGAAGTACAGTAGTTTGGGGAATATATTATAAAATTCATATTTTTTTCGGAATTACGATAATAATTAACGTTGTTACCTGCAACTTTGCTGAGCATGAAATCTACTGTAAAATATTAGTAGTACTTTTACAGGTTTGCTGACTTTTATCGACTTACATCATTACGGTGGTAAGCGTACAAAATTTTGCCAGTATATTCATTAGGTAGGTATTCTAATTTATATGTTGCAAACGAAATAATAAAAAATAAATTTATTACAAATACAAGCAAATAACTTTATTTGCGAAGTAGCTTCAAAGTGGCTTGCAATTTACGTAAGTAACTTTGAATCGATATCGATGAGTGTCTACTTAATTGTACTTTTTCGGTATTCTCACACATTTAAACGATTTTTTGCAATTTCATAGTAAAACAAGGAATCTATACGCTAAAATATTTGGAAAAATTATTATGTACATCGAAGTAGAGGCGCAAATTATGTTCATGGTGCACATATAAAAATAAAGAGAATTTTTTCCTGCACCTATTCGACAGAACATTTTAAATTAAATAAAGGGATAAATTTTTATTTTAAGCCTTGTTTACTTATTTTCAATGAAATTTAGATAAGTATACTCTTTCGGCACCTTACTTTATGTGTATCCCAAAAAAATACGTGATCAGTTTTTAAGTAAGTTTAAGTAGGCTGCTAATAAGTCCACCATTTCAGTACATAAACATTAGCTATGGTGGTAGCCAGTATTTCCACTTCTTTGTCTTTCCACTGTAGTATAAGCGAAAGTGATAGGAAGTCAGGCAACGCAATTTAACCAAACTTCTTTTGTGTATATATATATATATATATATATATATATATATATATATATATATATATATATATATATATGTATAAATATATGTATATATATATATATATATATATATATAACGAAAGTCAACCTATATTTTTTATACTTTATTCCCTGAAACTCAGTTGCTAACCGAATAAAATCAACTAACATAAAGTTCGAACTAATAATTAGAAAATCCGTCATATTAAATTACCCATATCCTTCGCTTGACACACGAGCCTCAGACAAAAAACTAAGGAATAGAGGTCATATTTATATTATGTGACCCAGATCCGTTTTATTATATGCCACGTCAGCTATTCGATAGATAGATTAACGGGATAGTAAAAGTTTATTAGCAAAATATAATTAAGTTATTGCTGATATTAGGGTGACCACGAAATTACTTTCTGCCATTGGAAGCCTACGCTAAATTAGTTGGTCACTTCTTTCGTAAATATATCCGTCTTTGATAGTACTTAATTTAAATCGAGGTCACACCAAGTAATATAGTGATTTTGATTAAAGTTATTATCCCTTGCTATTTTTTCTTGACGAATGTAATTTTCCAATGACAATTTGTCATTTGAAAGTTTTTATATGTTAATTACATATGGGCACTTTTATATTTGCTATAATACTGTGTTTTATTGTTTTAGCAATGAAATGAAGTAGATAATTTAAAAATTATAATTTCTAATTTATATACTTTCGTGTTATTTCCAATGAAGCCTGAAGACAACCATGATAAGGCATATAATATCATGCTTAGATATAATTAGTGTTATGGCATCCAGTAATCTAGGAAAGCCAAGCTTTGAATGGATACGTCATTAAGTGTTACACAGTGATACATATATTATTTAGATAGTTTTTTTTAATAAATGTTGGACAGTTTTTATATATGCGAGATGTGTGGATGGTAATAATAAAAATTGTGAATTATCTTAGTAATTAACAGACTCATAATTTCAGAGTTCCTGTTTACAAGCATCTTTTCTGGTAGAAGAAACTATATATAATTTATATTTTCGATTAATTGATTAATAATTTTATAATAAAAGCAAAAGCGATCAAATTGTGGGAACGTATTTTATCCTTAAAAACCTCAAGCCCAAATAACAGTTTGTTTTAGTGATATTTCAATCTGTAAAGTACTTGCAGAGCCCGCAAAGTATTCTCATGACAAATACGACTTTAAACACTGGACAGCACATGGCATTCCCATTAAATTGTTTTTACACAATGATATTATTTTTCACTATTATTTTATACTAGCGTGACCCATGCGAAGTCTTCGCATTATAAATTATTCAACTCAATTTAATAAATCAAAATTGATTGCAGGTATTCAATTCATTTCTAATTTTGTACACTGCTTATTACGTTTTTATTCCATTATGAAGCTCAGATGACAGATCAAATAAATATTTTACTAAAATTGACATATAGAGGCGCAAGTATCAAAAGCATTGAGCTAAAGCGCCACTTTATTTATACGTGAGTGGATTTGAAATTAAACAAAAATTTTACCGACCGTCAATCATATTGACGTTGAGCCGTTAGATGGCAGCATTGCTGTTTTGTGTATATAATTTTAATAATTAGTTAATTTGCAAAAACAATAGCAATAATAAATTTTTTAGTTGTGGATGCCGGTAGAGCAAGCAATTATCTATAAAATTATATATAATTTATGGATTAGTTGTGAGGTTTTTTCTAAAAAGGGAGAGTAACATGTTAACCTTAGCGTATTAATATATATGATGATGATGATGATGATAATATTGCTTAGTATATCTTTCAAAGAATTAAGACAAGTTACTCGAATATAACGTACTAAGTAATAGGTAGACGAAATAGAATAGTGTCAAGTCAAGAATGTGAAGTGGCATCTCTAACCATGGCATCACTCATTTAAAGCTTGCGTAAAAGAGGTGAGCGCTAGAGAATATTCATACGCGCTCTATGCAACTAAATTTATAATAAATTATAATTTCCTTCTTTCTTACTGCAATCAAAAACATATAACGTTCCAAATTCAAGTCCAATGGGCTACTAACGTAGTTAATATGTTATTTGATAAATTGTAAGATTGAAAGCAATTTCCCTTGGAGTTGAAGGAATTAGATTCAACCATGTCGTAATAGAATCTGATGATAATAACTACATATTTCATAACTTTAATAACTTACGGAACCTTATTAAATATTTTCTCCATCACAAGAAGGCCAGAAAACCTGTTTATAGTATTTTGGTCTATCTGTCTGAATGTTTATTTTTTCAGCAATCATACTCATACACATCAGCGGTATATACTGGACGGATTTTGATAAAAATGGGTATGGTAATGGTTTATACCCAAGAGCAATATGTGAGAGAGAAACAAAATTCTAATAAATTTTTTAATCTGAATTTTGTGTAAATGATATTTATTTATTTATCACGTTTTTCGCATAGCACATATGGTGGAATTATTGCTACATGAGCAATTTCTTCCAGTCAATCATAACAATTGGTGTTGAAATTTAGTCGGTAGACTGTAAAATATTTTACAACGAAAATTCTTTATGGTACCATTAGACAAAAAAAGAAAATAAAAAAATACAAAGGTATAAGTAATACAAACTATTGACGTGATTTGGAATGAGAAAAACAGGAACGGAAAAGGTTTCAGGAGAGGCAGGATTTTTTCAATCGATCTTTGAACATGTTTAGGGACATGATTTTCCTGATGTCAGGATTCAGGTGATTCCAAATATTTGCTGCTTGGACAGTAAAGGATTTTTCGTAAGTGGTAGAGGTTTGTTTAGGAATACGTGGGATGTACCGAATGCATAAATTGTGAAGCGAATATTCTTCATTAAGATCAAGATAGCGCACATCTCCATAATCTTGGGCACAGTATTTTTAATTAGTCTTACAATTAATTTATAACACTTATTAAAAATAATCGACTAAATAAAAAGCATAACAAATGTGCCAAAATCAGTCTAAGGTATGTTGGATATAAAATAGATAGGCAAGCAAACAGATATTAAAAAATAAATGAACATATAAAAGAAAAAAACTATTAAACGTGAGTTAAAATCTGCCTGGAAAGGTAATAACACTTTTCGATCATTAACTGATTCAAGACTGACTGACTTCAAGAAAGGAGGAGGTTCTCGATTAGAATATATTGTTTACATATGTTCATACGTATCTCCGCTCATTATAAACCGATTTGATGTATTCTCGTATTTTTATTTAGAAGAATATATTTCAAAGACTTTTCGTTGTGACCGAGTGACCGACGCATTATGATGCGCTCCGAAAATGACAATGGAAAGCTCCTTAGTGAATGAAGTACATTCGTGGTTGATGACTTTGTTTTATTACTCTGGTTCTTGTTAACAAATCAATCATAGCATCACCTGGACGAGAAGCTCATGATAAAGAAGAAATATAGGCTTCTGTTAATGGTTCTAAACGGATAAGTTGCTAACCTACGAAAAATTAAAACTGATTTTTAAAATATTTTTTTATGAAGCACTGAAACACTTTAAAATAATTCTTATTTATTCAAACTAAGTATTGTAATAACAATAGACACCGACGCCTTAACTATTAAATATTATTATGTACTTAAAATACATCGACGTTAATTATTAATTACTACAGTAATTAGGATAAATAAATATATGTTTTAACTTTCCAATGCTTCATAAAGTAGTTCACATTCAAAGTAAGTTTTCTTCCTTTTTAAGTTTAATATATATATTTTAATATCTTATAGTCCCGCAGTAAGTGGTTTTAAAGAATTCAACCTGATATTCTTTACTTTTTGCGAATTTCAAGTGAGATGTCTAAGGTGAAATTCACAATTAAATCTGATCAAAATTAACATGCAAGTAGCGTAGGACGACTTGGCATGGCCATTAAAGTACACAGCTACCACGTTTGAGACTTGTGTAATACATATATTTAGTAATCGTTTTAATTACGAACTATTTTTCTTAACTCAATTATAAATTAGGAATTTGCTACTCTACAATTTTTACGTTCAAAACGCATAGAAATATTTTTACGGAGAGGTTAAACTATTTATTGACTTTATCGAAGAGAGAGCTCAACAAAAAGATTTAATTCGAGAAATGGGAAAAGTGCGTTAAGTTAAGGAAATTTTTTCCCCTAAGTTTCCACATAACATAATTTCACACGTCGTTAAATTCAAGTTGGAAACCATTACAAGCTCTAATCTACGGTCTTCTTTTACCGTAAAAAATCTCCCCGTATCTTCATAAAACATAATACATTTCCCGTAAACAATATCAACAGGGTGTTTTTACGGAGTAATATTTCAAGTCACGGCATCGTAGGTACATGAGCCTACAGGGTTTTATTGCGTGGGTTTGCGTCGACTAAGAGAACGTGAAAATAAAATAAACAAAGGGGCCGACTTTATTAGGAGGGGAGGTCTGCTCGGAGTTCCAACTAGCATTTCGTGTAGCGCTCGTTCAGATAGAAGCTTTGCATACACTAGCAGTGTATCAAATCTACCTATAGAGAAGTATCGAGTGGTTACGTAAACACAGGTTTAACATAAGCTGTGATTGGAGATTCTATTAAAGCGAACTAATACTGTAGCTTAATGGTACAAGAGTTTAGATATTTAGCGCACAAACAAATAAGGAAATAGAACTGTTATAACGTGAAAAAAAAACATTTAAACGTCTATAAGTCATTTAGTCTATTTATCACAGCAGCACTCGAGGTCTGTAATATAATTCTAGTATACTAAAGAACCAAAATTTCGGGTTTTATTCATATTTTCTGTGTTATATTTTCTACGGTTTACGTTAATAATTGAAATAAGGATTGAACAGTACAAGTCAAATAGAACTCACGACAGATCATTTTTTGCACACTTAGATACACGCGTATTATTTCTACATAAAATAATACATAAAATTGCATAGAAAACCTTTCGCTTTGACATATTGCATAGAAAATCTTTCACAAGCGTAAGAGGCATAACCAAATTGATATAGCCATCTCACTTTAATTTATATTATTAATGCAAATAATTTTACATTAAAATACTTATTAATGTCCGATAGCCTGTTTCCTTCAGATTTTAGACACATATTATTAAAGAAGGTAGAAGGGGTGTACAGAGCAAAATGTTTTGGAGAATCATACTTGACGAGGGACTATCAAAAAGCATTACAAGTCATACAAAAAGAAAGAAAAATTATTGTATATTTATTTGTATATATTTTCGTGATTGAACAACTGCTTCGTTGTGTAAAATTAAGTTACAATCGGCGCCAAATTAGAGAAACTTTGATGCGGCAGCTAATATTTGTCACATCTGTATTTAAACAAAAAATACTTAAGAAAGTTTTATATAAAATACTAAAAAAAGATATAAATAATAATATTAAGGTATTTTTTTGAAAAATCACTACATTTTTGCATCTGTGAAAAGTTTCTGAGCAATATATCCTCATAGTAAAAATAATATCAAAAATTTATATTTATTTGAATTTCGTAAAATCCTAATACTGACACTTTATCGCCTGCTTTTTCATCTCATTATTTACCTTTATGTGTTCGGACCATAGAAGCTAGATATAAGAAATTCAGATATTGTACATAAAAGTAGAGTTCTATAGATATGTATGGAAAGATAATCTTTTTATGCATTTTGAATATAAATGCCAAAATAACACGTTTTATGCATAAATTTTACAAGTTCGTGTATAAACACGCATTTATTCACTTTACACGTGAATAAATTTATTAATATACATGTCGACATATCACTGACTAGAGCGCATGAAGAAAGAAGGACAGGACAAGACAGGTTAAAGTAATATAGTTTCAAATAAACACACTGCCATCACGGGTGTATAGGAAAATCTAAACAATGGTCGCATGTGTAATATAAGTGAACTAGGAAAAACGGCCACGTTTGTTTCGACCGCGATGGTAATGAACTCACTTAGAATAAAGGTAAAGACCCAACAAACTGAGACGTACATACCGCTGAATATCTATTTTCTACTCCTTGATTCTCCAACATTTATCCCATCATGTTTTTTTGTATACCTCGTATTATGCAAATCGTTACCAAAGTAGGCTGTAATCACTCAGCACTGTGAACCCGAGATGCCATCGAAATATACCGCAATGTTTAGCTTGTAAACTATTTTTTACTTACAATAGATATTTGCTTAGCATCGATCATTAAGATTTTTCATATAACAGAATCATATAACAGATTCATATAACAGAATATATGAATGATGAGAATTTCTCATCATTCATATATTCTGTTATATGAATGATGAATCTCATTCACTCTTCATATGTATCTTCCTATTGAACTTTCAGTATTAAGTAACTTAACTCCATCCATAGGTGCATGATGCATTTCGTAACAGACATGCATCCATGATCACATTTATTTTCTTTCTTCAATATGTTTAGTATTGCTGCAGTTTAAACACAACTAATTACAGAATCTAAGAAATTAAATGCAAAAAGTGATCGATAGTTTTTCTAACGATTATCTGAAGTACAGTTATAAATACGTGACAAAACAATAATTTTTACCGTCTCGTTACCGTTACGAAAATCGGAAAAACCTGTCGGTTGTAATACAAAAACATTAAATATGATGTGCGCGTTCGTGTGATGAGTGAAAAAAATAGTGGTCTAATAAGTAATTGTTCAATAAAACATATAACATTGTTCATTTCTACATACTTTAAATAACATTAATTGAATGAAAATTATTTTAAGAGCTAATTTTTATAACGTTGGAACATTATCCAAATTGAACTTTAATAGAACTTCTTTATTCAATTGTATAATATATTTGATATTAAATTTATATATCAACTAACTAAGATACTTGTCGGTAAAAAGCTAAAGACCAATCAATCTACATAAATATCTCCGACCTTCCATTCATATCCCAACCGAAACAACGCCAACGCGACAATCTGATTCCAATAAACATTCGTTTGCCCTTAATAAACTATGAAAACATTCCACCTATCATCGAATTCGACTCGAATGTTTATAAGTACCTATATATATACATATGATCATTACGAGCCGGGCGCTGCACAGGCAATTCATGTGCAAACATAGCCAAGCAGATGTCCGCACGATGTTTGTTCGCCGGGTCCTCCGTTTAATCCTGCGGGGAGGTAAGATGAACTCGTTAAATAGAGACATACGTTTCGTCCATTCGGCTACGTTGTCGCTTGTATCCATTCAGTTCGAAATTAATTTTTAAACCAAACTTTTTATGGCCTAACCTCACATGAGGCCCATATGTTAAGATTGGTAAACTCATGAATGTATTCAGTAAAATTTTAGAGACAAGCATTCCAATATCTCAAGTTAACTATAAGATAAGATTGAGCATATCGACCCTCTGTGAAAATTTTTAAAGTCCTTCTTAAAGTATTAAGTACCCTAACTAACTGTTGTTGAAACGTACGTAGTGAGTGATTGTATGCTAAGCTAAACATTTCCGGAAGGAAATATAATAGTATAAATCCTCCTCCCTCTCAGTAACATCCATAATAGCAAAACATGTGCGAGAGTTAAGATTAACCTGTGTGTTATTTATACGAAACGGATGAATGAAGAGTTTTCTTACAAATGTTGAATTTTTAAACAATTTTAGTTTAGAATACTTATACATTAAGTATTATTTATTCAAGGTTAACTATATAAAATCTTAAAATGAAATTTTAAATTCAATATATTAATAATGTACTATGGTCCTTGGTCAAAAACTTTGACGACCTTTAACACAACATAAATACTTGTTTTACCCTCATCTAAAATTGGTACGCATGAAAAATTTTCAAGTTTCTTAAAAAGTAGTTGTTATGAAACTGCTTTCTGTAGCACAAAACTTTAAAAAAAAACTTTCAACCGCTATTGATATAAATGTACATTGTATGACGAAAATAATAACTTGTCCAATCCAAATTTATAATACATATTTTTTTGCTTCAAAATGTGTAAATCTGTCCTATATTCATTTTTATTAAAGAGGTTAAATTTGAATCAAAATGATTTTCCTCTAAACTTATATATTTAAAAACGATATTTTTTGAGCTAACATAAGAACGCTGTACATAACAATGCCGTATATCTAGGTATCTTTTATTTGATAGGCCTATGAACATTTTTGAAACGTCGTTCTTTTAATGTCCTTACTTCTTCCTCTTAAAGTTTCTATGTACATTTTTATGTAATAGATTTTTCCCTAAAAAAAACTGTTTTTTTTGTTTAAAAAAACTGTACAGAGTGCCAACATAAAATTTATCTTTTGACAAATAATGAAATAGAAATTAAAGACATCACCGCTCGCTTTTACATTACCTTATGGTTTCAGTAGTCCTTTATTAGGCGCTATTAGTTCGTTTTCTTCGATTGCTACATAATCAAGTATAAAGTGAAGAGTAGATGAAACGGCCGGTTTTTTTTTATCATTTTGGGAATTAATGACGATTGATTATCTATGGTGATTAAGTTTCTCGTTGAAATGATCTTCAATGTTTACAGACCTTACTTATAGATATTCCTTTATATTTTTCATTTTATTAAAATACAATTGTTTTTGTTAATGTACAGATAAACGTCATGGAGAAGAATCTAGTGTAATTGCTATAGTTTCCCTATAGTCTTTACTTACAGTTCTAAAAAATTACATTCTTATAATTTTAGGTTAAGTTCTTTGGGAAATAATGTCGTCGGTTTCTGAAAAAAAAACTGCTGTGGCAGAGGGACAGACAAACACGTTAATGATTTTGCAAGTTTTCAGTTTTTGCCTTTTAAAGGACGGAACCTTAAAAACAGGCGAACAAAACGTTCTTCGGGGAATATTTAAAATAGCAAAAAGAAAACCCAAATTTTAATTTCCCAAACCCAAATATTATTCCAACGAAATTTTCTTTTAAGTCGGTTTGGTAATTTTTACGTGATACTGTATATTCCTAATTACTTATATATTCCACTAATGTTTCAATGTGCAAATACATTTTTTTATAGTTTTATAATAAAGTAGACGGTGTTGAAAAAATTGTATAACTTTATTACGCGGGAACAAAGTACATGTTTTAGAGTTCGGTAGCCGCATCGTAAAATCGAATCCCCTAAAATTTCGTCATGTCTGCCCACCCGTATATCGTAGCATTATAACTCTTCCAGTTCATAACGGATTGCGATGAAATTTCCCAGAAAGGCTGATTAAATTACGGGAAAAATATTGGACTTATTTTTAATGTAACATTTGTACATACATCAAACTTGATGATTTATGAACTCCATAAAGTGGGATGTCAGTGAAGTGGTTTTCACAATATTTTCAGATAAGGCTTCTCCTTCGCGAGATATGAATCTCAAAAAAGCAGCGTATATTTCTCCCAGGCATAAGAAAAAGAACAAGGAAGCCGAATACACAGACGATACGCAATGCCAAAATGAAACTTATTTGTCGTAATTAAATCTGAAATGGATTAATTAAATAGATTTTTTCATAATTTTATACCCTGTACTTTCGAAGAAAAAGTAAAAATGTTAAGAAAATGAAAATGGATTATTTTATGTTTTGAATAGCATTTGTAGACTAGATTGCATTCATAAATATGGTAAAAGCTTTTCTACTTAACAAAGTTACCCTTCTCTCGCATTTCATTTGTACAGTTGTTTCGAATAAAGCGTCGCCTTCGTAATATGTATTTCAACAATCTCTTGCGTATTGTTTGTTAACAATAAGGAAAAGCAAATTGGTGCTCGGATACTAGTAAGTTTCCTTTATGCGTGTTGTTATTATTTTTGTTTTGAATAATTTTATGGCGTTGTTTGGCAAATTTGCGGTTTTATTACTGACTACACCTAAGGAAAACATCTTTACTAAAGTTATAATGTAATAATATGACTTTTACATTTATTTATTGGTAATTCAATGGGCATTATTACACTGGACGACCATAGTGGAAGATTATATGGTTTAGCCAGTCGATGCCTACTGTGCCAGTGCTACAAAGCTTCATAGTGATATATTTACAGCTCTTCAGTGTCTTGAATCACCCGCACAATAGTACCTGCATATTTGTGGTATGACACTCTACTGTAGATAGATATGTGTGAAGAAGTGGAGGGGTTTAAGCTCGTCAGTCACTGGGTTACTATGTGTGTACACGTATACATACACGTATATATATATATATATATATATATATACAGGTTTCCAGTGGCAGATTTCAAAGTTTTTTGTCAAACATATTTTCTGCGCAACACATAAGAGGGGCGCGGGGGCGTCGTTAGAAGCGCAAGCGGTGCGGATGTTTTAGTAGCCATGGAACAGTGGAGTGGAGAGCACCGCGCTTTTGCCGTCGAGGCGTAGATTTCGAGTGGATTTTCGCTGTCTGTAGCACGCCGTCGATTTAATAATCGTTACAGTATTCGTCGATTACGTGACAGTCATGGGTAGCAAGGTTAAGAGCTACAGGATCAACATTAAATATGCCCAAGCCAGGACCGAATTGTCATTGAAATGTCGAGCGTGTTATGGTTTCTGTCGTTGAAAATCCCCGTTTATCACTGCGTACACGTTCATCGATATTGGGAATTCCGAAATCAACTATAATGTGAAAAAAGCTCAAGTACCATCCATATAAAATTCAAATTGTTCAAGATTTACACGATTCTGACTTTGAATTAAGAAAAACTTAGGCGGAGGTATGTTGTTGAGATTTCGTACTGCTACCCGCATGGGTAATATATTCTTTAGTGACGAAGCTCACTTTCACATTGGAGGATATGTGAATAAGTAGAACTTTCATTACTGGGATGTCCACAATCCAAGACAAATGCATCAAGAGCCTTTACATAAGCTTAAAGTAACAGTCTGGTGTGCCATGTCTGCATCTGCAATCATAGGGCCTTATTTCTTTGAAAATCAACGTGGCCAAACTGTAACTGTGAATTCGGAGAGATATGCCCAGTTAATAAATGACTTTTTCAGAGTAGAACTACAGAATAGTCCATCCTTCAACCAAAACACATGGTTCCATGTGCAAAACACATGGCACAATGTGTCCATGAATGCAGTGCGGCAGTTATTTCCAGAAAAAAAACATATCCCGAAACGGTACTGTACCGTGGCCACCTAGGTCACCCGATTTAAGCCCATGTGACTTTTTCTTATGGGGATACTTAAAATCCGTTGTTTACAAAACAAATCCGAGCACTGTGACACAACTTAAAGAAAATAGTCGAGCCGAAGTCAGTAGGATACCCCAGTCGCTCTGCAAACGCGTTTTTGAAAACATGCGTCCTAGACTCGAAGAGTGTGTCAGACTCGATGGCCGCCATTTGGAAAACGTGGTTTTTAAAAAATGAAATCCGCATTTGTTGTTATAAAGTTAAAATAAATCTACTTTGTATTAGAAGTGTAGTTCTTTTTTACAATTTTTCAAACATTGAAATCTGCCACTGGACAGCCTGTATATATATATATATATATATATATATATATATATATAAACAATTATACACTAGTTAGCTATTATTTATGAAGCTATAACAAAACACTAAACGAGTGGAACCCGGCAGCACAGTATTCCAACGCATCTACATACATGTTTATTCTATGCCGTCTGCTAGAAATAGGAAAAGAAATACATAGAGAGATTGTGAATAAAAGCAGAATGAAGAAGGAGAATGTTTTGTTAAAGAAGAGTACGCTCAAAATTACAATGACACGTGTGCCACAGTTTTGACAAATTGCTTTGAAAGGTAAATTTAATATAAATATTAGGTTCATTACAGGGAGGAATGTTACATAAACAGAAAAAAAATGGCAAAGTAATTCAAGTACAGAAGTTATTTCTTAATAGAGCTCCTTGGATAAAATAGGATCCTTATAATTTCGTCGTCTCAGTCTGTCTGTCCGTCATGTATCTACAATAAGTTGTGCAGATAGTTATTTCAGATAGACGTTTCAATTAGTATGTATTACAACTAGTATATATTGTATTTATTCCCATCTCCTTTGATATATAATGGAAGCGAAAAAATTTTGTTTACACAATTTATATAAGTGCAATTTCAATTTATGGGCAAATTTTTTAATTTGAAATTACGTTTGTGAAATTTATGAGATAAAGAGCGATTTACAATTTGTCCTCCCCCTCCTTTTGATTCATTCAAAACAAATCTTTAAAAATATCTAAAAGGAATGCTCAGTTTACATACTAATCAAAAATTAATTTGGATATATTTTATTAATAAGTCTGTTTTTTCCAATGAATGCGAATCCACTCATTTGCATGCTGACCGGTTTTCAAGTATCCGTATTAAAACAATGGAAACCGTATTAAAACAATGAAATTTTAAGTTGAATTTCGTCATATTTGCCAGTTTGTTTTGCCACAATCTGGCAGTTTGACTAGTTTTATGAAATATTGCAAGCTGATGTTTCCTGTGGAAATCTTAATTACTATGTGCACACAATAAAAAGGAGAAAAGAAGTCGAAGAATGCCTAACATCTGTTTGTGTATTACATCATGTGAATACAATTGAATAGGTCTTTTTAAGTTACTCCTCATCTCTCCCCCTTCTATTATTAATAAACCGTAGATTCAAAATTATGAAGAAATCTAAATACTAGCATTTAATTAGAATTTCCAATTAAAATTATATCAGTTAGCTTGTATCAACAATTTCAAGTGTTGCTACTACGGAACCCTAATTTAAGCGTGTTCCGATGCGCATTTGGTCGGTTCTTTTTTATTTTTTTACTCTTAAACATAAATCTTTCATAATGTACCATGACAGGGTCTCGAACACGAATGTTAAAACAAAAATTAAAACATTGATCTAACGTAGACAATAAAAAGTCCAGTTAATATTTTGGGCATATTTTGTGCATAGTTTATGATATAAATCAAACACAAAATTAAAATTACAAATTTAGATTTATGTTTTTATTACTACTACAATTAAATATTTGATAGGCTCAATAAGTACTGGTTATTAGCCTGTAAACAATAAGCCCTGACACGCCATTATTTGTTCAGAACATAACGGCTATGTTCTCAAACCTAACTAAAATCTTTAAGTGCGCCTACCACCCTAAACTTGTATTTCATGACGACTCTAAGAGCACTTAAAATTTTCTATCAATTGGTCTATTAGATATTTTTCAACATGAAAATATTATTCTTTTTAAAGAATAATATATATATATATATATATATATATATATATATATATATATATATATACACATATTTAGCTAATATTTATTGGTGAATTTCATCTGGTTTCTTGTCTTTTTCAGACATTTTCTTTTATTACACATAGTCATCGTTGTAGGTAAATAGTTTTCTTAATATTAGGTCTTTTTTCTCCTTTTTAACATTTTGATTGTGTGTGTGAATTAATAGGCACACTTTATTTCTTTATTTTTAATTTTATCCATGTTTTTTAAATATTCTAATATATAAATACATGTGTTTCTTTATTGTACTTTTATATAAGTAGATTGTGTATGTCGATTCATAGTTACCCTTTATTTTTCACATTATCTATTAGAACAATAGTTCTATTAGAAAAAATAGGACCAGCGTCTACAAAACGATCATATTCAATTCGTCGTCTTGCGAACTCTGGAATCAGATGAGTCTAGAGAGCAATGTCCTGAAAACGATTGCTTTCGTCAAACGGTCGCGCGAAGTCAGGAATCCAACGATTGTAGGGACTGGTGTCGACAAAATGATCGCACTCGATATGTTGTCTCGCGAATTTTGGAATCTGATGAGAAAAGAAAGTAATGCCCAGAAGATGACAGCATACGACATGATATTTTGCGATTTTTGAAATTGGAAGATTCTAGAGAACACCGACTTTAAAATAATCGTAATTGACACGAAATCTTGCGAAATCTAGAATCATATTATTATAGACAGCAGCGATTAGAAGGCGATAGACAACGGCATCAAAATCAACGTAACGTTAAAAGCCAAGGACAACACGATATTCGCATTATAGCAAACGTAGTCGATCAAGAACAAACAACTAATAATCGTAAAAATGTGGGCCTGATACGTGAGTTAGAGTCAAATGAAAAACGAAAAAAATCGTTTGGCTACTAACAGACAATCGTGAAGTGCCATACGAGATATCGAAAGTGTTGAAGCAAGGAAATTTAATACTGATCAATAAGAACTAACAGAAGTGTCTCAATATGGGGAGACAAATATAATGGCCCGTAAATGTAGTGTGCAATTTCTGTAGAGCTTTGAGGTGGAAAGATGAGACAAAAGGGATTTGTTGTTCTTTAGGTAACGTACACTTAGATTCAAATCAACAGCCCCCTGAACCATTTAAAACTTCATTAAGTGGTGAACATACCTGATCCCCACATTTCCTAAATAATATCTGACATTACAACTCAGCCTTTCAATGACTTCCTTTGAAATGAAAGAGGTTAGTGAAGAAAATTTTGTGCCCACGTTTAAAGTACAAGGTCCAGTGTACCAATATCAGTACTCTCAATAGAAAACGCGAGGGAATCATTTTTACAGATATATTTCATAAGTGGTTACATAGAGCAAAGAGATGCTAGATTGCAATATTTTTCAAATTTAATTTACACTTCGTTAGTAGAAAGCCTGCAAACAATGCTTAATGAAAGAAATCTTAATATTCGTGACTCTAAAACTGCCCTTTTATCTCTCCCACTAGATTTCAATGATTATAAAAAAGTTATTAATGCTAATCGCCATGCTACAACGGAACATGGAGATCGCTATAATGAACCGACACCAAACGAAATGTCTGGGCTGCTGATAGATCAGCAATATGATAAAAGGGATATTATATTTCAAAGAAAGGATAATCGCTTATCGACACGTAGATCATATGATGTCTTGAAGTATGCCCTCATGTTTTTTCATGGTAAAATGGATATAATTTTGCTGCAAATCAAAAAGATTGGTAGCAAAATTATATCATGATATAGTTTTTAGAGTTTTAAATAATGTACAGTGTGGTATGGCAGAAGCCGTTCCACATTATCACATGCTCACATTTTGTTATGGTTGGAAATTAAAATTACTGCAAAGCTAATTGATGACGTCATTCGTGCAGAATTACCTATCGAATGGATGATCCAGAGCTATTTGACATATTAAAAGCCCATATGGTACACGGTTGACGCGGCGTTCAAAATCGTTTATCTCCTTGTATGAAGAATACTACAGAAATTGTAACAGGTGAGGATGTTTATCCTTTTTATAGACATCGTTTACCTAAAAACGGCGGTCTACAAACGATAATATGATCGCGATTTAATATTATTAACGTCTATAATCACTGGATCATTTTGTTTTCACCTGTATTTTCACGGACCTTTGAAGCGTATATCAATGTCGAATTTTGCAGCAGCATAAAATCTATAAGTATATTTGCAGATATGTGAATAAAAGTTCAGATTTAGCTGTATTTGGTATACAGAACCACAACGACGACGTGACTACACATTAGAACGGAAGATATATTATTCCTTGCGTAGCAGTTTGGCGCATGTTGTCATTTTCTATAGATGAACGTTTTCCTCCAGTTGTCCATCTGGACATACATTTAGAAAGCGGCCAAAGAGTATACTTTAATTCAAATAATGTCAAGATGAAGTGGAAACATTTTTGTAAAATCAATTTTAGACTTAATAAAAACTTGATAAAAATATTGAATATATTTGGCGTTAATTTTGTAGAAATTCATTATTTACAATTAAATGAAACTACGTGATGTAGTATTATTTCTACTATCTTTAATTTCTTCACCACGACCTAGGTTTCGTTGTATTACAACATCTTCAGGTGGGATATTAGCAAAGATATCTTTGCTAATATCCCACCTGAAGATGTTGTAATACAACGAAACATAGGTCGTGGTAAAGAAATTAAAGATAGTAGAAATAATACTACATCACGTAGTTTATTTTAATTGTTGATAAAAATAGTGAATACTATTCTTGATACTAAATAATTTTAAAAGAAATATCGTCGGCCTAAAATGTTAACCTGCTAAGTTCATTTTTGGTCAAAAATTACTTTTTTGTGCTATTCGTAAATTCATATAATTTTACACCTTATAGTTAAGACGTAAAGCACGATAATCATTTTTAAGGTGCTAAAAATGAAGTCACGTAAACCTGCTTAATACCAACTGCCAAATTTCTAAGGATAATTCCTTCCAAGTCCCCATTCAGCGGCCATTTTGTTTGGAGAACGGCATTAGATTAACGTGTTACAATTTCGCGCTAGTTTATTTTAATTTTACGGTGAGAATTCGTAAAGTTTTGTGGTGTCATAGCATTATTCATGAAAGGTAAGTTTTATTTTACTGCTAGAGTAAGTATTTAATAATGCATTCATGTTTTAATACGTAATTTGATCCCTAACCTATAATGTATGGACTTGACAGGTTTACGTATTAAAAGATGTTTGCTTGTTAAGGAGTTAGCTAATTATCAGTTGTCATTTCTAGAATATAATTAACAACAAATTAATCCGACTGCTTAATTAATAAATTAACTAATTAATAAAATTTAATTTTTTAAAGCCTTTTTTTATTTGTTGGGTACTTAGGCTTAATGCAACGCCGTTAAACATTATGGTTTATTTATTAATATTTTTATTACAGAATGTATCGGGGTAAGAAATTGGTTGGTCTTGTTACCGACTTACAAAAAATACAAGAAGACGAGCCGAAAATAAGTAAATCCTTTGAGACTGAACAGAATAATAATTATCAGATTTTAGAAAATGTTCAGTTTGAATTGATTCATGAATTAAATAATTCTGGAGTCGAAAACTTAAACAATGAAAACTATGAAACAGATTGCAATTTTACTTTACAGACAAATGATACAACTGGTTTGATTTTAGAAAATACTGTGAGTTCAGATTACCTCGACAGTCTCAACGTTTTTCCTAGTAAAATTTCGGAAGATGTTTTTAGTACAGAAAATAGATCGACTCAGAAACTCGAGATTGATGGTACCGATATTCTCCACAGCCAAGTTTCTGTTAACGAGTCTAGTGCTGCAGCAAGTATATCTCAATTGGAAAGCCATTTTGATAGCAGTATTCTTTCTGTCGAAGTTTCAGCCGATGAACCTTGTCTAAAGAACAGGTCAGATATGGCAACCCATTCTGATGTAACCAATATTCTCCCTAGCCAAGTGCCTACAGAGAGTATAATGATAAACAATTCTACCGATGAAACTTGCGCGATAACCAGATCAATATTGGCAATCAATCCTGATCCTCATATCTCAGATGAAAGTGATATTGGCAGAAATTTGGTAGATTATTCTGATACTGATTCAGCATCTAGTGTTCAAATAACAAAATCGAAAAAGCGTAAGAAGCGATTCCAAGTAGATAAGACTGAATGGTTTGCTGAGCAAAATAGAAAAAGAAGAGAGAGAGGTGAAAAATACTTAGGTCGGGAGAAAAAAGATGGTTCTTGGAATTATACGAAGCCAAAAGAAGAACGAGCAATGAAATCAAGGTGTTCCTGCAAGATATCAAAATATTGATTGTACATTGAAATGTGAAACTATTGATGAAAGTACCAGAAAGCAACTTTTCGCTAGATTTTGTAATCTTACTTGGGGAGAAAAAAAAACGCTAGTCAATGATTGGATAACTACAAAGCTAGCAGCAAGACCTCGTAATCGGAAAAATACTGACTCGACAAAAAGAGCAAATTCGTTTGTGTATCACCTCAAATTAAATGAAGAAAGTGTAAAAGTATGCCGTAAAATGTTTTTAAATACTTTGGGGATAGGGAGATGGACAATACTTCATTGGAAAACTTTAGCAAATAATCCTTCTAGAACTCCCAATACTTACAGAGACAAGACAAAGCAGAAACCAAACACCGAAGAAAAGAAAGCATTGTTGGAATTTTTGGAGTCCCTCCCTGTAATGGAATCCCATTATTGTAGGTCAAAATCTCAAAAATTGTATCTCTTACCAGAATGGAAATCTAAAGAAGCTATTTACAATTTTTATGTTAATGATTGGTGCAAACAGCGAAATTCGAAGTCTTTATCAATTTGCACATTTTCAAACTTGTTTGAAGAAAAGAGATACGCATTGTTTAGGCCCAAGAAAGATGAGTGCGAAAAATGTGCTTGCCATAAAGTAGGAACAGTTTCAGACGCAGAACATCGGCAACATATAGAAAGAAAAGAACACGCTAGAGAAGAAAAAGAACGGGACAAAAATAGTAAAAAATATATATTTACAGTGGATTTACAGGCAGTGCTTATGGCACCAAAATCAAACGTGAGCACTTTATACTATAAGACGAAACTTCAAGTTCACAACCTGTGTTTCTTGAATATTAAAAATAAGGACGGATTCTGCTTCATATGGAATGAGGCAGAAGGTGGTTTGAATGCTGAGGAATTTGCTTCCATTTGGGTAGATTTTTTGGAAAATACAGTAATACCAGTGATTAATACCGACGAAAACAATGACAGTAAAACTATAATTATATACAGTGATGGTTGTACGTATCAAAATAGAAATTGTGTACTATCCAATGCATTGTTAAATGTTGTTTTGAGGCATAAAGATATTACTATAGAACAAAAATGTTTGAAGGTTGGGCATACTCAAATGGAAGCAGACTCCATGCATTCCACAATAGAGCGTTATGTAAAAGATAGGGTAGTGAATGTACCTGCCGAATACATATCCATCGACCATACAAGACATGCGCGCAGATGTCCGGCGCCATACGAAGTAAAGTATCTAAATCATTACTACTTTAAAAAATTTGATAAGGTTCAGTTCTCTAAGAGCATTCGTCCCGGAAGATCTAAAGAGGATCCTAAGGTTACAGATATTAGGGCATTACGCTATGAACCAAGTGGACAAGTATCATATAAAATTTCCTTTAAGGACGAATGGACCTCTTTACCTCAAAGAAAATCTTCACAGGTTAAATCTTGTACAACTGATGAGTTAACTCAACTGCATGAAACAAGGCGAAAAATAACTGCACGCAAATATGAGGACTTGCAACAGATGAAAAGGACATTACCTTCAGACTACCACAAATTTTTTGATGATTTACCTCGCGAGTAGCGTCATATTAAATGATTTTAAGCAAATGGCTTAAAATCATTTAAGATACAAGATGTTAAAATTACTTTCAATTACCTATTTTATGTTCTTGTTGATTATTCTGTTTTCTAAAGCTAACATAAGAATGCAATTGTGCAGTTAGGTATCCATAATTTTATAGAATTTATCTAGTGCCTTTGTCATTTTGTGATAAATAGATAATAAAAGATCTCTTAGCATTGTGATAACTTGATTGATTTTGTTCAGTTTATTATTTTAGGGAATGGTAAATTAAAAAATTAAAAAAAAAAGAAATAAAGTGTCTTGGTTGATTGTATGTTAATTCATAGTACAATAATACTATGATTTTATATTTTTGTCTGATGAATACCTACTAGAAATGTTAAAGTAAGAAATTATAATTTAGAATACATAAAATAAAAAGAGTTATAAGCACTTTCTACTTTGTTTTATTTAAACTAAACTAATTTAAAACATTCATAGTGGCAAATACCTAAACTGCTTAGTCCTAAACTCATACTGAGCCATAAAAAGAAAAACAGACAAATCCATGAAAGTACATATTACTCTAAAACTAAAGCATATTTTTCACTTTGTATACATTAAAAAAATCAAATAAATTTATTTTCATCTACCTTATAAAAAAAAACAAACAAAAATGATAATTTCCCAAAATTATTAAGTTTTTTTATCGTCCTGTAAAGTTTGATAAAATGGACTTAGCAGGTTAACATTTTAGGCCGACGATATATTAAATTATGTTGCAGGTAACAGCTATAGTACTTATATACCTTAAATCATACTATCATTATAAATACGAATGTTTATATATGTGTGTATGTTTGTTACTCCTTCACATTGAAACAGTTAGACGGTTTGAAATAAAATTAAAACAAAAATAGATTATCACCTGGAAAAATACATAAGTTTACATAATTGAATATGATGCGAGCGAAGCCGCGGGCAAAAACAAGTTTAAAATATAGGTTTATTTCGGAATAGTGCTATATGTACATATATATATATATATATATATACACACACACACACACACACACACACACACACACATATATATATATATATATATATATATATATATATATATATTTGGATAGTACATTAATATTCTTAGAAAATTTATAAAATATGAAGAGGACGACAATAAAGTAGGTATTTTTATTTCCAAACTTGCAGTTTACCTGCTTTTTCAAGACAAAATACACTGACTTGGATTCAAACAGCAAGTACTATATTATCATTTCAAGTACTATAACAATGACGTCACAAAACTTCTTAAACAATCAGCGAATGTCTCAGTTAATATCAGAATTGAGCAATGAAGAGGTGGGGGTTCGGGTTGTGAAATCGAGGATAACATTTAAGAAGACGAAGTTCAAATTGATGGTGAACGTGAGCCACAATGCCTAGATATTCCGTTGGATGTTAAAAATATTGCTGAGCGATTTACTACACTCTCCGATCGATTTTTTACTGATTCCTCATGATCCGTGTCGAATTCTCTTTTTGAGCCTCAACGAACAACACTTATGGGCAAGAATGACCGTAACCAGGGGACTTCTGAAGTAAGAGCAGTTGGGATAATTTTGCATCTAATATTGTGCGAACGTCTAAATGCCCTAGTAAAATGAGTAGAGATTTATTTGAGCCATTGTTATCCTTAGAGACAATTCTAATAGAAGAAATTAAAGCTGGAATAACGTGAAAACCCGCCTAAAGATTGTTAGAACAAACGTGAAATCTAATCTCAAAGAAATAACATCTGACAAAATTTGTGCTCTTGCTGCTTTTATGGACGTATTGTCATTATGTAATCAAGAAAAAAAGGGTCACCCTACAATTTTAAAACCAAATATAATTCATTTATATAATGAGACTAAAGGCGTTGATTCGTTTGATCGGATATGTCCTGCAATTTCGTGCAGCCGCAAGAGGAACCTATGACCGATGGCTATATTTAATAAGATCTTTAACATGGCGTTTATAAACGCGTATAATATTTATTATCGCAACATCGCACGGAATTAAAAAAAACCGCTCAAGCAGCCCTATTTCATGAAAAGTGTAAATAAAGATCTAATGATGCGACGTAAAGACTTAAACTAGGAATTTGATGGACAAAATAAGTTGAATTCTACTAAAAAGGCAAGGAGAATTTTCATTCCAAGAATATATGCCAAAGACAGAGAAGTATTGTGGATAATGTCCTTCAAAAATCAGACGAATGACAAAGTCTATTTGCGATCAGTGCGGATACCATATGCAGAGTGCACGAATGTAGTGAAGCACTAGCACTTCCTTTCATAGGTCCTAAATCGAAAAACAGTATCTTGAATTTTCGCTTCTAACTAGCTCACTACCTAGTACAATAAACAAACTATCCTAAAATATGTAAATACTGCCTCTAATAATTGTTTTTCACTTGTATTTTGATGCGCGTGGCGTTTTCATCACTTTATCACGCGCTTGTAAGTGACTCTTGTTTGCAATAACATATCCCGGTATTTGTGTGTATATGTGTTTGTGACATGAAAATCAATGATTAAGGTATAGAATAATTAATATTCATTCATTAATTAATTTAATATAGAATATTTAATTTATTTTAATTTTATATATAATATAGTATTTGTAATATTTTTGTGCTTCGAAGGTTGATTATAATTTGAGATAAAAATGCATAATTTTGATTTTTCCTGGAAATGATGCGCAATTGTTTGTACATATTGATATTAGAGTAGTCTAACATAAAATACATGAACCAACATAGCCTGGGATAGCCTGTGGGTGCTACAGCTCTTTATGTCAACTCGCAGCATATGCTTTCAGTAGCACGTCTACGGCATTTTTAAAATGTTAATTTAACTTTTGTGTATTTTTCTTTTCAGATAAATCACTGAAGTGCTCCTTTAATAGGACGATTTCTTTAAGTTGTGGGATTCAGTAAAAGGATATGCTAAAAATAACACGAACGTATTTTATCAATGTTGTTAGAAAACGTTGATAATTTAGAGAATATAGATATTGATACTTTACATAAACATGTGATTTATTTGTGTAAAAGTGTCGACAAATATATAAATTTGTGAATTGTAACATATTAAAGAGTGGTGAAAAGGTATGGTAACTTTCTTAGTGCCATTGTGTGCTTTGAATTAGCAACTGATGAGCTATGTAAACATGAACATGATTTAACTCCACATAGTAAGTCTTCTTCTGGTCGCAGTCGACCTGAAGGGGACGTACTATTTTTTTATATTTTATTTTAGTGATCTTAGCAAAAAAATATTATAGTGATCTTAGCAAAATATAGAAACGTTAACGGAATTATCTCAGGTTGACGAGTCAACATCAACAAATATTAGTGCAGATGAAGTTTTATCATTTTTTGTGCGGGCTAATCTTACGAAATATCGATATTAGTTAATAATGAACTTTGTTAATAGTAAGACTTCTGGTAAAGTTTTATCATTGTACCAGAGCGTCTTGAAAGCAAAGAAAAAGTGCTATACCAGCAGTATTGCTGACGGAATCAAAAGCCGAGATTGAGTTGCAAAGTGTGTTAGATCACACAACTTTGCGGATATTGGAGTCAAAGAAAATTGTTTTAAAAAGTATTTCAGTAAAGTCAATTTAACTTTAATCAGGAAATGGAGTTTTGATGGTAATATGAGTCATAGTGAGTAGAAACAGTTTTTCGCGGACTCCAGTTTAGATGATGACAGTAGTTTATTGCTAACTTTTTATGTTCATTTGCAGTTAGTAACAAATTCATCTAGTGAAACCAACATTATGTGGAAAAATCCCCGCCCCTCTTCTACGAGACATTGTAGACATTTGTTTACAATTTGTAAAGGAAAGTTCTACTGTATCTAAAAATAAGGAGTTTTATTTTAAAGAAAAGATAGCTTCCTTGTGCCCGACGACATTCTCATAACATCCAGCATTCTTTACAAATGACTATGGTCGATGGTAAAATTTGAAGTGCATTAAGTGGAACATAATCTGTTAGACGTTATATTTGTTAAGCAATACCCGGAGAAATGAGTGACATAGATACGTTCTTGCAAAAAGCAGGCGATAAAAATTGTTTTGAATTCGGTTTGTCACCTTTACATTCAAGGATTCGTTTCTCTGAGCATTTCCTTCACCTTTCTTATAGAGTAGATTTTAAAAAGTAGCAAGTTAGGTCAGGTGATGATATAAAATGTTATTTGTTAAGAAGTTGTACGTTCAAAATCAGCTTAGGTCTTGATTAAGCTTAACTGTAGATAAACCACGAACTGGGGGAGACGAGATATCGAACGACGGAAATACGCCGAAAAAATAATTTTTGAATTGAGATTTTTCAATCAAAATCACAAGGTAAAAAAGAGATTTAATTGACTGTTTTTCTACAATTTTGCAACCTTTATCTTTGGGATACAACATCAATGTATAATTATTTAGTGAAATTAGTTTGGAAACCATGAGACTTGTGGTACAAAGATATCCATGGTACAATCTCTAAGATTTAGTGCACAAGGTACTAATACATGGCTCAAAAATAGTGAAGTATTCAGTAAAGTAGTAAGCTTCCTCCAAAGAAAAAGGGTTTTCTGAATAGTCAAGTTTTAAGTTTGTTAGTAGTTTAGAAAACCTCGTAATTGTTTTTGTAAGAATATTTGGATGTAGTTATATTTTCTTGTTTAAAAAAATCAAATCTCTTTTTTCAATTTCAATGTCGTTTTTTATTATTAATTATGTTTTTTTCATTTAATTTTTTAAGGATAGAATTACTGTCAGTTTACTTAAGGTCAAACCTTGCAATTAATAGTGCCGAATTTTAATTAATATAGGCCATTAAATCAATTAATAAAGGGAAAAATGGTTCAAATGCACCATTTTTTACAATATCGTTATTTTAGTTTTTCTTGTAATTTGTAATCAAATTATTGATAAATATTTTATACATTATAATTAATTAAGTAAACGCTACTTTATTTTATCGTTTACAAACATTTTAATACAAGTATAATGCTTTGTTTCCGAATTACCTACTTTTGACCCTTTGCCTCAGGACTGTGTACCACTGGGCGCTTGTCATAAGTGCCTTTGTGCCAAAGTCTGAATATTTTATTATTGTATTATTTATTATTGTAATTAGTAAGATACGACATATTTAAAAAGATTGATTTTGAAAAATTCAACTAATCAATTGTAAGATCTCCGCTTTTGTTATATTTTGTTTAGTTGAAGAAAGCTTTTGTTTCATCTAGTTTTTTTTATTAAATATTTTAAATCTATACCTTATGTTTTTATTTTATTTATTTCACAATATCATTCATTAAAAAATATTATCATTACATATCCAATATGCAATCATACGTGGCATCAACGTATATTTAATTTTAATACACCGTGAAATAATGTTTGCTTTCCAAATATTATACAATATGTCAATCTGCCTGACAAGTACACTTTAAAAAATTTAAATTTTACAGAATATCTATAAGGCCTATTATTATTCATATTTTATCCGAAAATATGTAGATAAAAAGGAAAATAAATTCAGAAAATAATTGAAATATCATTATCCAAAACTATTTCTATATTTCCATTCCTTAAAACTTTCATTATTGAAAGACCGCAATTTTTCATAAGATTTTCTAATTTATTTTAATACAAATTTTGTTCTTTCGTTACGTTACTGTGATACATTTTAACTCTAAAAAATAGTACAAATTAACTAAAGGTTTTGTGTTACATAAAACAACTGAGCAATAGATCTTACTAAACACCAGTCGTAGATAATCCAGATTTATGTTTATTTACTCACGTATATTCTTGTCTCAAATGCTTTACGTAAAAGGTCCTTTTATGGAAAAACGAGCTGTATATAAATTGCGTTCGATCTACAAAGTGAAAGTAGAAAAGATTATATTTCATCCAAATTTGTCAAAGCTGGCGTGGTTATAAATAAAAACAAATGTAGTATATAGTCGGATACTTATTTTTTGCAGTTGGGGCCTTTTACAAGTGACGTTGTTGTTTTTATACATAAATACGATTTATATGAGTTTAAAAATTTTGAATCAACACATTACTCTCTCCATATGAGTGTTCCAAAGAAGCATAATCTATGCAAAATCGCGACGATTTGTTTTATCTAGTAAAGAAGTAATACAAAATTATACAAAATGCTTGTTTCCCTTTCTTGGTAAGACAGACAATAACTATAGATCTACCGTTACTATCGTCTATGCATTTTTTAATTCCAAGCAGTTTAATTTTAATATCGCATTACAATTTTAAACTATCCGCTTTTAGAAACCTTAAACGTACCCTCTGATATTCATTTCTATTGACAAAATTACCCATTAAATCGATATAAAGTCACGTATATTTTAAATAAGTCCGCCTTTTACTGAATCAAAACCTTATAAATCTCATTCAGTATCAACAAACCGCTTTCGTTAATGTTACGACCAACTCACCGACACTCACAACACGTGGATTCTAATGTAATTACACCCACACTGTACGACGATATATAATGTCTATAAAGGCAACATAAAAAATAATAAATGTCTATAAAGGCAACAAAAAGAAATGTAAATTTTCGTGTTAGATGCGAGGCATGATTTCATCCAAAGTTATATTATTATACATTCAGAAAAAATAATTAGTCGATTTTTGGGTTCGAAGGGTTTTTGGGTTTTTAAATGCGAAGCCTTTTGTCTCAGAAGTAATCAGGAAATTTAGAATTCCAAAGTTTAATTATGTATATATACATATATATATATATATATATATATATATATATATATATATATATATATATATATATAATTAAACTTTAAAAGTTATAATTTAATTAATATACATTGAAATTACTAAAATATTAAGTGCACCGTTGTCACAGTATTTAATTGCCAATAAGTTTGTCGATACTTACTTGCTACTTTTATTACTTGTTGGGATTTATGTGATTGAGAACTACAATAGTTAATAAGACGGTTAAATCAAACAAGAAATATCAAACTAGTATGTTTAGGTATTCATTTCTCTGAAATACAAGAATGGATTCTGTTTATGTATGAAAGAAATTGGTGACTCAAAAGCAAATATAAGTCAAATACAAATATCTATATAAACTTCTTTTTCTAACATTAAAGTAAACGAGCAACGCCTGGTTCAAAATATTGTTTAGTCAGGCATTGCTCATACACAACAAGGCAACGCATTTAACTACTCACACAAATGAATGTCAGTATCGCAGGTTTTCTGCTAACGAGACTTTTTTGTCAAATCAAATAGGAAAAATTGTAAGTGATATGTGTAAGTCTAGTAAACTAATATGTTTACAATATTACAATTTAATTTGATAAAATTTGTGAGTAATACTCAACTGGGATATTTGTTTATTAATCGGTTTTAATATAATACATACATTTTGGGTCCACATTTCAGAACTCTAGTCTTGCTTATTTATGTCTGCCAGTATTTTCAACAGTTACGAAGTGAAAATATGGAATTTATGGTGTTTATTGTCTTATTTCCTTTATAATGACTATTTTGTCAAAGGTCCATAATACTTAAAAACATGGTTAATCCATACGATAAATAACAATTTAAAAAACTTTACCTTTTATTATATCTCACTTATATTCAAGGAGTATTGAAATTGAAAACTGAGTTTCGTAAATTTATTATTTATTTTTTGTAGAAAAAAATTAAATCCAAATTTCTGAATGACATTTTCATCGACTAAAATAATATTTCACGCCGTTGATACACCTTTTATATTCCCATTGCTATTTTAATACTACTATTGGTGTAAAGTTGATTGATTGAAAAAGATAAAATAAAGTTGATTGAAAAGATAAAATAAGCAGGAATCGATTAACTCTCTGCAGTTCGAATTTCGCTTTGTAAAAAATCATCTAATTTCGTATAGAAATAAAAATTAATTATGGCAAACTCCCTGGAATCTGTCAAGTGTTGAGTTGAAGCTGCAGCACAACATATCTTATGTCGTGCCTTTACAATCGGTATCCTGCGGCATTAGTATGATAAAGATATTCTATATATATCCATGTTCCATTATTGATTTTATTGAATATATCCTTATTATTTTTCAGAATTCTCATCAGCAAACATCTAGCATCACAGAGATTTGATAGATGACACATCTATATTGCGTTCTGCAAAAGTGTAATTTATAAATATGGTTCGACACTCTATCATCGCAGCATACGTCATCTTAATGAAAAATGTCGTAAAATATGGCCAAACAGATTAATAATTACTTATCTGATAACTAATATAATCACTCAGAAATCTATTATTATGAATTGGCCCAATAAACGATAGTAAATGATGGTTCTTTAATTTTTCCTTTATTATAACTCGAATCCCTTCTGTCAAGAGCCCACTCCCATTAAAAAGTTATTCATCACGTCAACATAAAATCAAGTATACTTTGAACAACCACTGTTTATGGAAACAAAACCATTAAAATCACGCATAACATTGGTAGATTTTTTACAAGTATATGTTATAATTGATACAGAGAGTCACTATTATAAAAAAATGAATGTGATTATATACTTAGATAGTGACAGAATAAAGTGCACTTAAGCTTGTACAAAGCTTAAATTTTAGTTAAATTAAATGCAGTATTATGTCGAATATCATTTTGTTAATTGGAATATTAATTATCACATATCGTAAGAGGAACATTATTTTATCGTAGTCTCTAGACTACTAGACTACTATTGAAGATAGCGAGTGAGTTAACTTTGAAAATATTTTTATTTTCCACTGTCGGTAAGCATAAAAAATAAAATTTCGACATTAAGTTTATATAACTGTAATTGTTAATATATAAAATAAAATTTATTGAAAACAATGGTTAATAACACGAAAAAAAGGAAACATTTCCATCACCTCATCCTCACACATCGCGCGGCGTTGTAGTGGGAATGTACCGTGAGACACTCACGCCTGCACGTACACTTGTCCATTGTTCTTTACAATACAATAATATGAAAAAGATAAAATGATATAGAAGATTATTGTCTCAATACGAAAGAGAAGGATATACTTGACGACAGACCTATATATTATACAGTGACGACGCAGATGGAGGCTCCCGCTCGGTAGGTGGCACAAGGAGCGGATATGCGGAGTAGTGCATATGAGGATTTGACACATGTACACTACCTATGATTATTTACATGAGCAGAGCGTAATAAGTGCAGTAAGTATTTATATATAAATTGATGTAAAACGTTAAAGTTAATAAATAAATACTCGCAGATGCGATTGGAATATAATTTGGTATGTCAATAAAATGTACAACGTTTCATGGACTGAAAGGGATTACTCCTGAAATAATAAATTCACTACACGTAAATAAACACAGAAATATAAATTAATAAATTAATTTTAATGTTACCTATAATAGTATATGTTGGGTAAATTTAATGATACGATAACGATTTTGAAACTAATACCAAAAATGTATATGTAACGATCAAAAGCACTACGTCACTTACACTAAAAACAAATTATATTTATTTTTTACTCTCGTTTATTTTAGGTACATGCCCGGTGGTTTGTGGTATTACATAATGTAAGTGAGCGATACTTGATACCGAACGCGTGACGTAGATAACGAAACATTTAGTTTATTTATTCACGTGGACATTCCTGTAGCGAGCTTTTTAAGCACGATTGAGGTATTAAGGGGGGAGATACCTGTAAAAGCTTAAATTTTGCTTGATTTTTGTGATTTTTTTTTAAATGAAAGAGTCATAATATATTTCTGAAAATTAACATCTGGTTTATTCAAACATTAAAATAATATAATTTTTTTTTATTTTATTTATTCAAAATGGCTGATGTACACTAAATTCTTCCAGAAAGATCGCAGCGAGACTTCTCAATCAGCGAGCATTGTAGCATCGGTTCTAGTGATCTGAAAACAAAAACAAAATTCGGTGTTTATTGATATCATAATTTATAGATGAACCTAATAAAAATTTAAAAAAAAAATTCGCGGTATAAAATACTTGAAAAATATAAAATGAATTTTGAGTCGAATTTTCTTATTGTTTTTGCTTCGATAAAATTACTTTTTTCAAAAAATTTTCGGAAATTTGTAGGTTCTTATAGAAAATAATATGATTAAAAAGATGTGTGCCAAATTTCAGGAAGATCGATTAATAAATTTTTGAGTTATCGTGTACGCCAGTTTGAAAAATATGGTTTCGAGAAAAACGCGTTTAAAGTTTTAATACATGAAAATTCAATGATTATAGTGATTTACCAATTAATCAGCAGTTCCAGGGCCATATAATTATCCTTCTGTAGCCTCATAGAACTCATTTTGTTCAATTAGTTGCTGTTGATGTGCTTGACGAGCTTCTTTAGCGGCTAATAAGGTGCGCCTATTTACTCGAGTCACTCTTTGTTCATCCATTATTTCGGCGTATGATTTACATTGTCGGCCAACTATTATGTCCGACAGTTCATTATTTGTAAAATCGATGAATATCTTTCTTTGAATAAACCAGCAGCAATATATTTCAATGATTTTGGAGCGAGACGCCAAACGGTAGAATTGAAACTCTCATTTGCGTTTTGCGTGTGACCACCTAAACATCTTTCAAGCAATTTCTGACAACGCAGTGAACATCGTAAAAAACTCAATAAATTTATAACAATGCATATTATTGTAATGAATGTCCTCACTAATAACATTAGATAATTTTCTCGCACTTGCATTCGATTGTTCGGCTTCATCATTTTTAGTATGCCGATTTCGATGAAATTTCCGTTTACGCGGGCGTCCTGGCCGAGCTGGTGTATCTTTAGCTCCTTTAGGATGTGAACTCATTTTTATATTTATTCGATTTCGAAGTCGTTGCGTACAGAATGAGTTCCAAAACTGAACAAAACTAACAGCAAAACCGGATCTGGCCTGTACGAATATACTCTGTAGCAACTGTCAAACTGTCATTTCTTGGAATTTGTCAATAAAAGTATTTCAAAACATCTGTTGATTCAAATTTTTAACGATAGAGAGGTTAGAAGCTGAAGAAATTCAACAGACAGGTAAAAGAGTCAGCCGCTTAATTATACTTCTATTCTTTGCGTTTATTATACGACCCTATTCTTTGCGTTCGCGCCCAGCGCTCGTCGCAAATAATAGGGTCGTATAATAAATGCAAAGAATAGAGGTATAATCGTCGTCAATGTCGTCACGGCTTACACTCTATAAAATAATAAATACTTAAAATTATGTTCTAAAAATTTGGTGACATATTCTTAAAGGATTATAATAATATTTTAAGAAAAAAAAAATTTTTCAAGATTTTACAGATGGGAAATACCTGTAAAATTTTGTTTGTCAAGTTAAGTTTGTCAAAGCCGGCGTGCTTATGAATAAAAAAAACAAGTGTCGAAATATGTTTTCAGCAAATATGTACTAATAAAGTCACGGTCCTTTACGGAAAACATTATTACTGTTACTTTACACACAAATTCTTAAATCTCACTTATTTAAGAAGATAACTCTACAGCATAGACGGAATAAAATATTTAGAATGCAAAATTTGAGTTTTCGAAAGATTATTTTACATATTTGCGCAATTAAAATATCTAAATGTTAAAATAAACTTGTAATAAATATTTTTAATTAGTTATACACTAGTTTTATACCAAACTACTGTCGCCTTTTAAAAAGCTCTTTTTAAAGGTAAAATTAATGTGCGTTTTAACGAAAGATGGTTAAAATGTTGAAAATATGAAATGAAGTTAATTGAAGCCCTTCTTTGCGTAATTTTTTCTAATATCTAAATGGTTCTGTCTATAAAATGAAAATTTTATACTAATGAACTAAGTTATAAACCAAAAATAAACGCAAAAATACTCATGTAAACGTCTTAAGAAATTAATTACAACAAAAAATTACTTAAATCATTGGGACGTATCAAGTCTAAGCTAGCTATTTAAGGTCCGTAAATAAATAATTTGACCTATTTTACAAACATTATAAAAAGAACGTATTAGAATTCCATTTCCACCTCTGAAAATACCAAGGAAAATAAACTTAGATAAAAATCAAAATTAGATAATTTTTTTATGCCAACATTTGTAGAAAATCTGTCAACAATCATAGATGTTGAAAGATTTTGGAAAATATCAACTTAAGGCCATATCAGCCATTTAATTTAACAACACTGTTTATCGTGGAAGTTTATGTTTTAAAAATTTACAAATTTCATTCCACTAGTTTACAAATACGACATTCCATTAGTTCAACAATATTTGTATTCCATGTCTAGAACTCTGGATTTTAATATTTTTTGATGGATCTATAGATCTCTATAAAACATCAATCCAAGTCATGTATCAAAATTCTGAATTAAATGATAAAACTAAAAAAATATACAATCTTTTGTATAACCCAATGCATTTGAAAATGTTACAAAATTGTTTAGAAAATTTGTCTATTGCAATGCCTTCAGATCGATTATCTGTTCTGCCAGTAATCACATTCCAATATCATTTACGGTAATTGTTAAAAAATCCTATTATACTGATTGATAAAAATGTTAGCCAACAATCTATTATAGCCGATGATATTAATCGACAAACCTTGAGGAGAATAAACCCTCTTAAGAATCTTTAAAATAGTCAAACTGCAAAACTAAAATCCTTCAAATATTCTTTCTGTCCTTACTTGAATATGGACATGATTTTTATTCTATGTAAATCTACTGAAGATCAATAAAAAAAAATAAAAAGCTTCGAAAATCACTACGTATTTTATATTTTCTAACCCAGAATCTATATCATTGAGATCCAAGATTATTCTCATTATTCTATTAGCGTCACTTTTTCAATTGTTCAACATTTTTAAAAATCTAAATAGAGATTGACAGTTTTTAGATTTCCGTGCCTCAAAGAGAAATGACCTGTTAGGTGTAAGTAAAACTCGTACTACCATATATACACGCTTAGGCATATATAATGAAAATAAACTTTGTTTTACATATTAATAAAATATTTTATTATAATATAAATATACTTTACATATACATAAAATAAATATACTCTTTATATCAATATCCTGACTAGTTTATATTCCACAGCCATAAAATATAGTGAATATCTCCAAAATAACTACTCGAACATTGTTTTTTAATTTCACGTTTCGTGGAAAGTGTAAATTAAAAGGGTATTTCAAAAGTTTCTTTTAGAATTTTACGTAAGATCTTTTAAAATATCCAAAAAAAGAAATGATAGTTACCCATCCACGAAACTGCTAGTCAAGATTATGAAAAAGAAACGTTATTAAAAATTTAATAACGTTACTTTTTAAATTATACTGGAAAGCTATAACGATAATTTTAAAATCCTATAATTTTTTAAAAATTCATTAAGTTTTACACGAGCGAAATTTATACTGGATGAGATATATTCATGCCGAAAAATAATATTATTATTTAGGTATAGTTTATTTATTATAAACACACTTTTAAAGGTTTCCATGTGACTGGCATGATGAAATTATAACATTTTTCCTTGTTGCGTATATAACTTATAAACTGTGGGACTGTGTCCGACGTACGAACACGATGAAATTCTTTATTTTAGTGCTTATCTCAAAAAAAGATAATTTAGAATTGATTATTACACATAGGTAAATAGATTTATATACCATTCACAGATGATAATAGACTACGCTTATAGATGTGATCATATTTTTTAAACCAAACAAAGCACACATGCATTTATTTCGAAGACGATCTAATATTTTGATACGTTTGCGGTAAAATTAATATTAGACGTTTTTCAAAATAAAGCAAAAGCATTAATAGAAAATGGATTTTAGTTTCAACCGAATGTAAATATAAATAGATAATATTAACGAAAGTAAAAAGTTAAGCTAATTAATTTAATTAAGAGCCACTGTGAGCGTTTCTAGTCTCAAGAATTTTCACAATAGCAATAGAATTTCACAATAGCAATAGAATTTTATATGCATATATACAACATCCCAAAGAAACAATTATTTACAATAAGAGAATGGACCTTGGCATAAACAGAACAAAACATATTCATATATTCTACAACTCAACTTATCTACAGTAAGCAGTGACAATGCAATGTACTTGTTGCTGAAATTCGAACTTATTTCGATCTTATTATAAATCGTATGCACGTGTTTTAAGCACTTAATATGTTTATGCCACATTTTTTAAGTAATTATTTTTATATTCATTGATACAAAAATAATTCACTTCTGTAATAACCTCGACAACCCTTCAGCTAAAGATGAACCACAAAGTATCTCTTAATATATTCTTAGTTTTTTAATTTGCACTAAAGACTTTATTGCAACTAATCACCACGTCAAGTCCTAATAAGGTATTATTAGAGTACAAATACTAGCAGGAAGCGGCATGGGAGAGTTGAGTTGGATTCAACCCTTTCCTTTTCAAATAGTATTATTAGTCACACATTTATATACAATGATGTGAAACTCGTTTCAGTTCAACGCAGGTTTAACTTTGTATGAAAATATAAATTAATGATATGCCGATGAAATTTTCTTGACTCAAAGCTTCTGATTAGATTTCAGGTTAAAAAAAATTATAATTAATTGTCCTCATGGTATAGATTCCAAGATATTTTTTTATGTGTGTAATTCATATATGAACATATACATTTCTAAACTTAATGACTTTTAATCGACACCTCGTAACGTAATTTTACGAAAGCAAACTGTGGGACACAAACTAGAAAATGTGAAAAAGTTTGTTACATGCTTCTTACACTGTCTGCGTAGCTTTTTCTGGTCCAAAATTATTAAAAGAAAAACAGATTACTCGCATGTGAAACTTTAATTAAACCTTTGTTAAATTATAAAACTGAAATCTGGACAACGAAGGTAATAAATGAAGACATATTAATTAAATTTGAATGGAAAATTCCTAGACGCATCCTTGAAAATGTTTGAATTAATGAACAGAGGATCAGAAAAGGTTTTCTTTAAACTTAGTTGTCATTATGTCTTTTTCGTCAATTACTTGGAATAATAGGGCCTCCTTCTCTCATTGTAACGATATGTCTCTTATAGTATTTAATTTTATACAAAAAACTTACTGTTACATAATGTCTTATATTAAATCTAGAATAAATATGGAATTGCGTTCAAATTCCAAAAGATAATATGAAATGATATGGCACTTGAATGAATGATTTCTATATTCCGCTTTACCATTTTACTTTTTATAAGTTTTGCAAGAATAAACTGAATTTGATGATTTCGAAGAAGTAATGCAAAAGCTGCCCTTGTGCTTCAAAACTTGTACGCTAGAATATTACATTACTGAAAATTTAATTGAAAATAGAAAAATACGTAGGAAGAAGCCCATGTTTCAATATTAGAAGAATATTAGAAAGAAGTTACATTGATTTCGAAAAAGATAACTGTAAAATATATGGTTGGAGATATTCTTAAAAACATATATATATATATATATATATATATATATATATATATATATATATATATATAATTATACCACAAATTATAATTATAAAAGTATTTTCAGAGATCGGATACTAAAGGGTTAAAACGGAGCAATCGGCACGCCCAGTGACTGGAGCACACGTGGGCGGTGCGGTGGAGTCGACGCAGACAGAGTGAAGGTATAAGAGATAACAACTTGTTTAACCTTTTGTTAGAGCCGAGTTGCTTGTTAATAAAAACAAATTCTGCTGAAGTTTCGGCGAAGGTGTACTACACTGATTGATCGGATTGATGGAGCTTGTCTTAATGTTGGGAGGCCGATCTTGCTCGGAATTATTTTGTTCAAATACATCTGAATGAACATATTGTATCCTATTATTTCAATGCATCATTTACGAAATGTCGTAAAGCTTATAAAAGATTAAAATGAATTAAAATGAAGCATGAACTTGAGGAAAAAAAGTATTATAATTATCTGGCTAATGTTAGAATATAATCAATTTAAAAATTAATATACGGGAAATTAAAAATATAATTAAAAGTTAAGTAGAAAATATCTTGATTACAAAGCTTTTGCACATCAAGTAGAAGCAAAGATTTACTATGTTAAGTTTCGTCATCTTTCTGGTTAGGAAAGTATGAATTATTGAATGACATGGACTGACCATTAAAATGATATTTTTTAATACTTATAATACTCCTAAATAGACAGGCTGTCTCTAATCTGTATGTACCTATGTACAATATATACGTTACACATTCCGACGAGATACCATTCGATACAATTTTATTAAGTGGAAGATACATGGCTTAGTTTGTGTGGACATGATGTAACCTCGAAAGAAACTAGCGGTAAATAATTTTCCTTATTATATTATATTTTTATATTTTATATACCTTTAGATAACCGGATTAGCACTCCCGGTTATCTGAAGAACATATTAATATTTTATTCTTTATTTTCACTTGCATATTTGTACATTGATGTACCATCTAAACGAACTGTCTCAAAAAGAGTTTGATCCTTTGGGAACTCCCAAGACTGAATAACTTATCTGACTTAAGGACAATCCAGTTTGTTACATTATGCAGATTATTTTATTTACCTTTGGCATGTGGTTTCGATCGCGTAGTATTAGGAAAATCAGACAAGGACATTTTTTTTTCAAAGAAACAAATACTCGTATACGTTTTAACTAGATCATTTAGTTACGAGCAAGTATTATTTTGAACATAATTTGCCAGAACACATTTTTTAATTTTTGTTTTTAATATTTGTTCGAATTGTGTAGAAACTAGCGGGTGCTGATAGTCTGGACAAAATTACCGTGTAATAATTAATACACGAATTTGGCACGTTATATGTAAAACCTACTTTTCACTACTTTTAAAGATGAAATTAAAGGTAGCGCAAATATAACCTATATCTTAACTTATAATATATAATATTTGTATGATAAATTTCAATAAATGATTTAAATATGAAAGAAAGACAAACATATAGACTGATAACCGTTCATTTTTATTATTTAAGTAAGAATTTCAATATTTAATAGCCTTCCCACCTACCGTGAGATTAGAAGAGAGTACAATTGCCACATTGACTTATGTACTTATGCAATATCATCTCTTCGTAAGTACTATCTGGGTCATAGCGTGTCAGCTTCCGTCGAAGTGTAATATTTATACTAATCTTAAATATAGCAATGAACGTATTATGTTTCGGACGCGATATAAAATCATACCTCTCTGATAAACTGCCACATTCAATACAAGGTATCCTTATTAATTACAAGACATGTTAATAAAATATTAATGTTTTATCAAAATAAATAAACCTTGTATATAGAATCACCATAATAGCTCATTTAGGGATCTTCGATGAGAAGACACTTAAGAAGTCTCCGTAGTATCTATATAAATATATTTACAACAATAAAAATAGAAAAAGTGTTATTTAATAATGTTTATGGATATTAACTGACTGACAAACATTTCACCATAACAACGAGTTATTTTAGATAAAATAATGTTTGAAAGAAATTATTAAACTTTATGCACGATTGTTTCTTAAGACCCGTTGAAAATGAGACTTACAAAGTACGAGTATGAGGTTTAAGGTTATGGATGATGGGATGGGACACGTTTTTGCGTGCGTTTTTTTGCAATATTATTAGAAATATCTATATTAAAATATGAAAATAGTTGTTTTAGAATTTTTGCAACTCGCCGTTCGAGACGATATAAGTTTTCACACACGAGTAATTTCTTTCTTTCATAAAACAAGAAAACTTGTAAAGTAAAATGCTTAGTAGGAAGTAATAATTTTTAATTTTGAAAAATTTAAACAATTTTATATAAGTTTGAAGGAACTTTGAAATGACTTGACACATAGATCTCAATTCGTTACTAAGAAATCCACTTATTTTTTAAACCGACCTTAAACTCCTTTTTTTCACATTTATATTTTTGTGAGATAGCACATAGCAATTAACATGCAAATTAATATATATATATATATATATATATATATATATATATATGTATATATATCAATTAGGTAAGTTTACGGATTGTAGTTTTGAAATCATTCTAGTTTTATATGTACATATTTAGTATATTTTTTAATTTATATACAGTGATTATAAGTAAAAATCCGTCACTATACGTGTTAGTAAATATAAGCCAGTGTTGAGGTTACAATATTTATGAACCACAAAAGACATTTGAATGAAAATTGTCTGAAAGTGTTATCAAAGTTTATTACTTAATTGGTAAAGAAAAATCAAATGATTGTAGACATAGTCAATCTGTCTTCTATTTGCAGATGATATTGTTCATTAGTTTATAAAATTGTAATGAGAAATTTAATAAAATCTTGGTGAAAATCATAACTTTCCTTTAAAACTATAATTTATATTGCATGCATTTAAAATGCAATTAAAAAGACTCTCGTAGAGTAGGATCACTTTAAATTGAATATTTATAAGCTCAAAAGTTTCCTGAGTCTATTTTCAAAATTTCCATTTTTAAATGCCATTAGTAAGAGAACATAATCTTTAGTTATTATGGAAAATACTATGTGTTATATGATATACTTAATTTAAAATGAACATAAAATATGTAAGACGAATTTCTGTCTACTAGTGAAATCTTTAGACACTTTAACTGTTATTCTATTGGTTTTCCTTATGGGTTATGTAAACATGTACATCCGTGTTATGTGAAATAAAGAGAAAAAAAAATTATCTCATATTTTTGCATCATATATCTATTTAGTAGGACATCCCCTTGTTTTATTTGTTTTAGCAAAGTTCAATGTATTATGTGTGTTATGAAAAAAAAATCTTAACTCAGAGACCAGAACTCTGATCTTCAACTCTTAGCAAGAAGATTATATTAACTTGCATTAAAAAAACCAACAAAAGAAATTGTCACAAAATCGCACATTTCGTGAATCGTACTGCGTTACACTCTCAACGATTTCGAAAAGCGAAGGGAAGACTTTGAATTGTAACTTAAAATTCCAAAGAAAAACATAAATTTCAAAGGTCGAAAACTCTTTTTGTCTCTCTTCATATTATTATTAATATCACATAATTAGGATAGCAAAACAAATTAAAGCAATAGTTATCCTCTAAATACTGACCTCTTGAATTTGAATTTTCTTTCCCTAAGTCCTTACAACTGAAAAAGTTTTTAAGCTCCCGTACCTTAACTTGAACAACGAAACCCTTACAAGATTTGCGTTTCTCTCAGGCCCTCGATAAAAGCCGATTTTCTCAGTAATAACGGTTGTTGAAATTTTCCGTGGCAAATTTCAAATTTACATCTTATTAATCCTCATATTTTTCACTATCAAAATTATTTACAATATTCGTATACGTATTGAGGAGGAGATAAAGAGCTCATTTTTTTAATTTATCATATAGAAAATAATTACTATAGAAATACTAGTATACTAGAATAGTGTGAAATTAATTAGTGTTAGTATATAATATAGAATATAAATAATTTAAAGGACTTATTATAAAGAATACAAAAATATATTTTTTATAATTGCAAATTGCTTATTCGAAAAGATATTCTAAAAAGTAAGTAAAAATATGGTGCCCCTACCCTCATTTCCGAAAATACTGAACCGAAATATATGAGTAAAGAGGGTTGGTAAAATGTAACTAGAAAATTTTGGGATTATTTCCTATAGCGATTATCCTGATCTTATCGTTTTTTTTAATATCCATCATATTTTTACGTCTATGGGACATGATAGGCAAGACACTTACGTCGTAAAAAAATATATTTGTAAACAGTTTAATAGAGATACTACGTACCTCTAAATGTCTAAAGTGCCTAAATGTATATAAAATGCTCGTGCTGCGAGTTCTACTCATATTTTTGGGGTTTATACTTCGTTAAATTTCCATATCTTGTGTTATCCTAAGGAAGGTCTTGCATTTCAAAGTATGTACCATGAACAGCTTTACTTGTTCGTTAGTATAAGCTTCACAGAAATTCTACTACATTTGATGTAAATTATTAATAACTACATTAATTTATTTATTACCCCTTTCTGTTATTACATTATTACAACAATTCGATGTCATTATTACAACGATTCTATCGTAATTACAACAATTCTAGGTTCATGCAAAAGTAATAAAATACACCTAGAAGTAATGATTCATCTTTTGTTTGTTCCAGAAATCATACTCTTGCGTTTGCCATAATTCCCGTTAATATCGCAATTTTCTCCCACGGGAAGTTAAAGCGACTTCAATCGCTCATTATAAACAAAACATAGCGATAAACCAAATCATTCAATCCTCCCACTGGAGTTTAGTAGTAATGATAATTTGTCAACGAACTGTAGGGGCGTCCCTGAACGTGTGCCGCACTGTCTGTTCACAATTTTACGACCCCCACGGGACTCGAACCTGAGAGATTACCTGCGAGTTGCCACGAACATTCCTTTTCCCTCGCGTTTTCCCGCCAGATCAATTGCTACCTATGTCTTTGTGTGCTCGGGCAACTAAATTCGGGAGCACATGTAACTGCGATCAGAATTTAAGGTTATAATTTGTTTGTCAATCGTTATATTACCGTATAAAATGTTTTAAAACTCTATGTAAATGCGAGTAGTGGAATTTGAGAAAAAAAGGTGATAAAATTTCTTATATCTATAATTACATTGTGTTGAAATTGATTTTTTTTTAAATTCGCGATGCATAATAGAAATTAAAACATAATCGTAACTTTGCACAAATTTTTGCACAAAAAAAACATGAAAACAAATGTAGTCTAGTATTCCATTATTTCGAAATTTATTATAAAAGTTAATAATTTTAATTTTTTATTTATAAATCAGAAGATAGACAACATAAGTTTAACAACTATTTAAACATATCCATATAGCCATTAGATAGAAGCGCTAAAATGTTATATAAAGTTTACCTGAAAACCATTGGTAAAGTTAACTACTGTCATTTTAACTTCATGAAAAGTCTATTAACTCCTTAGTTTTTCACTTAGTTTTGATATGACGGACAAGAAACATATATGCTTTTCTACTCAAAAAACTAATTACTAGTTAAAATAAAGCAGACATTTTTCTTCTTAATTAATATAATAAAATGTAGCCAGGGATAGAAACTAAATAGCTTATAAATATGCTGAAATATACAAACACAAAATTTTGTCTCACAGCGTGCATTTTATTCGAAGCCATCTTCCATAAATTACTTTAGAATATTTTCAACTCTGAAAAATTGATTTAAATCGCAAAAATGTTTATTGAGAGTATAGTTAAGACATGTATAGCCCAACTAAGAAATGTGTAGCTCGGTGCGAGGACGTGTGGTTGGCTTCGATCAATAATTTTCCAATTTCAGTAGTTTGGAGAATATGAGTAGGCATATTGAAATACACATTTCCTCTATTCTTGTTTTCTTTCGTAATTGAAGTAGTAATTAATGTTTTATCAGCAGCAGTCGACCATGAAATTTAATATAAAGATATTTGGTAGCACTTTTATGGGTTTGCTAACCTTCATCAATTTACTCATTTGTAAGGACTTTGAAGACGGAATGTTTTCATAATACAAACCGTAGTGCAAAAATACAGTGCATCTTAACATTAAATAAGATTTAATATTCCGTGAATATAGTTTAATCATTATGCATGGGCTGACAATTGTGTCATATTTCGATAGTTTAGACAACAGTCAGGTTTTAAGTTTCTTTTTAGTATTCAATTATTACGGACCATATTCGTACGCTTCTTGAAGAATATATATGTATATATGTATGCACACACACACACACACATATATATATATATATATATATATATATATATATATATATATATATATATATATTGAACGAGAGTGTTGTTTCCCTCTTAGTTGCATGACATGCACTTGGGTTTAATATAAATAAGTCTTACTATTCTAATATTGTTATATCTATATTTTTATTTTTTATCAATTTAACTGCAATAAAAATTCATGTGTAAATATTTCCTTTTCATGGAGCCTTGAATGAAAAATTTATTTACAATTGGTTGGTAGTTTGTAACATTGAAATGTTGCAACTAAATTTAGAAGTCTTAATACCACCTCCGTTATTATTCACGATCATTTTTATATAATATTGTATTATTCTATGAAACTAATAACTAGTTTGATGGTACATATTTTACCTACACGCAAATTTTCGAAATTAATTCATGTAATTATATCAGTCATTGGACAAAAATATGGAAAATATCAAAGCATGTCGAAACTACAAAGAAAAATCCACCTTAACTTTGGTAATTTTTTTAATAATACCTATCACTTAACAAATGAAATATACCACATAAATTGTTTCGATGTACAGCGTTTAACTGATTGCGTACAGAATATGAAAATGGACGGTACGTATTTAATAATTTTTTTCAGTGAATTTTGTCTCGAGTAATTCAAATTTTCATCTCATAAGTCCTTAGTGATGAAATACATGGTTCATACATGTATATATATATATATATATATATATATATATATAAAAGCGGAGACGAAAAAGCCTTGTTTGGGAAATATGAACCTTCAAACGGGTTTGCAATTTACACAATTAACTGTTGAATCTCTTGAAATTTTGTATTATCAAGTAAGTTTTGCAGAATGACTACGGAACTCAAGGAAAGTTGATAATTTAGTCATGTCCCTTCCTCCGTCTGTACGTTCGTCCAATTGTCACAGGCTTACAATTTTTGCCGCCATAGCTCTATATGCATATGTAATTTTATAACCAGATAATTTAGAGGGTAATCTGAAATGAAATGCAGTAAAATATTTAAAAAAATTATTATTTATTTCTCAAAGTGAGGGTGCAAATTGTTTTTTTTTTTCGTAAATGATATTTTTAATGACACTTAAAGTCAAATCATGAAAATATGGCTCTAACCAAAACTACAGGAACCTTCACCTTCGAACGGAAAACTAAAGAAATTCTTCATAATAGCAAAAATTCTTCATAAGCAGGGGTGCTTGATACGTGAACCCCAGACAGAAAAGTAAGGAATTCAGGCCATATTGTCCGAGGGAAAGATTAATGAAATAGTAAAACTTTATTATTGCCGGCATTAGAGGGACCACGAAATTACTTTCTGCCTGACATGGCGACACCGCTAAATTAGTTAGTTACTTCGTTCATAAATATATCCGTTTTCGATCGTGTTTAAGGCAAATCGGGGTCAAATGAAATAATGTGATTTTGTTTATTGTTTTGTTCTTGTTATTTTTTCATGCCGAATGTCGCTTTCTAATGGCAATTTGTGATTTGAAAACTGTTTGTATATTAAGTATAATTAAGCTTATTATATTATCATTAAGTTCGGTTTTATGTGTGTTTTTTATGATTTGGACAATCGTAAAGAATATATTTGTAACTATTAAAAAGGACTGTTCTAATTTCTATACTTTCGTGTCAACTCCAGTCAAGGTTGTAGATAACCATGATAAGACATTATATCATACTTATGTACGTTTATTGTAAGGGTACCTAGATACATAACTGGGTACGTCGTAACTGGGTCGCTTGACAATCACAACACTAAGTTTTACCCACTCGTACGTATATTGTTTAGACAGTTTTTAATTTAATAAAAGTTTTAATGATTTCCATGTATGTGAAATATGTGGTTGGTAGTACTAATATTTGTGATTTATATTTATATTAGTAATTAATTATTTTAGTTGTAAACAGATCAAAAATATCCACGTTACATTTTTCTTTACGCGTATTTATTTTCCTGCAAGATACTATGCGTATTTTATACTTTTATCAAATAAGTAACGATTTCGAAATCTATAATGAAAAAGACCAAATTCTGAAAAATTACCGATTTATTTTTAAAACCCCCAATTCTAAATAATAGGTTGACTCAAAGAGTTACACTTATTTTAGTTATACATAAACCAGCAAAGTACGTGCAGAGTCTGTAAAGTATTCTCACTATGACATTTCCGTATACATTTAACATTGTATACAATTTTAAAATCTTAAATACTACGGCCTATTTCTGTTGAAATGTTTTCAGGCACTGATATTATTTTTGACTTTTATTTCATGTCTGAAAGTGTCTGAGGCTCGCTAAGCCATAGCCCACGGACGAAAGAAACGATTGTTGTACAGGATGAAGAACAAGACAAATACGTCTGTTAGAAACGCCTGGGAGGCAACTCAAACTCCTTAATACACCATCCTTAACAAGTAAAACCGGATGGCTACTGACTCAGCTCACCTATACCCGCATCTAATAGTTTTGTCATCTAATGTTCAGATGCCGTGAAATGCGTTATATGTGAGGGTAACCACCTAGCTAACTAAAAGAGATGTACGGTCTAAAAAGACCCATAGAAAAATAAATATTCCCTCTACAAAAAAAGACAAACAAGGTAGTGAACCCAATGATAGTAAAAATAACAATAACGACTGAAATAATATAAAAGCTAAAAAATTCATATGCAAGAGCAGCACGATCACATAAACTATCTGAAATGAATAAATTCGACAACTAACATCAAGGTAAGGTAATCTAGTGTTTCAAAAGGAAGTAACAGATCTTCTACAGCCATCCCTAAAACAAATGAATACAGTAACGATACTCCTTGTCGAACTCATGACAAAGATTGCCAGGTCTTCACCTTAAGAATTGGGAAATGAAACGCCGATGGGCTCTCAAGTCTTACTTAAAAATTATTTGTGTTCCTAAACATTAAAAGTATCGATATAATGCCTATATCTAAGACCCGTTTTACCACTAAAAACAATATTGCAATACCACATTATATAGTATATCACACTATGCATCCAAGTGGCAATGTTGGAGGTGGAGCAGCAGTGTTTATAAAATCCAACATTAAACACCATCAATTAAAAAAAACCCAAAAGGACTATATTCAAGCTGCTAGTGTCACTATCCAGGACGTCTGTGGATCCATTACTATCTCAGTTACATGCAAATCTTTCAAACACCAGGCAATGAATGCATAGTTGGTAATGATTACAATGCAAAAAATACCCATCGGGATTGTGGAATAACTCTACCTAAAGGAAAAGAACTCTTTAAATGTGTCTTAAAACTGGGCTTAAAAATAGTATTAGCTGGCGAATCGGCCGTCAGACCTAAAATGATTTCCTAACCTTATCGACTTCTATTTATCTAAGGGTATTGATAGGTGCTGAATCTCGATGAGTCTAGTAATCGAGAAAAGAAAAATGCGCAGGGAATGGCAAAACACAAGGTTCCCACCTCACAAAACAATGAACCCCATTTTGAGGGTACTGAAATCTATGAAATGAGCACTGGACAATGAAAGAAACAATGAGATCAAAGACTAATCCTGGTGGAAAGCCACAAAAAATTTAAAAAACCAACAATACACCAGCCTTAGATCCGTAAGGATTGTGATAAATGGGCCAAGAGCGATAAAGAAAAAGCAGACACGTTTGCTATCCACCTTGCAATTGTCTTCACCCCCACACCACCATGATTTCGAGGACGCCATAGAGGATGAGGAGTCAATTCGGGATATGCTCACCAAGACTGCTCATAAAGATAATTCAGTACTTGAATACTACACCGGCGCCAAGGTGATAAATGCTAATAGGCGCATTGACCCTAAAAAGGCTCCTAGATACGATCTATTTACACCTCGAATCTCGAAAAAACTACACTACTGAAACTCATCATTAGAACTCATATTTTTCATCCACAGTTGAAAGTCTCAGAAACAATCATGATATTGAAACCTGGTAAAAACGAACATGAATCAAAATCGTACAGACCGATCAGTCTCCTGCCTGTACTTTCCTAATTATTTGAAATACTCTTTTTAGGCGGATTCTACGAACAATAGAAAATAAAAAAAACTAATACCTTTGCACTAATTCGGTTTTCATCAAAAATATGGCACAATCAACTAGGTTTACAAAATAGCGGAAACTATAAATGAAGCCTTTAATAGCAAAGTGCATTGCGTTGTGATGTTCCTAGATATATCACAGACATTTGACCAAGTGTGGCACGAAGGCCTACTATAGAAAGAACATCAATTTATCACACCAAATTCTCAAAATACTTGAACGCTACCTGAGTAACAGGCACTTTATTGTGAAGTATGATGATGCAACCACAGGTCTCCATAAAATTAAAGCGTGTATACCAGAGAGTAGTATTTTGAGCTCTGTACTCTACCTAATTTATACATGTGGCCTTTCAACTACCGCCCATACTACAATTGGTATATTTGCTGACAATACAGCTATATTAGCGACACATACCGAACCAAATATGGCAACAAATATGTTGCGGAACCACCTAAACGAAATTGTACTTTTGGTTACAAAATTATTAAGGTCAATGAAAAAAAATCAGTCCAAGTAATGTTCACCTTTCGGCGCGAAACCAGCTCTCTCATACAAATTAATGGTGTACGAATTCTTCAAAAAAATTATGTTAGGTACCTTGGGCTGCAACTGGACCGATGTCTTAGATGGCGCAAACATATTGATTCTAAAACTGTCCTTCCAGCCAAAACTTATGATCTATAAATGTATCATTACACCTGTCTACTAGATTCAGCTATGGGGAACTTTAAGTCTAACATCAACATTATCCAGACCTTCCAATCCAAAATCTTGAGTGATCAACCAGGCTCCTTGGTACATTACAAACAAGATCTTACAATAAGGCCTACGTCTCCGAATAGTTGTGGAAAGGAAACAGAAAATTACTGAAAATTATAAAAATTAAATAATGTGAATCAGCTCAATACCTTGTTGCAAACGCCTCACTTGTTAAGAGACTTAAACGGAAAATACCCTAGTACTTCATATGAGGAAAGTCAATAAATACTTAAGATGTGTCGCTGAACACCCACCTTGTAAGATTTAATGAACATATGATCATAAAAATTGCCGAATGTCCCACCGATGGAGACAGAATGCAATCCAAAAACAGAAAAAAACGAGGAACGAATATTGTATGAAAATCGTGCGACGATATTTCGATTTATAAAATCCATCACATTAAAATACCACGATGACTTCAATTATAATAGACACACTACTATCAGCAATACTATCAACAAATTTGTAATTCAAATGTTTGTTTGAATTACCGTCAGAAAACTTTGTAACATAGAGTGGCAAATTTTTTCGTCCCATCTTTTTAGGGTTCTTTATGGACCGAACACTGTTGTTGGAGCAACATCGTCTGTCCGTCCGCCCATCGGAGAGAAATTTACAATTCACATAAAATATGTAGTGATTTGTCCAAAATTAAAACAAATATTTAAAATTACCTGAATTTACTTTTCTAGTGGGCTTCCAAACGTATCATTTTCCTGAAGAAAGGAAGAACGAAAACAAGTCTTTTACATATACATGTGGAGTATTATTAAAAAGAATCATTGAGTAGAATACAAATCTGATTATCAAATTTTTACAGAAAAATGATAATTTGGTGCGCCATTGTAATTTGCGCAATTGTCATTTTTGGTTACATTTCAATGCCGTTGCTTAGGAAGGTGTAATTCGGCTCCAATATTTCTTTTATCCTGTATTAAACCACAAATTGAAAAGAGAATTCTATATGAAACGTACAAAAAATTATGAAAAAGATATCATAGGAAATATATTTTCATAGTTAAAATAACACTAATATTTATAAATGCGTTAATAGAAAAATTATGTCCTCCCAAGGTAATGTCTGATAGATTTATTTGAATTTCATAGAACAACACAGAGGCTCTGTCGTCGGCATCTCTTGAGTATGTCTATTTACTTGGTCACGTCTTAACTCTTGAAGTTAGTTCTCTGAAATTTAATATTGGAAGATAAATTCAAGTATGAAGAAATTATATACAAAAGTAGAGCTTGGTAGATATCTATCTGAGGAAACCTAATACTGTATGAAATATATTTAACAGGCTTTTTTAATATTAATGTTAAAAACATATATTTTATTTATAAACGTTATATATTCGATAATACGTAAATGAGTATTTGCTTATTTTAAATAAAATGTTTCGAACTTAATATAAATAACTACATGTCGTCAAATTGAGGGGATTAAGAAAGAAGGTCAAGACGAGAGAATACTTAAAGATAATTTTGAATGATTCTTGAAAATTAGCACTGAAAACGCACTGCGATCATGCCGATATAGTTGGTTAATAGGTTAGTCGTGAGGTTAACACAAGTGAATTAGAAGAAATGGTAATCCATTGTTTCTGTACATGTAATAAACTCGCTTTTAATGACTAGAAAAACCCAATAAAATGGGGTACGCATAAATATAACGACATATCTATTTGCACCCTTAGATTTTCTAGCAACATCCATCTTAATGTGGTTTTGCATACCTCGCACTATTCAAATCGTTATCAACGTAGACTGTAATCACTCAAAAGTCTGAACACGAATGCCATCGGAATACGTCGCACTAGTTTTCATTGTTATGTTTTGATTAGAATAAAGATTTATTTAATTTTAATTATTACACTATGATATACAGCAACATAAATCATCCTCGGCATTCATTTAATCTGTTAAAACTCAGTTGATTCTTATATGTATCTTCCTATTAAACTTTCAACTTTGAATACGACAGCTTTATCCATAAGTGCATAACATATTTCTAGCATTTATTTGCTTTCCGCAATACGCTTAGTACCACTACAGACACATAATTACAAAATCTAAGAAAACAGATCAAAAAATTAAAGAATAATTTTTCAAACGACCCTCCATCATAAATTTGTAAATACGACAGCAGACAATGGTTTCGACAGTTTAACTCCTAAAAAGAAAAATCGGCCGGCCGCCAATGATCATTAAAGGCGGTATGTGAGTTTTGACCATTCTAATAAATAATTGTTAAAGGTAACATTTCCACAACATCTAAATGAAATAAAATAGTTTCCGAATCCTAATTCTTCAATTATGTAAATAAGTACCTCTAATATTTTCGATCCACAAAGCTAATCTACTTACCGGTCCATAGCTAAAGACGACATTATAGATCACATTTTTAATTTTCCGTTCATACATCAAACAAAACAAACAGTAAACTGACTCTAAATTGGATTCATTTGCACTTAATATACCATTAAAAAAAATCCTCCAATAATCGAATTCCGCTCGGCTGATTACACGTATCTAAATATAAATATAATGGTACGAACCAGGCATTGTGCACATAATTCACAGGCAAACATAGCTGGATAGATGTCTACGTAAAGTATGTTTGCAGGTCTGTCCGATCATTCCCGTAGGCAGGGGCGAGATCATTATAAAGAGACATATGTTTCTTCGGTTAAGTTTGCCGCGGGTCAAAAATTACCTCGTGGAAACTGTAATTTTTTGCATTCTAACTTCAAAACAATCCAGATTCAGAAACACAAAATACTAGTTCAGAAACACAAATATTCCAGCACCCTGAATTAACAAAAATTAGATAGGATTCAACACACAATTTTGTAGGAAGATTTTTAAAGTTCTCTTTTTAAGCGATATGGATCGTGTGTGCGGGGAATAAATATTTCTGAAATGGTATAAAACCTGGTATTGACTCAATCTTTCCTCAGTTAACTTAGATGAGTGGGAATCATTAGGGATCATTAACAATTAGGGAATTTCCTTTTACAATTTGGGTTAGAATACGAACGGGCAGGACGGGGCCAGAATTCTCTGACTGAAGACAAAAAAAATGCGGCTTGCGTGAACTAAAATAATACTGATAGCAATAACATAGTTTACCAGCATAGAAGAGGGTGCTTTTATATGCGATATTAATACTAATCAAAATATCTCTTCTAGCACTTGCTTCTCTAAGTGACCTCATTTAAATTTTTCCGATTAACTCTTCGATGACTAACATAACGTTCGATGACTTTCTATTTGTAATAGTATTTATAACATAATATTAGAGGTATTTAGATATTTGAGAAAGTTAATTATTTAGTTTTTCCATTCTGCGCACTCTTACCCAAATATCCACACACGCATGTACATAAATCGAGTAGTGTGCGCATTTTAAGACACTTGTTTTTTAATATTACGTGAAACTAATGTTATATGTGCAGTATTTTTTTATTCTAAAATTGTTTAAAAATATATAGTTTTGAATATTACCTAGGTTTAATCTGCCTCAACTATTAATTGTGTAATACATTCCACTTTAAAAAATGAGTGTGCACTCTTGTCTATGTACTTTCGGATAAAACGCATTTATTAGATATATTTAATTTATTCTAGTTGCAGACGACAAGTATAATAATATTGGAAGCTAGACTCAAATTTGTCGTTTTAATGTTAAATTAAAATTGTTATGTTACAGAAAATAAGGATCAGATAAACGCAACGTTTGTGGATTCTTTCGCGGATCATCTCCAGGAACCATACCTCTCGTGGTTTTGTTTGGTATATCGTTTCATGCCTCGTTTTTTTCTTCCAGACATGTCTTGAGATATTTTTTTATTTAATTTCTTATTAGTACTTAACGATTTTATTACAAGAACTTTTTTCTAAGTTTATACCGTTATCTATAGCTTTTATAGCTCACCTCACAAGTGATAATTCCAAATTTTTCCCTCTAACAGTTTCTTTAGTGTATGAATTAAGTTGATTGTGTTTCAAGTATTTATGTTATTAAATATCAATTATTATTCATTCTTATTAATATTTCTCCTTCACATTCTTAATAATTCAGTCTTGAGTTCCAATTTATTCGAGCTTCTTTCTGTGCTACTCGACACTTTTTCTAAACGTTATTATTCTCACAAGAAAAATATATCAACATCGTCTTTCGTCTTTAATAACACTTTAACTTGAGAATACTTGCTTTAGAGTGGTGGGATGCCTTGTTATGAGTTGTACAGAAAACGAAATTGGTAAAATCCATTATCACACCTTGAAAAATATTCAGAGAATATTTATACTTAATTCTACTGAGTTGTTTTTAATCGACAAAAATCAACATTTTAGAGCATAAATGCTAGTTTGACTTAATGTTATTTTTTATATAGAGTCAAATGCATTTGTTTTTAATAAACTGTGTTTGTTGTATAAAACATTCAAAAAACCATTAACGGCATTTAATAGAAATATATCATACAAAAATATCAGAAAAGAATAGTGACTATACTAATAAATAATATTTATTTTTAATTAATTCTATCTACAATTAAATGAAACTACGTGATGTAATATTATTTCTACTTTCTTTAATTTCTTTACCACGACCTAGGTTTCGTTGTATTACAACATCTTCAGGTGGGATATTAGCAAAGATTCGAGAAATAACGACCGTATATTTCAGTATATGAGATGCAGAAATTATAGAAAATTCGCCATACAGACCTGACATAGCACCATGTGATTTCTATTTATTCCCAAGAATAAAAGATAAATGGTAAAGATAGATAGGATTTCCGGATTTGCTGAAGAATCGATAACTGCATTTTCAAAAGACGTGTAATAGAAGTCCGAAAAAAATTGGTCCGAATGCTTCTCTCTGTGGTTTCATCAATTAAAACGATGCAAATATGCCACAGATTTTAAAATATGTATGTAATAGATATTAGTTCCGTGAATCAGAAACAATGCAAAATTATTATTTTAAAATATAATAACATAAGCGTATTATATTAAACAACTCTCAAATAAAATATTAATAAAAAAACGTAATTCTGGAAACGATACATGCCGTGTTAGTAGATGAACTCACTTTGCCAATGACGAAGAGAGCCGAATTTACCCATAAGAATGAAAGTATAGGTTTATGGGAACTGAAATATGTTGTACATACGTGTGTAAAAAGTAGTTGCCTTGACATTTTAAAAGTATGGTGCGCCTAAAATAGTTCACTTGGTCGATGCTAAAGGGAGCTGAGTTTATCTGATTCAACGTCACCGACCCGAGCGTAATGCATTACCAACGTGAGCGTGACGGCTCAGTTTCGTTCACTGCTCAGTGCGCATAAAGAAACTTTCACTTTAATAAATTATGAAGTTGTTAAATGGTTCCATTCCTGATATTCTAAAAACTTTCTGTGTTACTTTTCGTACTGGTACTTTCGGGGGTGTATTATTTTTGCTGACTTGTTTTCCATTTTTTTGAGCTAGACCTATTTCATTCTGAAGCTATGATAAATTTAATGTAACTATCAGTGGACAATATAAAATCAAAGTTTTTTATAAAATACTTCCAATCAAGAAGCAGTTTTCTGTGTAATAAGTGACGTATTTATATTTTATATTCCTTTGCGTACCGCATTTAAACGTCTGCACAATATTTTGAAAATAAATATATACAAAATATATTCGCGGTATTATAATTTTATAGCGACATTTTTATGAAATATATATATATATATATATATATATATATATATATATATATTTATATATGTATATATATCTATATATATATATATATATATATATGTATATATATTATAGTTTCAAGTCGATGTTGAAAAAAATTCTTAAACCAACGAACTACAAAAAACGTAAATTAGTTAATTAATTTTATTTATTTATTTTTAAAGGCCATCATGGCAAAGTTAAAACTCGAATCAGATCCACACATTTTTTAAATTCATCTTCAAAAATATAGTCTTGTGGGCTAGTGACACGGAAGTGGACTATATTTGTAACAATTTTTCGCTGCTGGATGGACTGCATCCTAGTTACGCTTATTATGGTGTCTGTTTTCATCGAGTGAAATCCATTTTAAAGCTTTGTAACGTTTGGAAAGACATCATCATGTGACGTATAATAATTGTCATGACACAACATGAATTTTCCCAGCTTGGAAGAAAAGTAAGAAAAATACTTAAAAGGCTACAAGGTTATACAAAATTAATAAGACCGTTCTTGAGGTCATTTAATTTCTTTGACGACTATTTGCTGTTAGAGTGAAATAGCATCCAAAATCTGATAGGATCGTGGTAGCGTCAATTTAAAATTGTTGACATCATCTGGCAAGAATGATTAATAGTAAAGACACTCTCCAGGAAACAGTTATATCAAATTTCTTGCACTACTTTTACTGATATAAACTTTACATACTTAATTGCGCTTAAAACCTTTTAATTTTAACATAGCTTTATAACAGTACTATTGTCTAAATATCTGATAATAATACTTGCAATATTTATTTTAAGTGGTGACGCTTAAAATCTTCGTAAAATAATATTGGATTAAATGTCTATTAATTGGGACACATCAGAGACCCGTACGTAAAGAACCCTTTTACTTTTTAGACAAGGATTGATATCCCCAGTCTAGAAATACATGATACAATAATCGCGGGAAACGGGAAAAATTTCCAGTCATAAAATTAAATTTTGTAAGCATTTCTTTGGATTAATTGGGATTAAGTGTATTGAATGAAGAGGTTACTTGTTGAATGGCTCGACATAACTCTCCTCAACCTAATTCCTTGTTCAAAAGTTTACTCTTGATCAATCTCGGTCACAAAGATTTGTAATTTAATTTCGAACTAAAATTTAATACTCACAATAAATTGTCGATCACATAAAAGCTACTAAAACAACCCACTTAAAACTTAATATGCGGAAGCGTGCATATTCTTTCAATATTCAATATTTTACTGTACTATAGACAATATGTTACATTTTTTATTGACGATGTAATAAAAGTTCTTGTTAGACAACTATTTGCTCTTGTAACTAGAGGCCAATTTGTAATTATACTTAAGCTTAGTCAAAGATAACTGAGTAGTACTTTGCCTGAATAAAAATGCGTGTTTAAAGCGAAAAAATAAAAATAAAGTCGACAGTGTCAACTACACTCACGCTCTTAATCTAAACGTTTTGCCGCATTCTAACGAACCGGCTGCATTTCTATTGACTTAATTAATCGGTATGGTAATAGTTACAAGTAAAATTTACGAAAAGGAAGAATGAATTCAAAGAGGCAAGAACATAAAATGAGGAAATTAGAAAAGAACCAGGAGTAATTTATACAAAAGTAATCACGGAGAAATCGACCCAATATTTGTAAGTTTTTTTACCATTATATTATAAAAATTTCTTAGTCAATATTAGATCTAATACATACTAATACAGCGAATTATATGTTCAAAAGTTACCTAAAATTTAGAACAGTATCTGAGAAACCTGGGATTAAAAAAATGTGATTTTCTGGACCATTAAATCTTACTCAGAGTGCATACGTAATGCAAATTGCACTATAATGTTACTTGAATGATTAAGTTGTATAGTTATTACTGTTCGTTATTAATTTTCATGATATAACTTCAAGACGCATTACGAGTAAATGTAAATATCTAACAAATTTAACAAACCATTTTCTTAGCTTAAATCATTCTAAATTTAGAGAATTTGCTACCTTAGTAGGTAGCTTAGTTTTAGTCTGCAAAGCAGTATATGAATATAACTGAACAAAAATTTTTGGAAGACAAAAATATTTGGCTTTACAAAGGATAAAGGGAAATTATGAAAGTAAAATGAAGAACAAAGAAAATATAAAAAGAGATTTTACATGGATGAAAAATAAAATAAATATTGCGTATAGTCCAACAAAACAATATAATTCTGTATCAATACTCGTATTTACAGGTGCATTTAATTTTGGTTGGGGAGTGCAGTTTGATAGAAAAGTTACTGAAGGTTTCTCGTCAGTAGAAGACGCAAATAATCATATAAAATATTTAGAGTTATTGTCACCATTTATTGCATTAAAATGCTATGGGCAAAATTTAAATAAATGCGAAATTCCATTAAGGAATGTTAATACTACTGTGATGACATATATAAAGCGTATTGGAGGAATTGCCTAACTAAATACTTAGTTAAAGAGTTTGATTAGGAAATTACGCCAAGTACTTTGAGAAGCGAGAGTTGTGACTTTTCATCTCATACATTAGATTAAAAGAATGGGAGCTGTCCGATAAATATTTTAAGAATATTACAGGAGTATTTGACTATCTTAATAACGATCTGTCTGCATATAGGGAAAATACTAATTGCCGTAAATATATATGACGGTAAAAAGTTCCTGATGCTTAGAACATAGATTATTTTACTGTTAAGTGGACTGAAAATAATTTCTACGCATTTTCTCCCTTTTCCATTGTTTTAAAAACTGCGCAAACTAGCGACATTCTGTAAAATTTAGTTATTATCTTTACGAAAAATGTTTTCTCACAGTTGAAGATGCAGCCCATAAACGATAGTTTACAATGTTTTGACTCTAAACATATACTCTGTTATCACAGGTTAACCATAAATATAATTATATCATTGTTAGTTATGCTACTTTTATATTTTAAACACTTTGTTTTACTGTCGATGACGCTATTTTATTGTAATCGTAATAAAACACATAATGACGAATCATTCTGTACAAGAAAATATGAGAGATTTAACTACATGATTTGTCTAAATGAACTATATAGGTCACAGCATAAAAATGTTTCAACTCATTATTATAATTAAACGCATTTACGTTAAGTGAAGTTTTATTGTATGAAATGCTTAGTTAGAGTTATTAGGTAAAATTCCCAATTCCATCCCTCGTAAGTTAATAACAAACGAATCAATCCAATTAAGTAAATTGTAGTTCTCTGTAACTTGACATTTGACACCGGCAGCGTGAATGAGGTTGTCAGCGTGGATTTTGCTTTTATTTTTCTTTAAATTTTTCTCAACCAAAAGAGAAAGCCAGATAATACTACTCAGTTATCTCGGACTAGGCACTTCACATAATTAAAATATGACCACTTAAGATAAGTTCGTTTAATTGCATCATTATATTTTTTAATTTGTCACTTCGCACAATGAACAAATTGAATCAACTGTAAAACACTCCATTAAGTGCGGAACGCGTTGGAAGTCTGAGTTTAAATCTTTTGTATTTTTCTTAATTTTTTTCCATTAAAAGGTTATTTATGAATATAATTGAAATAAAACTCCCTTTCTCCAACTCTATGTATATACTCAGAATATAAAGACACCGTTTATATCAAATTTGGCATTTTCTAAAAAGCGATTAATTTTATGATCATTTATTAATAGATGTTGTTTTTTCTCGTGATACAAATACAATTATTTATTATGTGATGTATTTTGAATGTAATTGTAAAACTTTTATAAATTTATGCAACGTATTTGTGTGCATTATCATATCATATTTATGAAGATATTATTTGGTGGCAAATTGAATAAAATATGATTAGTTTAATGCGCACACTAAATTGTGTTGATTCTTTTTTTGTGTGTCTCCGTGAATGTGTAGGTAGTACACGACTATTATTACTATTAATTGTTTTTGTTTCCCATTCCCAGTACAATTAAAGTTTTCACTTCTACAACGTGTAATTTAATTTATTTAAGAAACATGCTATATAATTCTAGTGCAGTAATAACATTTAGTTTCATGCTAAAAGTTCAGTTCTCATGAATACCAAATACTTTAATAGCGTTTCATACGTTGCTTTTATTTCACGGCTATCGCTATGATCCGCAGGAAACTCTGTAGTTTTATAAAACATAAAACTCTGCTGAATGGCCACCTCTGTGTTTAGTACTTGTTCATTCAGTCAAATATTGATGTACTCTAAGAAATTGTGCATTATTTTTTTCACTTAAATTCACTTGAATAAAATCTATTTTGTGAAGATTAAAACCGGTAAACCGACTTTCATATTGTACTGATTACTATTAGTAATTGCTAATCCTTAGAATTGAGATACGTTTGCCTCTGCATAATTTAATTAAAATGATCCATAGTCGATCAAGACCCACCTCGCTTGAAATATTATATGAAACTATAAATTATAACAATACAGAATAACCTTTGAAAAAAAAATTCAACCCTTCTCATTCTCTTTTGGTCTCAGAGAATTTTACCACTCCCCTAGAGGGACGATTACGTTTTTGTCCGTTTTTTCAAATTCGCACATTTTTTCTCTTTTTAGTTGCGTTTGCTTTCTTTGTTTATCCTAATGTTTTTTTAATGAACCATGCTGAATTAATAAATTCGATGACAACTAATTGACTGCTAAATTTTAACGTCAGCGTATATTTATTTAATTAAATAAAGAAATTATAATTTAATACGTAATTTAGTTCGCAAGTTGTGTTCTTTATTTTAATGTCGTCTTAAATATGAATCAAAATAAATAAAATCTATTGTCTTGAAGTACTACGACGTAGCTTTCTTCTTAAATTCTAATGTTAACAGAACAAAGCATTTATGTTTTTTTACAATTTCAGGTCTGAAATTGAGAAAGGAGTAAAGCTGATTCTTGAACGATTGTTTTATATTTCCTCAACTAACATCGACTAAAATTTTCGATTGATAATTTTATAATTAAATTTTAATTCTGAATTTGATACGAATATGAGTTAACAAACTCGAAGACAGTACCTATATAAAATTTTAAAAATTAGAGGGTGGAAAAATTTTAAGACTAATAATATTTAATTATTTTTATATGTTAGAAAAATAAACAAAAGAACATATACAAAAGAATTTCAATGAAGTCTAAAATGTTAGTTAACGAACATATTTTTAATTCTAAAAAAAATTTACATATCACGCAAGGTGTTTTGTTTGATTACTTTTTTCTGTTGATTTTTATACTGATCACCGAAAATGCCATTCTTTTATTAAAAATATTTTCTTTGATTGCAAAAAAAATTCCACTTGCTGGTCCACTTCCTTTCTTTTCTGTTTAATATAAGCAAAAAAATATAAGAATGTCGTCCTTATGGCAATGCGATGGATTTCATCAATTGAATATGTTTTTAGTCGTTTGTTTCTTCGTCTCGTTTCAACTTTATTGCAAATAATACAACAAATACTAAATAATATTATAAAAAAATACAGAACATTTTATACAAAACGCATTTTTTCGAAATTCCCTCAAGAAAACTTAAAGAAACAAAATAATAATTATATATTTCTATCAACCTTTTAAATTCGGTTAAAATCTCACAGTAAGGACTATTGATTCACAAGCTTTTGAGTCCATTTACATAATAGATGTCTTTTGTTTAAAATAAATTTACATAGTTTTGAGGTAGTAACGTAAAACTTCATCCGTCATTGACAAAAAATTATGTAGTCTGAAATTGTGTATATTGCTTCGTGTTTTTATATTAACTTTGGACTACCGGCCACCTCCATTAGGCGCTATTAATTGGTAATCTTCGGTTTTCACATAATCAATTACAAAGTCGAACTATAGTTAAAACAGCAGGTTGACGCTTAAGCTGAAATACGGGCATAAACGACTTTTCAGATAAGTATGATAGTCTTTTCTTGTAAGTTACTTTCAATAGTTTCGGGGTATTTTTCCAAATATTTCCTCATATATATACTCTTTTGCAAAAAAACGGGTCCTTATAGGAATAAACCATATCAGAGTTATTTTATTATTATTTGATGCATTTTATATGGCGATATGATGAGAATATTTAATAATTATTTGTTATTGAGGTATCGTTTTTACTTACTTCAGTCATTAAAAATGCGAATAAATAAAAAAAACGATGTAAAGTCCACAGACGAGCGTTTTCATACTGGTACATTAAAAATGGCTAAAGTTTATTGTTGAATATTTTTCATTAATTTAACATAACATTTGAAAATTTAGTAACGAGTATAGCCTCCTCTAGCTAAAATCAATGCGCTTAATCTACTAGGCATGATTTCGACGACGTATTTTATCATTTCCTGAGGAATACGTTCCCATTCAGCGACACTCACATTTTTAAGGACCTGAATGTTTTCTGGAGCTGGTTTTACGGCTCAGACGCGTCGTTTGAGATTGTCTTATATATGTTCTATCGGATTGAGGTCGGGACTTCTAGCTGGCCAGTCTAACCGACGAATTCCGGCCTCCGGCATATATGCATCAACGTCTCTAGAGCAATGGGCGTTGTCGTCCATAAAAATGGACTCGCCTCCAACTGCTGTTAATGCAGGTTGGGCATGAGGAATAAGAACCTCTGTTATAAGCCTTTGCGTATTAAGTGTGTCATTTTCAATAAAAACTAACTCGGTACGGTCATCTGAGTTAATACCAGCCCAAAACGTTACGGAGCCTCCACCGTAAAGGGTGATTTCCTCAAAGCACACTTCTGCGACGCGTTCTCCAGGTCTTCGTAAGACTCGCCGACGTCGATCCTCACCATTAATCGATATACGAGCTTCATCGAATAAAACACTATTCCATTCTTGTTGAGTCCATGACGAAAAATTTTGAGCGAATCTCAATTAGGCAACTAGATGCTCACAGAGCAATGTAGGGCCCCGAGTTGGGCGATAGCTACGTTTATTGACGGCCTGAAGTCTCCTTTTGACTGTCCATAGGCTTACTCGTGTACCTCTGACGTCCTCAAGGCTCTGTTTGAGATCCACGTACGTAGCTTGATGATTTCGTAGCGACTTGACTGACTATGAAGTGGTCGTCCCGTGGCTCAGTGCACCGTTTTCTTCGAGAACCGGGCCTTCTACTGACAGAGTCCGTTTCTTGGTATCGTTGCCAGGTCCTTTGGATGGTGGAATAGCTCACATTATATTGTTGAAACACATAGCATTGGCTACAGCCTTCGTCAAGCAGCGCAATAATTTTACTAACTCTTATTGTTTTTTCAACCATACTGAAAACAGCAAACAGGAGTGACTAATGCAGCAAATAGCCTAAATTTAATAAAAATTTAGTCGTTAAAATAAACAACATTACAAATGAAAAAGAACTTAATAAGAATTGGATTTCATTTACCGCCAAAAAATACGTTTTTGTCAGTGAAAGTGAATTTTCATTCAAAAAGAATAAATTTGAAATTTATAACGTTCGTTTTTATGTGCCAGAATTCACTATACCGGTCAGTAAAAATTACAATTAATACAATCTCTTAAAAAAAACCGCCCGTTTTTTATGCAAAAGAGTGTATCATCTAGTTCTAATTTTATTAACATACATTGCTTTCAATTGGCGTTTATGTAAAAGTTATAGAATAAGTTATTAAAAATAAATGACATATTTTATATTGCTATATAGTTTCTATAATATAACAAACTAAGTGTAATGATATGAAGAACACAATATTATTCCTATTTAACCATATGAAAATATAATAATATTGCAATATTTGTGTATGTCATAGCAATGTAGTAATGTTTTGAGGGTACCATTTATTTAAAAATTATATAAAAATGTCAGTTATGCCGATATTGAATGTCCAATTAACGAGAATATATTACAAAAAATGAGTCACTGTGTATGATTAAAAGCATTTACAACGTTTTTTCGTAATACGTAATACATAATTTCTGTGTTATTAAATAATTAATATATATTAACAACGATCATAAACGTAATGTGACATGAGACGCATTTGATCTGAATTATATATCCCAACCACTCGGCACCAACGCGGTCTCCCCTTGCTGCGCTCTCCAAAAAGAAAAGGATTTTTATATATATCAGATAAATATATATATAAAAAGTCATCGTTATATCGATAAATATCCTACTGTCATGATATCCTACTGTATGAACATGTAGATATGTGCCATCAAACTTTTTATGATTTTGTTCTAAACTAAATGAATTATGTACGTTTAAAAATGTTGGAGTGCACATTTGAAAACAAATGATAAAACTGGTTATTAAGTATGTTTTTTAGTAGTTAGTACTTTCAGATTGTGTTCACATTGTATACGTTATATTCAGATAAAACAAACAAAACTGTTGCATCAAGTAAAACCAAGTGCAAATTATGATGAAGAAAATGAGTCAAAGGGAGCAAGTATAAAAGTGTTGGTAAATGTGATGTGAATGATGGTATAACAAGAACATTTTTAGATTCCTCGCGTAAACATAAATTTCGTAACATTTTTTGGTTAGTTTTTATTAGTGTGAAAAACACGCAAATGTTTACGGTTTTAATTCTAAATCCGTGTATATTCGAATAACAAAACAAGTAGAAATGCCATACAGCGTCTGATATTGAATTAAACAAAATTAGTGCATACCAAATTAGAATCTGTTTAGTCGTGAATAGAAAGTCAAGGTAAAAAATAAAAATCATCGTATTTATAGTTTTCTATAATATATTACTGATAATGCAACTACAATTTGGTAATTTTCAGGAGCTAGTGGTGTACGTATATCTAACATGGTACTTTTGTTTTAAGTAATATATGGTCTTTCTAGTTCTATAGACAAATTTTCCTGAAAACTTTTTAATTTTGGGCTGACTTACTTTAATTCTGCTTTTACGTCATCTTATTTTTTAATCACATTAAAACATTACTAGCCTTTCATTCGTTTTCATTATTCAACGCTTTTGGCGATTACTTATTAATTCACACATATCGAGCGCAATATACTCTTGTTGTACTGCATCAATTTATCTTCCTTTACACAGTTTGGATAGGCAAGTGTAGCCTGTTTCCATAGGAGTATACTAAATTATTCCACAACAATCTCGATATGAATAGATTTATGTACAAAAAGGCAGAAATATTTCTCCATGTCGAGCCATTTGTTCGTTGAGAATTGTAACACAAGGAGCGACGTATCTATTTAGAGTTTGTATATATATATATATATATATATATATATATATATATATATATACATATATATATATATATATATATATATATATATATATATATATATATATATATATATACATATATACACAAAACCAATTTCAACTATAACATTCCAGAGCCATAGCTGCGATTGGTTGATTACAAATTTAAAACCACTATATTTGACTCTTTTTACTTATTTAATTGTTTGGGTTTGTTTTTTGAAGTAGAATTTCTTTAGTAATTCAGATTTTTTCGGATGGAAATAACCTTCAGTAAGGTCGTATAAGTTAAGGTAGTATACATATACCAGTTAAGGTAGTATACACATACAAGGTTATATTTTGGTCAGTGACCAAATTTTAAAGAGTGAATAAGAATCGGTAAGTAAATCATATAATGAAAAAAAATATGAATGTTTTACGACTTTTTGTAATTGTTCCCTAGTAACGAAAGGGATGACAAATTAATAAGTCTAAACACATTTGCCGCCGCGCTGATTGAACACAAAATGCGGCTCGTGACATATATAAAGGAACCATACCCTCGCATCTGTTACATTCCCCGCTATCGAACGACCTCGTACAGTCAGTGTGCCATTTGGCTTAATTGCCCATACATATGTTGTTGAGCGATCTACAGGTTATCGATGCGATAATGATTGGTGAAATAAGTAAAGACACATCAATAATTTATGGAATTACACTAACACTTTCAGTTAGAGATAATTAACATCAAGTGAACTTTAATCCAAATGGGTTAGAAGGAATAATGGATGTGATTGAAATTTCAAAATCGCGAACTAAAATATGATACATTGTGAAGTTGTACAAAACAATTTACGAAGGTTAGCAAAATGGATTATTTTCAACAATTATTAAAATATCATTAAGTATAAGGACTTAAAAATGTGATTAGGTACGAAATTTTCAATTATTGTGAACAAAATTGATCCCAACTTTTTTAAATGTGCCATAATGAAATTATGAACTTGAATAAAAACTAAAGAACAGATTACGTACGGGCTAACGTATGAAGCACGAAGGCAAAAATAAAAAATTATAATAACGTATTGAAGCTTGCCAAAATAAAGATATTTCTAAAACGCGATAAATAAATTACACATTTTGTCATAAACTTGTTATTATGCAAAAACAAACATTGAAGTATGAGTAATTAAATGACTGAATATAAATCGAAAATAAAGTGTGAAAAGTGTCTTTAGTGTATTTCTTAATAAAAAGTTGATTTTATTTATATTTTATACAAAGCCTAAACGTAAAAGAGGAGGAGATCCTCCTAGTTCTGAAGCAAAACGGCGAAAACAAAACTAATGGGGAAAACAAAAATAACAATAAGCAGAAAGCAAGAAGCAGAGATACCGAAGAATAACGAAGTGAACGAATTGAAGAATAAAGAATTGCAATACAATCTTATAAAAGACTGCGAACGCAAGCCATTCATGAAAATATCATCCTACGAGAAGCCATGTACACAGTATAATCTAACAAATGAAGTATTCCACTGCCAATTTTGAAACGTGAACAAATTCAATAGAGGAACACCAGTAATCTGTTGCATGAGTGAAAATTGGATTACCACTACTGGAAGTATCTCCGTAGGAATTTCTACATTACATGACCGGGGAAACTCTAGAATCAATACAATTTCTTCAAAATATAAAAGTGTACAATACCTGTTTCCAAAGAACTTCTTTCGGTTTCACAGCAAAAATACGAATATGAAGCAGGGACGAACTGGAAATAGATAATCAATGGACAGTACCATATTATCCACTACTTTCCAAAACATTCCAAGCACACATAAACGTAGAATACTCTAGTTCAGTGAAATCCATTAAATATGTCTGTAAGTATGGGAACAAAGGCAGTGATATGGTAGTATTTCATATAGCCAAAACAGCGAGCTACAAAATACAAACGACGAGGTCCTCGTGTACCAAATAGGAAGATACATCAACAGTAATGAAGCAGCGTGGAGGATTTTCGGTTTTCCCATATACGAACATGAACCAACTGTGCAAGATCTAGCAGTATATTTGGAGAATGGACTGAGAGTTTATTTCACAAAAAACACCGTCAGAATAATTGAAAGTGAACCACATGAAACATAACAGCAACAGCTTGCTTCCAACCTATTACACGCTGAACACAAAAAGAAAAATCTTTTAACGTCGAAAACAAGGAATTCCAGTAGAGGATCATATAGGAATCAGAAAAACTGACGACCTAGGCTAAGTATACAACGTATATCTGAACAATGTCCAGTCTTTCTATCTCCGGATACACGATTATTGCTACACGAAATACGGGGACCAACACGTTTCGCAGATCTCAAGACTGTCGATGTGTATGCCAGACGTACAGAGAAGCATCCTACCGCTTAGGACTACTGCAAAACTACAAACACTGGGAATTAACACTACAAGAAGCCTCACATATAGCTTTAGCTGAACAAGTGAGAGACTTATTCGTCATAATAATAACAGCATGTAACCCATCGAATCCAAAACAGCTATGGGATTTCTTCAAAAAGAGTATGAATGATGATATACTGTACCAAATACGACAAACTCATTCGAAACTGGCCATCGTATATATCAACTCCCTGAGCGAAGCCGGGTACCCAGCTAGTATATAAAAATGGAACTACTTAATGAATGGTAGTAAATCATTTGTGATTCAGGATATTTTCTCCTGGTAGTTGTTAATTTGCAAAATAACTATACCATTGGCCATATAAAATGGATCACAACCGTCGAAGAAATTTTACTTTAACTGTGCTTAGAAGTTATGCGCACCCATTTCTTTTTTAATCAGTTCGTATTTATACTTGCATATTAAGGGCTTAAAGTTACTTATAATGTAAATTAAGTCCAAAAAATTATAATGTATATATTTATTTGAAAAAACAAATTTTGTATAATATTTAAAAAATATTTTTTTTGTAACAAAATAATACTAGAGATTATGCTTATTAAATACTTCGTTTTTAAAGGGTATTATTTCATTTAAAAAGCCTTAAAGAAATTAAATTTTCATTAGTGATAAACTATATTTGTTAACTAATTATTAGTAGATGTATAAACTTCTCAACAAAATTTATTTGATTTTCACGATAGGTTTTAATAATTTTTGACAGTAATACGTTTGGCAGCTGCTATTTTTACTTTCATAAATGTTTCTTTTCATCCTACTTTTAAGAACGACCAGTACAGTAGAAAACCTTAAAAACAAAGAAAATTTTGACCTCAAGTTATTAACCGATATCGACCCTTTTTAATTACCAAATACTGAAAAAGAGGTGTAAAAAATCGTGTACATATTTCTTTAATGTTTTTAATATGTATCACATCGTTTCATAACTAAACCAATAAGCCAACTTGCGAAAATTAAAATTATTTAATGGTATTGTTTTATGTTTTGAATTTCAATTTCGGCTAAATTTAAAAAAAAAGAAGTTGATTAAGTATGCAAATTCACAATTATTGTAAATAATTTGAATTTAAATTTTATCAACACGCCTCACTGATATCACTAATTTAAATAAAAATGTTAACAATATTTCAAACTTTTGTCACGAATTTTTCATTATTACGATCCAAGAGAAGTTTTAAAGTCAAGTGCGGGTGCTCTCACACTTATATCTAACATGCGCTCCCGGTTACTAAAAAATCAAAGTGAGCATTCATTTCAAGTTTTCAAAAAATCAAATGAAAGCTTTTAAATGTTTTATTGTCAATCAATCTGGAATTAACATAATGTTATTTTAATATTAGCTCTAAAATATCATTTTTAAATTTTGGTTACTGATTAGGAAATATTCCCGTGTATGCACATATTTTTTTACGGCTACTAAATGTAGTAACAACAAAATTGGATAATCGACAAATTAATATCTTGCCAAGAGATTAGCTCAAATTTAATGATTTCTTAAACATGTTTTATTATTGGGGTTGATTTCATTTAATATTAAAAAAAAAGACAATCTGAACCAAATCGTCCTTTTTTAATTTTAATATTTTCTTTTAATAAGTAAAAAATTATTAGGCAGTAAACTTTCTAAAGCACAAACCATATGTACCACTTTGCCACTTTTACTTTATACGAAGAAAACAAAACGGAGGCAAAAAATAAAAACGTCAACTTTGCAACTTATCAACAACTTTGGGCGTGAGCATCGCCCTCGCTTTTGTAACGTCCAAGTTTGTCGTTCAAAGCTACTGAAGAAAAGAAAAAAAGTTCTAATCTACGGTATATCCCACATAGCCAAGATAATGCTGAATCAGTTTCTGTTTTATTTTTAACAAAGTTTAATGCTTATCTTCTTAAATTATATTTTTCTTTCTTATATAAATTGTAAATACATTATGAATTGAAGTTAATATTAACTGTTTATATTTTCCATTTATATATATGCAATATTATTAGGAAACTTCTTTTATTAACATAGTAAATTTACAGTGGACGAAAACTCAAAGAAAGGCGAAAATGATGTCTAAATGTCGGAACAATTGATACAGATGTAATTAAATGCCACCCGTCCTTATAAGAACATTTAGAAATTAGGTTTGAAATTGTGATGGTAATATAGTTTGCCGATAGCGTAACTTTATAAATATGACAAACAAATTGTGATAATATTTTTAGCCATATAAACAAATCAAAAACCTGCATCGTTGATAATATATGAGGCTATAAAAATGATGCTTCTAAAATCTTGCTCGAAATATTTCACGTTCTACTTTTAGCTACTCTCATTAATTTTAAATCTACGGGAACAATGCAAAATAAATATATCTTCTCTTCCGGTCATAAACTTTAAAATTAGAAGTTAGAGACGTGATGGTTTTCAACTCAGTCGATGATAAAATTTTCTTATTTTTAATTTAAAATTATAATATTATAACTCACAATAATGAGAATTTTCTACTAAAGTTAAATAGTATGTTATACGGAAACTGCATCTTAATCCTTTAGAAATATGATATAGATGTTTAAGCAAGTAAGTGACATACATAACTTTTTGAATAAATAACATACTAATTCACCGCTTATTTTTTTATCTTCATGCAAACTGTTATTTTATCCTATTATTTACCAAGGGCGTCATATTCAATTGAATTTTGATTATCTTTGAAAAGTTTTCACTTAACCCCGTTAGTTGCAATTAGTCTATAACCGTAAGATACGAGAGACATATTATTTAACAGAAAATCGTTCAGAAAATCATTTAGTATCCACCACTAGTTAGTTAAAAATGTGTCCAAATTTAGATATATATATTTTTTAAATTATAATGTCACAAAATGTTTTCAAATCAACGCGTTAATATTATATCATATTTATTGTTTTGTATAAAAAGTCAAATGAGCAATATTTGTTAATTAAAACTATTAGATATAGTTTCCACCAAGCTATTATACTGATACAAGATAGATTCAATGGTCATCATTCATAAATCATAATTTATATATAAATATTTTAAATCCTATTTTCTAATAATGTTCTTTTGAAAAAAGTTTTAATTGTACATGTAATATACTTAATACGTAGACATTTTTTATGCACTGCTATTATATCTTTAATTCTTTACTCTATGTGCAACAAAAAATGGTTGTAAAATTTCAACATATAAGATAATATGATTATTTTTAATTTGTAGGTTGAAAAATTTTATTCCAAGCATATTAAATTTTAACTCCCTGTGCTAAGAAAAAAACCTAATTTTTATGTATCTGACTATTCCAAGTTAAAATAATTACCGCCTATATTATTTAAAAGGATTTCCATATTTTTTTCTCAATAACTTTATGTTTCCACAAAGGAAACCGAAACCTAATTAAATAAAAATTTTCCAAGTCATGAAAAAATCAATATCAAACTTCGTAAACTGATTTCAAGCCAGGTGAATGTAAAAACTGGAACAACGTTTATCGCTATTTTAAAACTAGACGAGCGTTTTTTGCCAATTTAAACTGGAGACTCATCGCTTGTGTCTCCAGTTTAAATTGATAACACATGCAATTTTATGTTTACGTTTTTCTATAGGTTGTAAATTAATACAATCGACTTTGTATACACGAAAAGAGATTTATCTATATTTATTTTTAAATTTCTCCTTTGTAGTACAAATTCTAATATTTAAATTTTTTCTTAATTTGCACAAATTACAATTTTTTCTTAATTTTCTGGCACGTGTTTCAAATTAAAATGGAGCTTTAAAAGACAAACTAAGATATTATAATATTTAAAGCCTAATAAAAATTTCTGCGCTAGCTATTTATTTACAAAGTTAGGGTAATAGTACAAGTTCAAGACTCACTCAAGTTGAGTGAAACCCTGCTACACAGTATTCGAGCACATTTATATTCAGGTTTATTCGATGTCGTTTGCTTTGTTTTTTCGAGGTGAGAAAGAATGCAATAAGAATAAAAGCAGGTCGAAAGAGACGACCGCTTTTTTAAAAAAAAAGAGTACCTACTAAATTACAAGACATATATACCACAATTTGGCCAAATTGCTTCGCAAGGTAAAGTTTTTAGTATTTTTCATGAAAGGTAGGAATCTTATGTAAAGAGAAAAGGAAAAACAAAGTAATTAAGTACAGCTATATAGAGTTCCTTAAATAAAATAGGATTCTTATTATCTCGTCGTTTTAGTTTTTCCGTGCACCATATATCCACCATAAATTATACAGACTACATTAAACAGACATTTCAATTAATACCTAGTAAAACTGACACATATTTTTTTATGCACTTATGATCGCTTGCAAAATGGATGTGAAAATTTTCTTTCTAACACCTTATCGAGTATAATTTCAATTGACATGTTTAAAATTTATTTCCTCGCGCCGTTTTTTAAATTGAAGTTTTGTTTGTAAAATATTATGCATTAAGGTGATTCATAATTTGCGCCTACCCCCCATTTTTAATCCATGCAGATGAAACTTAAAAAAAGAGACCAAAAGGGATGCGCAGCCCAGCGTGCATACTAATCTAAAATTATTTTTTATGTATTTCATTGATAACTGTTCTTTCCATTGATTAGGAAACCACTTATTCCCACATTGATTGATTTTCAGTGTTCCGTATTCAAACAATGTATCCTTATAATTTTAATTGCATCACGTCCCTGTATCGTTTGGTCTATCACAACCTTTTCTATAGTTTTAGCTTTTTTCTATATGAAATATCATAATTTGAAATTTCATATGGAGAGCTCAATTGATATGTAGACAGAATAAATTGAAAAGGAAAAGAAAAGTAATATGCCTGAACTTTTAAATTCTCTTTTTTTATTTTAATTCATGTCATTGTGGATGCTTTTTAAAGTCAATTATTGGATGCTCTTTAAAGTCAATTATTTGGCTTTTTATAATCACTATTGGATGCTTTTTAAAGTCAATTATTTTAATTCTAATTTCAAATTCTCTGAAACATTAAGCTTCAAAATGACGTGTAATGTATACTAACCCCTGTAATCATCCACTCGTGAATTCGAAAATATTCAAAACATGTAAACTTGTAACGATATCATTTTATTTGGAAGTTCCATTATAACTTTCAATTAAAATTATATCAATTAATTTGAATAAAAAATTTCAAATGTTCCAGACAATTAAAGAATTCTATCTTACGCAGTTGGCTAGTCTTATCAATTTTATTTCTATCTTAATGCATTCTATATGACACAAGTCTGTGACTGATGGTACACTGCGATAGGTTTTCGATGAACCTAAACAATAAAATAAAAACATCTTCAATATGCGTTTAAAAGAGGGACCTAACTTCTCCAATAAAAAAGTGAAGTTTTGAAAAAAAAAACGGTTTCAAATGATAATTTTGTTGCTAATTTACTACAGAAATCAAAGGTAAGGTTAAAAATATGAATTTCAATTTATGCTTTAAGGTTAAATAACATTCTCTTTATTGCCAACAGTTGACCCTCGATTTTCTTTATAAACTTATATACAATTTGTAGTTAAATAGTCATACGGCCTTTCAACATTCAAGAAAGTTGTCGTAAGTTTTTTCTAACAAATTTGTTTAAGGCCAGCGCTTCTCGTAAATAATTTCGTTAAGCCGTTCGCATCCCGTCTAACTACTAATTTTTCAATCGCTTATCAAATTCAGTTTTAAACATTATTCTAGTTATTAGAAAACAGTAATTAACTTGGTGATGATTAAAGTATATATATATATATATATATATATATATATATACATACATATATATATATATATATATATATATATATATAAATATATATATATTGATTGATTGTGGTTTTGTGCATTTATTGAATTTTTTCTACCTCTATTCTGACTTTAAAATGACTGAATGTTTTTTCTTTTAAATATAATGTCTATTGATTTTAGTTATATATGCCAAAAGTTGTAAAAGGTTTAAATATCTACTGAAAACAATTGATATAGCCAGCATAGAAAGCAAGTAATGAAAAAAGAGTCAAATTCTCCGATTGAAACTACAAATGTGATAATTTACCTAATTCAGCTATCTTTAGGAGCACATGTAGAAAAAAAATTGTAGATTATATTTTTACTTTTTGTTTTATTTTGGGCAATTCACATGTGAAATATTTATACCTTTATCTTTGCCTAAATTTACATACTTACTTATGAATTTATATACATATTAAAATTTGTGAGAAATTACTTTTTTATATTATCCTTCTGCATATCTTGTCAATATAGAATCGTATTTGATGTATGTTGATTATGTGTTATACATAAATATTCATATCCTGTGAGTAAATCCTTCTTTATTTTACTATTCTTCAAAAAAATAGAACGCTGGATCTTAATGAAATTTATGCAAGAAAAATTTGCATATTCTTGTTAATAACATTCCGTAAAATATTAACTATTCATTGACATTAAGCATCACAGCACTAATTAAAAGAAGTTAATGGGACGCTTTGTGTGGGGTCAAAAGTCTAAAGTCTTAACTATAAATATTTTTCATGTTGCAAAAAACATGTAATCAAATCACGCAAATAAATTAGTAACATCCATCTGTAACTGCACAAATTAAAAAAAAACGTATTTATGCGTCTTTCTGTTCATTGACATGTCGTAACTTCGAAGATGAAAAGAATACAATCCACTCCACATCGTCAGCAATCTCACTAATGATGTTTCACAAATCCGATCTACTTAGTGCATTTACCTTAGTATATTCTAAGGGTCGCTCATTGCAAGCAACAGATGCATTTAAAACACTTAGTCGCAGATGACTGTTTTCATTGAAAATGTACATAGATGTACCAACATAAAGAACTTTAACGTTGGTGAGATATTTGTAGGTTATTTAAATACAGGTTTATAACTGAATAGCGATATACATATATATATATATATATATATATATATATATATATATATATATATATATATATGTACATATATATATATATATATATATATATATACACACATATATATGTATATATATATATATATATATATATATATATAAATTTGGACAGTACATGAAAATTCTTATTGTAAAATATTGGGGAGACAACAGTAAAGTATGTATTTTTATTTAGAAAGTTTTATCTATTTTTTCATGACAATTTTTAGCCGACAAAGTTAAATTTGAGTATTTCATTATTACAGCCAATTATTTATTTACATGGCTGTAAATAAATAATTGGCTGAATTAACAAACAAAAGAAGTAACAAAAAATAATTTCTTTACGCACTGCAAGGGTTCCGTACATATTTAAGCAAGTCTAAATATTTAAGTGTATGTAATATTTTCATTTAAATATTTACGTGAAAAAAAAATTAATAATATAATATTATATTTCACAATGGAAATATATTGCCTAGTGCATCTTTCATAATTGCAAAGATATCGTGAATTTCAAAAAATAAATAAAATAGGATTTTATTAGAACCATTTTGTAGTTTCTCTTTCAACTTTTGAAAATCTTCTAGTAACGTTATTGTGGCATTAGTTTCGTAATTGTGGCATTAGTTTCGTTTTTTAGTATAATAGAAGTATTTAATCTTATCTCTAAAACTATTTTACACAAATTTCTGTAGAAAATAATTCATATAGTTTTGAATTGATGTTCCATCAATCAACACCCCTTGCGATAGGCAGATTTGAAAAAAGATATGAAATTTAATTTGACCATTATAAAATTTGGACACAAATATTTTTTCTTATTATATTTCGTAACGCATACTTTATTCATAAAGTAAGATGATAAAACATAGGTCCAATTTTTATAATAACTAGTGAATGGTTTTGCAGGATAAATGTCTTTCTAAAAGCATTCAAGAGGCCCAATTTATAAATTCAGTTTTTCCTTTTAATGCATGGAAAAAAATAATAAATAATAACAAATGAACAAAAAGAAGAAAATTATTGCAATTTTTCAAGCAGCAAAAATCAAATTAAGTTTATGTTAAATATATATCTCAATTTAGTTTCAACACTTACTGAATGCTTAAAAATATTTCATTTTTTTGACGGACGTGGTTAGATTAATAAAGTTAAATAAAATCTACTAAAAAGTTTAAAAAAAAACATTTAAAATCAGATTTATTAACAAAAATATCCTTTTTGTTATTAGGTCTTCTTGTTGCCAAAACAATAATTACTCGAAATATTTCACATTAAAATTAGGTGGACCTTATTTTGCACAGATACCTTTGTTGTAAATTTAAATTTTAGGATCGCGTACTTCAAAAGGAAAAAGAAAAACGTAATTCTTAAAGTAAGGTCACTCACATATCACTCCGCTTGTCTAGCAGCTTTTTTCTTAAACTGTTTGGCGCGGAAACTTAGAATTTTGCACAATGACAAAGCATATAAGCATTTTAACCCATACATGTTTCAATAGTACTGTTTAAAAATGTTATAAATCCGTTAAAAAATAATAGATTGATTACATGTATTTACGTGTCGATGGCAAATTATTTTTTTGAGGATTTTTAATCATTGGCCATTTTGTGAAATAAAAGTCCAGTTTACGGCATTTAAAAAAAAAAAAAAGAAATATATATATATATATATATATATATATATATATATATATATGCACATATATATGCACATATATAGAATACTTAATACTTTAAAATGACTACTAATCCAGAGGAGGTTATGGCTGACTGTAGATTATTTAATTATTTCTTTCGTAATTTAGTAAGTTTGGCCCTACTATTAGAATTAAATGAACAAACTGACAGGTAAAATGACTATTTTTTATAGTTAATTTATAAATATTACATTGTTTATTAAATTAGATACCAACAAACAGCATTACATAAAAACTATTTTGAATTTGCAGAAATGCTGATAAAATATGCCCTCAAGATCTAAAAGGATGTCTTGGTTTACGTTACCAAAATACCTTTGAATATCTAAAGAAATAATGAAAGTGACAAGACAAATAAACCTTGCTTAACGCGCAACAAAACTAAATAATATATAAATGTGCGTCATATATTTACGGTACAGAACTGTTATAGTCGACGAAATAGTTTGGTCATTTTCTTTCCAGTCGTGTAATTATATGATGCTATTATTTTCTCTCAAGCTATCAAAAAATAACGTCAGTTTATAGCATGTTAACGAAAAACTAAGGCAAAGATAAAGCCAGTGCTGCAGATGCAGTGGCAAATGCCGATTTTTAAGCGAAAATTAAGGAAACCATCATTTTCGTTAGCTTAGCTAACGTATTAACTAAGTAAAATAAATAATACAAAATAGGGCTGAATATTGATCTAATCAGCATTGACTCTATCGATGCACACACAGGTTTTAACTATGTTTTCAAACTGCACAGGGTTTGCAGTTTGAATTGTAATGTTGCGTTCGTTTAATTAAAATTACTTTACGTGATTTATATTAGATATCAATATAACTCCGGTTCCTAATAAAAACCCGGGCGGAGTCGGATCAAAACTCTGAAAATTCGATCGAAATCGGACATATCCGGTCAAATTGTAACTTTAGATGGGAAGATCATATTTATTGTCCTGAGTCCATAGGCGGATTTAGGGGGGGGGGGGCGCATGCCTCCCCCCAGAAGTCCCAGAAAAATCTATTTTGTTTAGTTCTCGCAAGTTACAAAACAATATACGTAAAAATTCCATACAAATATTTTTTTTAACGATGAAAAGCACCTTTGCGTGTGCGAAATTATAGAATAAATAATACCGGTACTAGTACCCATAGCTACTACATATGTAGTCTACAGTTTTGAGTTGCACGCGTGTCTGCGAGCGAGCGAGTGATCGGCAAGAGTTTTTTCCTGCTAATTTACTTCAACTGACACTCGTTGCCAACTTGCTTGTGCCCCCCCCCCAAATTCTGTATCCGCCCTTGCCTGAGTCATAAAGCGTGTATAGAAAGCTGTAATTTCTATGAAATACGTATCTATTCTACTTAATACGTATATCGTACTTTGTAAGGGAAAAGAGTTAAAGAGTATAATGCCATAAATAAAAGATATTGTTAAATTGGTGTAGTAAGCTGGCTTCTGTAGATTTCTGAGTAGAAAATAAGATGAATATAATTAATAACTTTTCTTCAAATTTCATCCCATTCTCGGGATACAATATTTCAATGTTAACGGGTTTCAACGTGAAGGAGTTAAGCGTCCTGCAGTATATACACACCGAACGTCGCGCTATATATAATCAATTCATGAGGTTTGGCTCTCTTGAGATAAATGTAATTAAAAAACCAAAAATATTTTGTTGTGGAAAAGTAAATTATGTCTCAATAATAAAGTTTCAGAACAAAAAATATATAGCAAATTGCTTTTGTTCCATATTTTTGACAAGAATTAGAGTAAAATCCTTCCATACCAATTAAAAAACCTTCGTCAACGAGTTAAGTAGGAATTGCATTCCGGATTATCCGAAATTCAAAAAATTCGGATATTTGTGCATTCTCACTGGACTTCAAAATCCAGATTTGAAAAATTTAACCCGGGTCTTCCAAACATTTTAAGTAAAGCAAAAACAAAGATTTGATTTTTGATCACGGCCTTCGCGCGGGCGGCCCACGCCGATATGTATTTAACCCCTATCGCTGCTTTGTATTGGGGGCGGTTACAAAAGAGCCGTCCGTCGTCGACGACCGTCGCGTCGTTCATTCGATGACGAACGCAACTCGCGTTCATCGAACGTGAGCGTGCAGTCACTCGCGTTACGCAAGTAATAGACGGGTGTTAGTTTGTGTCGGCGAGCGTGGTGGCGACCTGGTTGATATTGACTGAGCTGGTAAGTCTTCAATATTGTTTAATTTATCCAAAGTTTTATTTCACAAATAATTCGATTTTATATCGAAAACGTTATGAATGAACTATGAAGTTATGGGGCGTGCGTGTGTAATTTGTTAAAGTTCATTTTGATGTGTCAAAAATAATTACTCAGTAGTATTTCCGTTTGACTTGAGACGCATTTCATTAACATTAATAACAAATATATAATAACAAATAAAGTAATATTACTCACTTACTTAATTTTCAATAGTGAAGCTTGCACGATGACCTGCAATATAACTCTCCGTTTGTTTATGGCCGCCGTCAGGCCATCCTGCGCGCGTGGCAAGCGAAGGTATTTAATCCCACTAACATATAGCAAGATTCACTATTTGGTAAGTAGGTAATATTACTTCATTTTGATAAGTTTTTTCGAATTGAATATAGAAAACGTTGTTTAGTTTCACAAACTGAACTTGTCCTTAAAATAGTATGAACTGGTTTTGTTAGACCTGATATTTAGGGTTTTATAAACCATAGCCATTGTATACAGTTTATTTCTGCCTATTACTAAAAAAAAAGGTATTTTCTTGACTTGTCTAAATAAGACACGCTGCCGTTTACTTCATAATTTTCATCGAAATTAAGCAATCTTTGTAATGAATCTCAAAAGTTTGTGAAACTTTTACAAAATTGCATTGCATTATTTAGTAGTTTCACATAATATGGTATTTTCATTTATGTCGTATTTTTCTTTATCATATTTCTGATCATCACATTAACACCTATTTATATAAAACTAAGCTTAATAACTTAGTTTCATATAAATAGGTGCTAAAACGAGTGGTTTATAAATTTATAGCAAATATTTAATTTGTTTCAGTAATTTCATCATGGAGTTTAAAGATTATTTACATTTGGGAACATTTTTTAAGATCCGTAAATGGCTCAGAAGCGAAATGTAAACTGTGTGAATGCATTTTTAAAGTCAGCGGCAGTACTTCAACTTTACATATGCATTCCAGAAAAATTCACTCCATTATATAAGCCAGTACTTCTAGTAATTCTAATGCTGATAACCCTCTTGTCAAAAAGAAAAAAATAACTGAATATTTTAAAAATGAAGACTCACTTAAATGTGTTTTGGTAAGAATGGTATGCTTAGATGGAGTTCCTTTTAAATTTTTCTGTACTTTAGAAGACCTCAGAAATCTGCTGCGTAAAAGTGGTTATAAAGATATACCAAGTTCTCCAAATACAGTAAAAAATATTGTATTACGCATCTGCGAGGATGTGAAAATTAAAATAAAGAGAAAAATACATAATTTAAAGTAAAACAACAAAGATTCACATTGACCTTCTCTGAGTGGACCGCAGTTAATAATCACCGATATATTAACGTAAATATACATAGAAGATTCTATAAAAATGGAAAAACGTTTCATAACTTAGGTCTGAATTGCATTGTGGATCAATGCCAGCAGAGGTCTGTGTTTCTCTGATTCAAACACGATTGGCTTTACACGAACTACGGTTAAGCGATTGCGAAGTATCGAAACTCAGATGTTCTTGCTATGCTAACTGATGGAGTAAGTGTTATGTGAAAAATAGGAAGACTTTTTCCTATTTATCATCAGATTTTCCTTGCACACGGAAGCCACTTAGCTATCTTTGATGGGCTAAACAACCGATACTGTCGTTTCGTATCAGTCAAAATAGTTGATAATAAACATGATGTTGTTCCTTCAAATGAACATGATGTCGGTATCTCTTGTGATGATGACTCAGGTGCAAAAGGTGAATTTGTGGTAGAGAGAACTGAACATGTTAACTAAATGAAGGCTTTCTAATTCGAAGCATATTAAATAAAGTCAGGTCAATAGTAAATTATTCAAAAACTGCCTAACCAAAAATTATTATATTTTACAAAATAAATACCGCGACAAATTCGAGAAAGAACTACAGCTGTTACTTGACTGCAAAACACCTGGAAGCAGTATGGCAATAATGCTACAGAGATTTGTTAAATTGAAAATAGATATTATAGGTGATATTAACGTAAACTAACAAAGATTTTGAATTCACGAAAGATTTACATTTGTAACAACTTGATTACAATTGATACTGCACTCAAACTCATGATCAAAAGCTTAGATAGCTATGAAGGAATAATTAACAAATGTATATCTTAAAAAAGTGTGAAAGACCGACGACTTCAAATTGTTTCGGGAACCTATTTCTATCTCCATAGTCCTAACGATTTTTTGGAACAATCCAACGATTGATGCTCTATCATTTTTAAGATCTTTTTTCATTAAAAAGAAGAAATACTTTTTTTGAAAATTATAATTTTATGTTTTTTTTAAGTTAAATAAAAATTACGGGTCGAAGAAGGTGTTTTTGTTAGCCAACTTTCAGTTTTTATTTTTATGGTTTATTTAGTCATTTACATAAAGATTTAAAGAAATGTAGTAAACTTTCAGAATAGGCAAACCGCAAGGGATTAAATCGCGGAAACCATGAAAACTCGAAACAAGAATAACATAACAGCGAATTACATAAACTTCTGTATTTATGTGGGCGTTCAAACGTAAAAACGGATAATAAAACTTTCCCCAGTATCACCTTGTAAGAAACAAAAAGAAAACTCTTTTAAACTATGAGCTCAGTTTCCGGCAATCGCATTACAACGTCTGTACACTATAATTTGACTGTAACCTACTGTTTGTCGGAATTTTCCTTGTTCACTGAAATTTTATTTTACTTAAATAGAAAATCACTTGAAAAATGTTGTATAAATTACACCGAAGAAAATATTATGTTTCGTTAATAGTTCTTAATTTTTCTTTTTAAGTTTTATACATCGTAATAATATTTCAAATTCCTTAAACACTAATAAATTTGATATTGATTTAATTGTACTTCAGTGTATCGAGTATCTCGCTATCCAGAGGGTAAAAGAATAACCTTTATTAACGAATACAATCACGATGCCGTACAGTTTAATTAAATTATTCAAACTTAAGAAATAACTTTCCTTTTACAATCAAGAGATAGCAGTTAAAATTTCATAGTTACAGGGTAGATAGAATTAGTATCCTTATCTACATACGAAAATTTTTCACTGTAATATGTATTTTAAGATGAAGGTAAACATCTTAACAGGAAATACCCAACTAACGTAATAATGATGTTCCGAAAGGAAATTAGAAACAAATATGGTTACCTGTAATAATTCTACATTTGTTTGTTGCAGGTGTTTTGTAAATATTTCTAAATTTATGTTTTAAAATTCTATAAAGTATAAAATGACATTTATCTAAAATAAATGTCATTTTATACTTTACAGAATTACCCCACTTTCATTAAAAGTACCGACGGTAACCATAATAGTGACACCTGTGAATATATCGACATTATATATGTGATATGTCTTTGTTCATCTTGTTTTATAATTATAACTTATCATACTTGCTATGATAAAATTACAAATTATCAAACTTTACTGCTAATTAATATTCTTTACAACCATTCCTTGTCACTTGTAAATCATCTCTTTTGACGTATAACCTGTTTAGTAAGGGAGTATCAAACGTAATATTGAAAGCATATATTTATTTTTGAGAATCAGTTCAAATATACGATTTTTAAAGTCTAATTTTATTTCACAAGCTGTGAGTACATACAATTTTAATAAACATTGTAACTTTTTTACTAATGTACATTATTCAGGGATACTTAAATTATCAATTAAGCTTGGATTAATTAAATATTGTAATGTTATATTGACGTTAAATGCTATATTTCATATATATAGAGTATAACAGGAAAAATTTACTTACAAGTCTAAATTACATTTATTAAAATTATTAAGTTCGATATAAACATTAGGATTTTTAAATTATTCCTAGAAAAAATGTATGAACATATTTTATAAGTAGTTATACGTAACCAAGCTGGCGGTGTAGGAAATTAGTTCATATTTCCTCAGTGTTGGCGTAATGTTAGCGCAATAAAGTATTCATAAATGACTTTATAAAAGGCGTTTCCTAAGCCGAGCGGTCTTTTTGTATGACTTGGGAAGTTGTGCTGGTGCTCTTTTTGCAGCATCGTTATGATTCTTATTTTAAAAGCTAGATGAGTATTTTAATCATTTATATTCTGGTATGTATTAATATTAGTTAACTCTAATTTGCAAATGAAACACAATAGTTTTCTACATTTTTCCTCATGCTCCGTTTTTACTACGTAGGATAATATTATTGACTCTCGCTTATTATTCTATATGCATATGTCCATTCTATTACCACTCGCAGAGCTTCAATGATTAGACTTATTGTGATAAACTCATTTTGATATGGCAAATGATATCGACTAATATTATATTATATTAATATTATATTATATAACATGCATACGCACATGCACACACATAAACAAATGCACACGCACACTTATACTCATACGTACGGGTATATGCACAAGAATACACATATATACATATAAATACTCTGGAAAATATGCGGCGGAAGCTTAATTTCAGAAGTCAAAATTTTTTCAACAATAGTTTGAGTAAACTTACTATTTTAAATCATGCAAGAGATTATTGCAAGTATTAATAATTCGTAAAAAATCCCTTGTCAAATAGGTTATTATTAATTATAATTAAGATAATATTTTTCTAATGTAAAGAGAAGAGATATATTTTTATTTTTAGTTAATAATTCACGCAGACAATATTCATGATGCTTTAAATACTAACTTTTTTATTCACTTTTTTCTTCGCACGAATTTTGTGCGATTTCGTGCGATAAAAAATATCGGGACAAAAATTCACAGGGAGATATAGTTGAATGGGTAGAAATATCTTTATATTATCCTATATCGATACGTAGATAAATATACAAAAGATAGAACAAATATTTGTATGATTACGCTTTCTGCATATCCTGCCTTTAACACAAAAATGATCCTAACTGCATTTTGGTTTAATCACTTTTTTAAATTACAATTATTTATAGTAAATTTATATAATGACAGTACTGTACTGTCATTTATTATTTACTATTTTACTTAGTCATGTTCAGAACTTTACAGACCAATCATGAAATCGCTTATAAAACTATGTATCATAATTAATCACATGATTAGACTAAATTTTTTTTGTCTTCTACGATTTGGTCAAACATTTTTTTTTGTCTGACCATAACGGTTTCGTTTTTTCAACCCAAAAAATTTACATAATCCTATTTCTCAATAAAAAAATCATAACTGCCTTCATAGATATTGCAAGCATCACATACACATTTATAAAACCTAAATTATCATGGCATTAATATAGCGTCATAAACATTTTCATATATATTATATGCAATTCACTACTCTAGTTTGATAGGTTGAAACAGTGAAATTTTTAGAAACCTGTGGAATGAGTGAAATTATTTTATTGTGCTAATAGTAACTGTAGGAGAAGTTATCAATAAAATAACGTAAATTTCTTTCCTTTCGTAGTCAATAAACCTAATGGCTTGCACTTTACTTCATAAAATAAGTAGAAACTTTGATATAGCCGTAGAGTTTATTGCATAGACCACTTCACTTCAAATTCGTATCACTTCATTCTTTTTGTTTCTGTTCGCGTAAATTTAATGGTGTTTATTATATCGAAAATGATGTCGATATATATGTTTAGTAACCCTGTGAATAATATACTCGATAGTGGAAAATCATAAGTTACGTCAATTTGATGTCAAATATATGGGACATTTATTACTTCAATTAATAAATTGAGTCATATAATTTCAAAACACACTAATTCGCTTTTCTATCTAAATTTATGTTAATCCAATCACCAAATCATTCTATTAATGATTAATTGACATTATTTGCAAAAAGACAGTTAATTTTTGTTTTTGTGTAATGCGCGTAAGTGGTTTATGTTAAATTTTGTAATACGTTATCGAGTGAGTGGAGTTAGTGAATGTATCATTTTTTAGTGCGAGCGAATATTCGGATATGATTTTAGAGTATGCGGAATGCAATTATAATACTATCGAAGTAATTATAATAACATTTCAATAAGTGCAGAATACGTTTTTAAACAAAATACATTTTAAATGTATGTGAAATATGCTGGGTCAATTCATAACGAAACCTACGCTTTGTTTTTTTAGTTTTTCCAACAGATGAACGACAATTCGTCAATATGAAATGTCAACAACTTACACTGCGTTATTAACGTCATATGTCGCCAAATTATTTGATTTAATTTGGGCTATTTGTTCAGAATGCTAATATACACATAATTATAATTTCATATAACATTTAAACATTAGTTATTTTAAAAATTAGGCAACTAATTTCAAAATGCATTATTTTGCAGTATTACACATGATTAATTACACGAGTGGGTGAAGTGGCACCATTTAGCGACAATATGTACTATGTGTGTGTAAATATATATATATATATATATATATATATATATATATATATATATATGTATGGGATATAATGTAATTTGTAGACGGTCTGGAAGGTACATCTTTTGTTTATTCATGATGAAGCTGATGAACTAACTTAAGCTGGTTAAGAGAAAAAATTGGTTAGTACTTTAAACGTTCAAAATGTCAAAAATACATCTACCATCAAAGTAGACAAGTGATACATCATTAAACTTTTAAAATAATTTTTAATATTTTTTCATCATTACCAAACTTTCTGTTAATCTATATTTTCACTATACTTATGGCGTTTTCATCCCACTTTATTCTATTACGATAAATGTTATTTTGAGAAATGATACATTTGATTCTCTTTTAGTGTATTCATGGATAAAAATCTTGCTAAAAATTAACAAGATTTTGGGTTCTGTTTTTCATTCATTTTTTCTTCATTGACGCCATTTAAATTAGGTCTAATACCTAATAATTAAAGTAAAACTAAAAGTAAACTAAAAACTAAAACTACCTAGTATAAAGTTGTACATAAAATTTCTGAAAGTAGTCTTTTAAATAACATTTCATTCTAATTTTTAATAAAAGTAACGTAGTGCCAACATCTTATGAAAACTTAATTAGCCATAAAAGTCTAATTAAATTTCCACTAAAAAATACCTCTACTTTATAAAATTGTACATAAAATTTCTGAAAGTAGTCTTTTAAATAACATTTCATTCTAATTTTTAATAAAAGTAACGTAGTGCCAACATCTTATAAAAACTTAATTAGCCATAAAAGTCTAATTAAATTTCCACTAGAAAATACCTCTACTTTATAAAGTTATATTGAAATGTTATTTCAAAAACTGATTTAAAAGATTTCATGTGGAGTGACTAGAAATTTCCTATAATTATAATTTATTTAACAACGTAAATAATATTGATTCAATAATTATGAAAGGCACCATTCCAACTAATGCCGAAGTTATTTATATACTATGTCATTTTACTTACTAGGCTTTTTTTCAATTTATTCGCAATCGGTTATAAAAATATATATTAACAAACTATTTAATTTTTTAAATAAACATCATAATAATTATAGCCGTTAAATATTTATGAAATAATCAAAATAACTAACTAAGGTTGCAGGTAAAACTTATAAATCCTTCTACGAAGAAAAACGAAGAAAATTTAAAGGTACTGTGGCTTTATTTTAGTCATCGAGTTTTTTTATCGAAGCAACATCCACGCCTTGTTGCAAAGAAGCATGATCTAAACCAGATCGCGGCGATCTGTTTTATCTAGTAAAGAAGTGATGTGTACATTGTAACCCCCTTTATTGGTAATACATGACGATAATGACATCTCTTATTATTGTCCATGTATTTTGCAGTTGTAAATCGATTAATTTTTTAAATTTTAGATATTTTGTACACACTCTTTTAATCTTCATTCCTATTGTCTAAATTACCCATTACATCAATGTAAAGTAATAAAAATTTTAGATAAGTATACCATTTAAAGAATGAAAGTCTTTGAAAGTCTTATTCACTATTAATAATCCACTTTCGTTAATATTGCTACCAAGTAAGGGATCGTTCGTTACACGTGGATTCTAATGCAAATACTCCCACAGAGTAAGACGATATAGAATGGGTAATTAACGTAGATTCCAGATAAATTTGGCATGAAATATATTGGATTTTCCGATCCGTAATGGCCACAAATATAAATGTAAATTGCTGTGTCGAGCGTGATTTTCTTGCTTACTTTATTATTGGAAACCCCAAAAAAATTAATTTGCTGACTTTTGGCTTTGTATTTGCTTTTTGTCCTGGAAATAATCACGAAATTTATAGTTATGAAGCTCAATTGTGCATGAAGATATTTTAAATTATTTCAAATTGTTGAAACTGTTTTGTTTTTTATTCAAAGGTCACGGATTTTAAGTTATTGATACTTACTTTTAGTAAATGTTGAAACTTGTGTGATCCAGGACTATAAGATGGTTCCCACAATAAAAGACAATATGTTTACCGCTTCTATCAAATATAGAATAGATTCTATTTATCTATGAAAAAATTGGCAAGTCGACAGCAAATCTAAGTCATATATAAATATCTTGAATAAGTCAGTTCTATTTTTATCTAACACCAAGCCTACAAGCGATGCCTGGTTCTAAATAATAATAGTACATAACAAGGTGACGCATGGGTAGGTGTCAGTATCACAGTTGACTGAGTAATAAGCTTTTTGCTGAATACGATCTATCCATACAGTACGTACGTTCCAAATATAGAGCTGTTTTACATTTTCCAAAGTATACAAAGCCAGAACGGTTATAAATAAAAATAAATTTCCGTTTATGTATTTGCCGTTTTGTAGAAAAAAATTAAAAAAAGTAATTCTTATTTTGGTCAATAAAAATATAATTCCATATTTTTCACACAGTGGAATCTAGCAGGAATCGATGAGCTTTTTGAAGTTTAATATTTTGCTTTGTAAAAAATCAACCAGTTTTTTAAATAAACTAAAATTAAAATACGTTAGGTTTTGAGTTGTAGCTTCTATATATTTAATACTGCTTTTGTCGTACATTTTCTCTGTTACGTCAGTATCCGTAGGGAAGAAGAATTTACCTGTAATAGTTACTTTGTTAAAAGCGTGTCCATTATTGTTCAGAGTTCTTCACGGTGCACATTTAGCGCCACATTAATTTAAATTATACGGAAAAACACTAACAACACTATATGTATGGTTCAAAGGATATGAAATACAAAAATACAGATTCATACTATATCGTAGCAACATACCCCAGCTTTCTGGAAAACGATGTTACATACAGACAAATAATTAACCTTACTGAAAAACAGTATAATTATTATTATTTTACGTGAATACGGCACAAAAAATCTCGGTAAATCTCTGGTTGGCTGGAAGATATTGCTCACTTAGCGACAAGTCCGCCATATCTATCAACTCTATACCTTAAAGTACATAAATATATAAATAAATAATAAGATTGCACTTTGACTAAAAACAATTTGAAACCCTTAACGCATAAACTTTTCCATTATTAAGTTACTCATAACTCCAATATAAAGTAAAGTAAACTTCGAGCGAGGCCGCCGGTTTCTAGAAGTTTATGTTGTGGTTGACAGAGGAAGTCACTACGAGTAGAACTTAATATGATCACATCTAGTGAAACTGAACTCAGTTTGAATTTTAGGTTAATTTAATAGGCATTTTATTGGAAATTTTTTTTCACATAAAATGGGAATATTTATTGACGTGCCACATGAGGAACTTGACTTTAAATTCTGTATTATAGGAGTATTATAGAATCATATTTAGTGTGTGATGGGATAAAGTGAACTCAGTTTGAATTCAAAGTTAATTTTATAGGCATTTTATTGGAAATTATTTCTTTTTCACATAAAGTGAGAAAATTTATATGCTGTATGAGGAACTGTATTATAGAAGATAGTGGGTGAGTTAATGTTGAATATATTTTTTATTTTCCACTGACAGTATACATGACAGATTAAATGTTAAGTTTATTTAATTTTAGTCGTTCACATATATTTTATATCACAGCACATGAATTAAAATTTATTGAATGAGCACTAAAGAGAAGGAAATATTTTGATATTGGTGGGGATTGGGGACGCATAATGAGACACTCACTAGGCGGCTGGTGCAAGGAACGGATGTGCGTAACGGTGCATGTGAGGAGCTGATACCTATGCATTAACCATCAATATTTGTACGAGTTGAGCGCAATACCTACATAAGTGCAGTAAATATATGTATAATTTAATGTGTATAATAAATTCTAAAATAAATAAATAATATATTTTCCAGTGCCACTACAATATGTCTTTCGCACATCAACAAAAATATAAATTAAACCATCATATGTTTAAATGAAACGAAAGACTATTAAAAATTTAATTCAAAACGTTATTAAGCCTATTAAGAATTGTGGTAAAAGTATACAAGAAATAAAATACATCCGCTGATGTGTGATATTTCATAAAGTAAGTGTGCAATATTCGACAATGAACGCGTAGTGTAGATAACGTTTACGTTAACGGCATTACGTTTCTTTAATTACGTGGATCGATATCCGTGTCGCGGGCATTTTACGTCACGAGTCCTCTGGCGGAACAACCCTCTTTGTAAATTGCCTTAGTCGAAAAACAAGGTGGAGTTTTAAGGTATTAAATTTGTCAAAGTCGATACTCTCATAAATGTAAAACAAAGGAAGAATACAAAGGATGAAATAAAATTTCATAAAATATGTACATTTTAAGCCATGATATTGGAGCATTGTACTTACAGCTGCAGAAAAAGATTATTCTTGGAGGTACTCACTCATAAGTTCTCATTTAACTAAAAATATTAAATGTTTAGAATGCAAAACTTAAATTTTCAAAGGAGCATTTTGTAGATTTGCGCATTTAAAAATAAAGATACCACAATAAACCCGTGATATTTCTTTAATTAATTGGATAATAATTTTATGTAAAACTCCTGTTGCATGAAAATCATTAATAAGAAGTGAAGTGGGCAGTTGCAGTGGGCAGTTTGTAAATTTAAATTAGATCCTTTTGCGTTATTTCTTTTCTAAAATATAAATCATTAAATATTTTGAAATTTAAAATTTATATTAATAACTTAGGTTATATATAAAAGATAAATGCAACGATATAAAGATACTGATAAAAATTTTAATAAGTTAATTAAAACAAAAAATTACTTAAAATCCTTTGGGCCATATGGAGTTTAAAGTAGCTGTTAAAGCATATAAATAAATAATTTAATTTGATAAAACTCATTTTGCACACATTAAAAGAGGATATAATAAAATTCAATTGTAAATTATCAACGAGAATAACGTAAACAAAATTGGAAAAAGTACGGTTCTGTCGATATTTGTAGAAAAATTGTAAATAGTCCTCGGTATTCAAATATTTTTAAAAATTATAGAATACCAAAATAGTTATATTACCATATTAATGCTATATTATTATAATAATATCATTAATATTGGATGTCTATATTTCCGAAATCAAAAAATTTTATATTTTTTCATTTACAAATACATTATTCCATTAGTTAAAAAAATATTTTTATTCCATCTCTATCAGTCTACCTTCTAAGTACTAAATTTATTTGTAGGAACTAGATATCTTTATAAAATATTCATCAAAATCACGTTTAAAAAGTCCCAATTAATTAATACAACTAAAAAATGTACAGCTTTTATAAAATCCGATGTATAACCTTTTCAACGTTATAATATTTTTATGTAAGTCTGATATAACTACTATTGCTACCAATAAAAACAATTAAAACGCCTCGAACGCCTTGTTTACTACTAAACTCTCTTTATTCTTATTCTATTTTTTACCTCAGAAAATACAGACACAAGCTACCATTTAATGGAGGTTCGAGATTGTTCCTATCATTCTATTGGTATAACTTTTTTAATTGTTGGATATTATGATCAATCTAAATAGTAATTGACACTTTTCAAATTTCCGTACCACAAAAAAAAGAACTCCCTGTACATTTACACACACACACACACACACACACACATATATATATATATATAGATATATATATATAAATAGTATGTTATTGTATTATGTATGTATTACTTTATATTATAATTAACAGCCATGAAAACATCGTGAATATCTCAAAAAGTAAATATTTTGAATCATTACTACGGAAATAAACTTCTAATAACTATTTTCTTCATAATTGTAACTTTAGCAGCTTCAAAATTAGGAATGTTTTTTATCTAGATCTGACACGAAATTCTAAAAAATAAATTTTTTCTTCAATTTATTTCGTGCATCGTGTCGGTATCAATTGAAAGGACATTTGATAACAATTTTTAGTATTTTGTGTAAAATAACTTAAAATATGAAATAAATCAAATAAGTCAAGGTCATGAAAAAAGGGTAATTGGAGATTTACTTAAAGCTTTCCAGAAAGCTATTTAGTTTGAGTAATTCAGGTTTCAGTGTTTGCAAAATAAACAATAGACGATATATTTAGAAGACGAAAGGTTATACTAACGCCTTTAAATAATTTACTTAATACAAATTTACGAGTATACACAGTTAATATTTATATGTGCCTGAGTATGTTCCGAACTTTCGTAGTGTAAGATTTACTTCTGCTTTCAGATTATTTTATCAATTCAATTGCTAATTCTTTTTCGTAGGTCATATTTGTTTCAAGGTGAATACATTCACTACTCTACGTGTTTAACTTACTATATATTGTTTACTTCGCCTTGAGAGTAGTTACATACCAGGAATTTCAAAGTCGTTTGTTGTTGTCATCAACGTAATCATTAATTTATAATGAAAAATTAATTTATTCCCAAAAATCGGAATTTTATGTAACAAAATTGTTGGCGGGATTTTACTATTTACATTGTTGACTTTACTGTTAAACACTTAAAACGGTATTTATATAATCAATGCTTATATATGTAGTTATGTGAAGAAATGGATTTGTAATTTAGTCGCAGATTGTAACAGACTATTAGAGATGTGGTCATATATTTGAAACCAAACAGAGCAAATATTTATTATCTCCGAAACACTGTAACATTTCTAATAAATATACGTTGAAAGTAACATAGCATATTTTTTGACAACCAGCAAAAAGCAACCAACAACCAGAAAATTAATTTTAGTTTCAGCTGAATTTAAATATAAGTAGATGATATTAATATAAACTAGAATTCATTGCCATAAATTTCCTTTAACCTTTACGTAGGCTTCTAAAACTCTGTTTTTTTCATAATTTTAGGTTCAGTAATTTGGAAAATAAGGGGGAGGTTATCTTTCTGCGTAAATTACAATGTATCTCTGAGGATGTGCTACCTAAAATTATGAAAACAGATATTTTTATTAAAAACTTTAAAACTAGCCGCTTTAACATATACTCATCACAATATACTGAATTGATAAAAATAATTTTCAAGTACTTAATTTGAACCCCTTAAAATTTTCATATTAATATTTTTGATTGTTAGCTGTTGAGAAATTAATATTTTAGGACTATCAAAAATTTCACATCTGGCGAAAAACGGCTGTGGCAGAGAATGGAAAAACAACTGGGACATATTGATAGACAAACACATGAATGATCTTGTAAGGGTATCGTTTATCCTTTTGAGGTATGGAATCCTAATAGAATCTTTAGCGAATTTTCTACTTGCATTGCACTTATCTACGCATGGAAGAAATATTAATTGCCAACTATACCTAATAACACGTTTTCCGTCACAATTTTTACAACATCTTTAGTCACCACAATTTTCCAAAGAATGAATAATTAACAATAAAAGAATGGATGGGTGGCATATACAAAACCTACGTATTATTTTAAGTAAAAATGGCAACAGTAAGCAGAAATCCAATGTACATATTGTTACTTAATTTCATATCTTGGGCTCGTTGTAAATTTTAAAGGCGTGTTTTCGCAAGATTTCAAAAATTTACCACCTATTTTCTTCCACTAATTCTTTTTATAATAATTAAAACTAACATAATTCACTTCTGTAACACTCTCAATAACATTTCAACAAAATATTACGCCTTTATAGAATGACTTGTGCCACAAAGATCTTTTTATATCTTCTCAGTTCTTTTATTTGTACCAAAGGCTTTATTGTAACAAATCATTGCGTCAAGCCCTAATAAGGTATTATTAGTGTACGTATACTTGTGGGAGGCGGCGTGGGTGAGTTGAGCAGGATTTTATCCTTTCGGGTTCAAGTACTTGGTTCCACTTCCAGGCAATCTATGTATGTATGATTTATATAAGCACATGTGTATTTAGAAATTAACAGATTTTTATCATTTCCTATAAACGATAATCGTATGAACGCAAATGTTTGCTGTTTGATGTTTGCAAGTCACTGCATGCGTAGCATTTATAGGTCTAAAATTATTAAGAAAGAAAAAGAAAGTACCTTGCATATGCAACTTCTGGTTACACCTTTGTTAAATTATATATTTGAAACTTGAACAGTAATGGTAATGAATGAAAATACTTGGAAATAAAGCGGACAATATTTTTTTTAGTTAATAATGATATTATTTTGATCTTGACATCGACAAGTAATTTTCATGAAACTTACTTGTCGTTGTCAAGATCTTATTATTAAGTTTTTTTCAAGATGTTTACATTAATTTTCCTAAAATTAACCGCCAATTACTTTAATTAATATGGGAGATGTTATTATTACAAATATACACACTATGCAAGTCTATAAAATTATATTTGATACAATTAACTTACTGCTAAATTAATATATATTTTCAGTCAAATTTTAAAAGGTAATTTATAGTTATATGGCATTTCGGGGGAATTTATCCACATTTCTGTTTAATATTTGCAAGAATTAACTAAAACTAGATTTCCGAAAGTGAGGCAAGATTTTTACACATGTACCAAAATCAACGTCTCCAAAGAGAACTCTGTCTAATTCATTGTTTTACCTACAAATTATAATCATAATATTATTTCCCAAGACCGCACGCCAAGGGGTTGAGGTGGAGCAATCAGCATGCCGACTGACTCGGGGCCCACGTGGGTCGGCGTGACGCGGCGGGGGTGGCTCAGGCAAAGCGAAGGTGTAAGATATAACAATTTGTCCAAACTTTTGTATGAGCTGACGGGCTTGTTAATAAAAACAAATCCAGCCAAAGGTGTACATTGAATGAGCCCGTTGATGGGCTTATCTTATTATTACGGGGGCTAGTATTGCTCGGTTTTGTTTTGATTAAATACATCCGAGGTAAAATCTGCTAAATTATTTCGATGTACTATTTACGGTGTTTGCTAAAGCTTATTAAAGATTGAAATAAACTGGGTGAATAAACTTGAGAAAAAGTAGCATTGTAGTTGTCAGGAGACTATTAAAATAACTTTAATAAATAGTGTTTGGGGGAATCGATAAAAAAATAATTGAAAGTTAAGTGGTAGAGATGGTATTTACAAAGGTTTTATAAAGAAAGTAGAGGCGAAGGATTGCTATCAATTTTTTTTTGTATGTTATTCCTTGCTTGTCTGGTTAGGAAAGTATATATTTATAAATTATGAAACGAAACATGCTCCCTTTAATTTTTAACTCCTATTTTTTTTGTATACAATAAAAACATACCCATACTCCTAGGGAATAGCGTTCAACAATTTTTTTTCAAACGGAAGCTGCGTGGTTTAATGTTTGGGGGTATGACGTACTTTCGAAAGAAAATAACGGTAAATACTTTTCCGATTTCGCATCTCTACCTGAGTTTACTACTCGTGGTTAGGTAAAAAGTTTGTGCAAGGTTAGTTCCTCTTATTTACTTTGAAATCTGCACAAAAGTTGAACTATAACTGCCCTAGCGCTTTCAAAAAAATGAAGGGAAATTAGTTCGAGACTTTGAGAACAACCAAGACCGGACAATTTATTTGACATTCTAAGGATCCAATTTGTTATATTCATTGGGATTGTTATATTTATTCCAAGATAGCTTTCGCCTGCGGCTTCGCACACGTGAAATTAGGAAAATGTAATAAGCTTTTATTTTCAAAGAAATAGATATAGATTTCAATCGGGCCAGTTATGTAATTAACTTAATTTGCCAAATTTGAATCTCTACATTTGTTGTGGTGCAATACAACGAACCGCGTGAGTTATGCTTTAGTAGTCTGGACTAGTACCCCGCACAGTAATAAATCAATAATTATGGCATATTAAATAGAACACTTACACTACTCTACTCCTGTCAATGACATCGTAAGTATGTATAGCCTATATTTAAGACTAGGATTCATATTATCTATATTCAAAATTTACATTAGGCTATTCAAGCGTGAAAACAAAAAAAACATAAAAACAGATAACTTTTCTCTTTTATTGTAATACTAGGAATATTTATATTTAATACTAGGTCATGAGAAATTATAAGCGCCACATTGAATAATGTATTTCTGCAGAACCCATCACTAGGTAAAGACTGCCTGGAACATAGCCTACCTCCGTTCCGTTGAGATTTACATAATTATTTATAGTAATCATGCCCGTTTTGACCGGAGAAGTAACTGAAGTCTGGTAGTAATGTACATATCTGATAAACTGCAGTGGTCTGTTCAACATATCTTTAATAATAAACACAGAGTGCGTTAGTAAAATATTAAAGTTACATAGTAATAAATCGGTAATATATAAGGATGATAATAAGGATTTGAACAGAGTCTACATAATAGCTCGTCGAAGAATATGTAACAATAAGACACTTAAGAAGTTTCTGTAGTATCTGTATCAACATATTTAAAAGAATAAAAATAGAAAAAGACATTAATTAATTATATTTACAGATGATAAACATTTGATCACAACAACGAGTTTAATTCCGATAAAATAATGTTTGAAAGATATTTGAAACATTATTCTAGATTATATTTCAAGACTCTTTAAAAATAAAACTTACTACAGTACACAATTAGGCACACATAAATATATAAGTTACTTATCCTTTAACATTTACATATGCATTAGTGTTTACATCGAAATATTTACAAATATTAATATTGTTTTTGACCATGGACCTGTATTGCCTAGTATACCTTTTACAGGCATAAAAATATGGCCAAATTTAAAAAAAAATGTTAATAATTAGGATCTTCTTTATACTAGTCCGATAAATTTTATGTAATTTAAAGTTGATATAACTTTGACTTTAGTATCTTCGGGGGTGGGCAGGCATGTTTTATGGACAATTTTTACAATGTATCTAAAACTATCTTAAACAAAATTTTAAAAAAAATATTTCAAAATCTCTACAAATCGCTGCATCAATTAATATGTTTTAACACAGGTATAATTTATTTATTATATAAAACATGGAAACTTGTAAAATTAAAAATTTAGTAGGAAGTAAGCAATCATTTTTCTTTTTAAACAATTTTATATATTTATTTAGTTAAATTTGAAAGAACTTTAACACAACTTATTTTTTGGTGAATTTAGATATTGTTCGTACCGATTTATATGCAACATCGGTGAAAACAATCATACAGGTTTACTTATTGCAATTTTAAAGTTATTCTGAGTTTATATATACATATACGTTATACATACAAACACATAGCATTAATCGGTTCATTTATATACAGTGTATATAAACACGTGTTAGGATAAAGGAAGTATTGAGCTAAAACAAATCAAACACTAGTATGGAATTATACAATTTTTATGAATGCGAAGGATAATGAAAAGAAAGCTGAAAGCTTTCAAGTACGAAAATTTATTAATTAAGGGATAAAGAAAATTCAGCATTATGAACATATTAATCGGTTTTCCACATGCAGAATTCGAAGTGAAAAATGTAAGCCAGCAAGTATCCTTTCTTAGAATCTATATAATGTATTTTCTTGATTATTGAAGATAGACATTTCAGATTTCTGTGATATTGTTTATTGTATTATAATTTTTAATTTAGTCATTAATTTTTTTAATTTATTTGGCATTAATTTTGGAGAAGTCACTTAAGTGATTTTGTTAAAAACTTTTAAAACTGTAAATAATATTTTATACTTCAAATATATAATTAAAAAAAATTTGTAAAATTAAACTTCTTTAAGTCGAATATCAATAACCTAAAAAGTTTTATAAGTCCGTTTCTAATGTATTTCAAATCTAATTCTAATGTAATTAAGTTTTGTTAGTGAACGATTCTATTTAAATTCATTAGCACTAATTATAAGGGGAAAGACTAAGTACCACATGACATTTCATTTAAAATGAACACGTGTAAGTCAAGTTTCTACCTATTAAGCTTACTAGGCTACTAGGTACTAGTAGGTTGAAATTACTAATCAAATCATTAGAAGTTTTAACTATTATTCAATTGGTTTATTAAATAATTAAATTACACCTCTATATTTTTAATTAAAAACATTAGGTTATCTCATACGTTTGCGAGGAAACTCATGTTCAATTTCCACCTTAGTCAACTTGCAACATATTTCGATGTACCTCAATTTTTATTTGTTTGAGAAAAATTAAAGATTTTATTTATTTTAGGACAAATAATATTTTTAACATCATAAAGTTTATCACATTTATACAATAAAATGTGTTTTCATGAATTAGAGCTCTAATCATGCATTCTCAGCGAGAGGATTAAATAATCGTGCACTAAAAACAAAGAAACGAACGCACGCAACAGGATATCTCCGGAATCGGTGTGTTACACTCTCGGCAATATCGAAAAGTTAATGATATAAAAATGATTTGCATTATATAATAATGATAATGGTCAAACGGAAAACGTGAGCTTTCAGAAGTTGAGAACATTTTGTCTCCCTTCGCATTATCCTCCATATCGCTAAAAATAATTAGGATAGTAAAATTATTCAAAGCAAAAGTTATTCGCTAAATATTTATCACTTGAAGTCAAAGTTTGCCTAGCTCAGTCACTTCAACCGAAAAAATAGACTTTCAGTTCCATACCTCAAACTGTCACGTGTCTGTCAGTAAGATACAGTTAGTTTCTCCAAAACTGTTCAACGATAAACCTGAAATTTGTCATGACTATGAATATTTTACACCATTTAAAATATACACCTCATTATGTATATTTCAAATGGTGTAAAATACGTGGAATATTTTACACCAGTTGAAATTTTGCAATTGTAGTGAAGAAAAACATTTTTGTTGAAGCACTGAAGAAAAATATTTTTGTCTTAATTTTAAATTGCATATTTAAAAATATATTCCGATTAATACACGAAAATAAGGCATCCAATTTTTCACCATTTAGAAAGGTTCGTGTAAACATTCTAAAGAAATGTTAAAATTTTGTTTAGGGTTTACCTTAAAATCATTGGTGTAATAAACCACTGTTACTTTAACATTGTCACAAGTTTATTAACTTCTATATTTTTTGCTTAGTTTTGATAAGAGCGTGCGACGGCACTGATGGACACGCTTTTCTCTTCAAAGATTTAGAGTAACTAACTATAATAAAGTTGACAATATTCTTCGTAATTATTCTAATAAAATATTAACAGCGACAGAAACTATATAACAAATATAAACCAGTATACATGAACACAAAATTTACCTATCAAAAAGACAGACTGAAATTTTATTTTTAATTCATGTTTTACAAGTAGTTTTAAAGTAATTATAACTTCAAAAATACTTCCTTAACCGCAAGAATGTTTAAAGGTGAATAGTTTATGACATACATAGACAAACTAAGAAATTCGTGGCTTGGTGCGACACATGTTTTGTGGTTTCAGTCAATACTTTCTCAGTTTCAGAAATTTGGGAAATGAATCGAAACACATGTATAAATTTTTGGTTTCCTTAATAAGGAATGTTTTATCTGTAGCTGTGTTGAGATTGTAATCTAATATCAAGGTATTGGTAGCAGTTTACGGATTTGCTAAGTACTTGCATAATCTTTACTGAGTACTTGCATAATCTTTACTGATATATCTAAAGACTCTATTCAAATCAAAGCATTTTGACTGTTCAATTCTGTGTTCAACCACACTGCAAAAATAATGTGCTTCTTAACATTTTTTAAGATTAATATTCTGTGAATACGGTTTACTCATTATGCTTGTGTTAACGATTGTGTCGTGTCATAGCAGCTTTAACAAGTAGAATTTTTAGTTTCTTTTCAGTATTCTTTTGTCAAAATACTGACCATATTCCCCCGTAATTTCTGCAACAATTCTCCTGTATGCACAACATTACGCAAGTAGACACTATTGATAGAGATCCCATTGATATGTAAATGAAATAATCAAGAAGAATTTTATTGCAATTACATGTAAAACGAAGAAGAAAATGTCTTATATCAAATTTCGAATTTGTTGGCAATTTATCCAATGACTTTGAGTAATTGAAAAAAATTGAAGCGTCTTAAAATTTAGCATTATTTATTTAACATTCTTCCGTATTCCGACGTAAATTTAACCAATATTTTACGATTCAATAGTGAAATACAAACCTTTATACGCATCTTAGTTCATCAGTATTAACTCATGTGGTGCCAAAGAAAATATTTCCCCTTCATTTCCAAAGCTAGAAATTGTCTTTCAACTGCATTATGAGAGCGTGAGAGAAGGTCCTTCAGATAACGCAAATTTAACCTGAAATCAAAATTATATTGTTTTAATTTTTGGTCATCGGATTATGAGTGTTGTGCATATATTGCGTGTCATTTCGTTCTCTTTACTTTCTTCGTGAAATTTCCATATTTTGTTGCCCTTTGCCCTTCTAAATCCACTTGCTAATGGAAGAGAAGTTCGATGGGCTTGTTCTTTGTACACACTATCAAAAAGTCTCGGGTAATGCTTGAAATGTTCCAGAAATGGCTGGAAATGTGGCCGGTTTATGAGTTATCAACTCAAAAGTAAGTCAAGTAAACACGGTTAAGATATAAAAATATTCCTAGTTATTTTTGAATCTCTGAGCGAGTACTGACGTACCGAATTTGGTTAAAAAATGTTCGACCAAGTATTAATGTCTTATCGGAGTTAAACACGCGCCTTTATTAACGATGCACCACTTTGAACGTAATATAAGTAATTCGTGATGACAGGTAAAGTCAAATCATAAAACGTCACTCTAATGCAAACGTTGTAGTCTCCACTTTCGAAGGAAAAACTTAGAAAATCCTTCATAATTAATTTAAAAAATATTATTTATGTACCTTAATGTATATAACTGATAAATGTGGTGAACTTATTGCTATGGGAGTAATCTCTTACAGCCAATCAGAACACCAGTAGAGTCCCGCTCGACGAGCGGTCGGGAATCGACCCCGAGTCCCCGCGGTGCGCCGCGCAGTCAAAGGCCCTAACGCATTGTGATCAACCCAACACACTACGGCCACGACATATGAACAGTGATTTAACCGATCCTTCGCTTGACACATGAACCCGAGACCGAAAAGTAAAGAATTCAGGTCATATTTTTATTACGCGTCTCAGATTCATTATTATTCGGTCCACCGTTAGCCGTCCGATCGAAAGATTAACGGGATAGTAAAGTTAATTATTGTCAACATTAGGGGGAAAAGGAAATTACTAAATTAGTTTGTTACTTCTTTCATAAATATATCCGTCTTCGATCGTCTTTCAGTCAAATCGAAGTCAAACGAAATAATGTCATTTTGTTAATTGTTTTGTCTTTGTTAATTTTTTCGCGTCGAATATCACTCTTTAATGGAAAGTTGCCATTTGAAAATTTAACATACAAAGCTTATTTTATTGTCACTTTGTCACTAAGTGTGGTTCTATGACTGTGTTTCCGATTTATCAATCGAAATATATATATATATATATATATATATATATATATATATATATATATGTATATATTTGAATTGTTAATAATTATTCTGACAATTTCTATGCTTTTGTACCATCGCCAACCAAGGTTTCAAGAACTACGATAAATTACCACATCATACTTATATATAGTGATACTGGGACTATCTTAAACATTTAACAGCACATAATATTTCTAAAAGTTAATATTTTTTTTTAGTTTCATTGGATGTAATATTGCTTAGTATATCTTTCAGAGGGGTAAGACAAATATATAGAATGTAAGGGATTATTTAATAAATAAAGGTATCTGAATTACGTCAAGTTGACGACATAAGGTTCCACCATGTGCAGTTGCATTATTCAATTTAAACGCGCTTAAAACGGGGAAGCAATATCGAACATTTCTACCCGCTATATGCAGACCAAAAAAAATTATAATTTCGTCCCTTCTTATGGCAATCTAATTCATTAAATATTCCAAATTGAAGATCTATGGACCATTAACATAACTATTAAATAATTCTAAAAAATTTACAACTGAAAGTAGTTCACTTTGCGAGCAAATTAAAATCTGATTAGAATAAATAACGTAACGTAAGTAACCAAACATTAATTCACATGAAAATATTTGTAAATTTTGAAATATTTATTCTATCATGAGGACGCACTTCGATCAGACTATGTTGTTTATATATATTTATGCGTATCTCCGACTTGAATGATTCTGTCATTTATATTTAGAGGAGTAAATTTTAAAGACATTTCGATATAAATTCGAGATATTATGATGTAATGCGAACATGACTCTGGAATACATTCTATGGAATGAAGCCGGATGCTATACATTTTTGATTGAAGACTTTGTTTCATTCGCGTTTTTATTGATAAAATTATCATGGTACCAGCTGCACTAATATGATGACATATAAGATTCTTTGAATGGAAAACCTGAACGACAGCAGTGCTCCATTTGTATTTAAAATATTTCTTAAAGACTAATCAAACATTGGTGCATTAAGCTAAGGCGATGGATTTTGTTATAACAGCGACAGGTTTAGAAACCAAAGCAATTTTATGTGTAAATATATAACAATACGCCAAAAATTATAAAATAAATTAGATTTTAAAAACAAACTTACGGAGCACTGAAAAGACAAAAATAATTCTTATTCAGATTATACATATAAAATTGATATAAAAAATGCGCGTTATAAAAATGATAAGGATTAAATTTTACAATGCACGTGCATGATGCAACTAAAATCGACAGGATGAAATTGCGCGCTAAACATATATTTGCATGGATGTAGTGATTGAAACTATATTCATGATAGTTTTTGAGGTATTTGTAAATACACGACACGTATTTTATATTCATACAAATATAACTTATATTTGTGCTTTGAAAAATATTTTTTCCTGATTGAAATTTAATAATGGTCCATATAATAAACAAAACATATATTTATTGTGAATATTCGTGACAGAAATAGTGCTGGTAAGCTTTTTAAAATATATTTTAACGTAAGGTTGGGTTTAGGTACGTGTTTATTTAATTATTAAATGATAATGTTCGTAATTCTAGGTAAAAAATAAAATTTTTCACCACTCTGTATGAGAAAATAAATTTTAATTTTTAAAATTTAATTATATAATTGAATTTAGATTTTATCACCCGTATTTATAATCATGTTTCAGGCTTTTTATTATTTTATTTCCACTAATTATTTAGGTGCTAAATAAAGTTATTCTCATATTATACCAAAGAACTATTGCTTCTAAAGCGCCTTTAAGTACTTATTAACGATTATTAGTGTTTTTGGAGTCGGTGTCAAGTTCAAACAGAACAATAAAGACCAAAAAATCTACCCAAATGAATCTTGTTTTGGATTTCGTACGTCTGTACATTTATTTGGATTTGGTCCCGAGTTTAAAAGAAAACCAATAATTATTAATACGTACTTAAAAGGCATTGGTGTTAATTATTATTACATTACTTAGTTTTGGCTAAATAAATATTGGTTTTAACTTTTAATTGCTTCATAAAGTAGTTCACATTCGAAGTCGGTATTTCTTCTTTTAATTTATATTTTAATACTTTATAGAGTAATTTTTCTACAGTAGACAGTTAAAAGCATTCAATATTGAATTCTTTAGTTTTAGTTTAGCTTTAACTCTTTGCACCATCATATGACGTAGGTATTAAGGTATTTGACTATGTAGCCGGAGATTCCCATAGTTGTAATTAAAACGGTTACTAAACAGATGTTTAGTAGCTGTTTTAATTGCAACTATTTTTCTTAATTAACCAGTACAATACGAGAGTACTGCTCTCAAGCATTTTTACGCTCCTTTTGGTTATAAGCACATAGAAATATTTTTATCAAGAAGTTGAGCTATTTACCTATTTTTTTAAATGCTGTGCTGAACAAAACGTCTCAACTCAAGACTCTACCCCTATCTAATGTAATTTTACATTTCGTTAATTCAAAATTGGAGATAATAATAAATTTCCTATCTATCCTTTCATTTCAAAAAAATTCTCCATATCTTTATAAAACATAACACAATACGAGTAAATATTATCAATGAGGAGTTAGTACGGAGTAATATTTCAAGTCACAGTCCCGTAGGTATTTGGGTTTATTGGGGTTTTATTACCTAGGATCGCGTCGACCGAGAGTACGTGAAAATAAAATAAGCAAAGAGGTTAACTTTACTAGAAGGGAAGGTATGCGAGGAGTTCCATCGCAGCATTTTGTGTGGCTCCCGTTCAAATAGGTGCTCTCAATACCTTGCAGTGTTTCAAACGTACTTACAGATAAGAATCGAGAGGTTAAGACCTTTTGCGTGAGCTGCGATTTGAGATTCGATAAAGGCGGAATAATCACTACAGCTTGGCGGTATCAGAATTCAAATAGTAAGCTTACAACCAGATAAGGAGAGGAGATTAGTACTAACGTTAAAAAAACTTTTAAGCTTATGTAAACTAGACATTAATTTCGTTTTTTCACCAGAGCAGCACTTACTGCGGACTAATTCTAGTAAGCTTGATATCCAAAGTTTTTGGTACTATATACATTATATTTTCTAGTGTTTAAACTTAAAATTAGAAAAATCACCGATTTCATTTTGGACTACTTTATTGTAAAAATGGCTTCTTTTGCCAATAAGAAATATTCACGTACCACCTTTTACTGTAATACTATCAGCAAATAACTATCAAACTTTGGATTTTTTGAAAGGTAACCTTAAAATTGCAATTAATGGCAGCTATCTGCCACTTTCAACTTTGTATTGAGCTCCCAAAACAACCTGTATTTCTGTAGTTTAACTAGATTGTTCTGTAAAACGATATCATAATCTGTATTAAACTAGAGAAGTGACTATACTACAATATATAGACCGACTGATGGACATTATGAAATTCAAAAATTTCCTTTTTATTGCCCTTCGTCTATGAAACTCCTTTTACATTTATCTATGTATATGTATACTAATTTTTAGAATTGTAATATTAATTTTGATAATTGTATTTCACCTAATTAGTTGTGTTAGTGATTAAGTAAGGTGTAACAAATAAAGACAAACTTGAAAATTTTGGCAAAGTAAAACACAAAAAAAAATTAAATGTAAGATTTTTTTATTTTCAGATAAATGTTTATACGGTCTGAACATCTGATTAAATTTTTTTTCTTAATAATGTATTTGATATATCTTCTTAATGCATTTTTCTTCCTACTAAGTGATACATTTAAATACAAAATTTATTCCCATGTTTTTATAATGTACCCATTCAAAAATGTTTCTTTTCTTCCATTAAAAATGAAGTAATTATGTGCTAATCAATTCTTAAATCTTTACCGCGTGCATAATTGTGTCGGTATATCTTTCAAAATTCTCTGTAAGTATTTTGTATGTGGCATATAAAAATTCTTAAAATTAAATGAAATATTAAATATCTAATGAGGTGTTCCCAAAAATCTATAATATTCCTATTTCAAGAGAAACGAATAAAGTACAAACATTTTATTGTGACATTTTATTTTATAAAATCTCTATATATTAAATAGATTATTCAAATATCTGTTTAAAATTTCTCACTCCCACTTTAACTTGTTAATTCACAGAATTCTTTGTACGATCGGGGTTTTTTTTTTAAATATCTCCTTTATAATTGTAGGGGCAACATAGTCTGCCCGTCCGCTTGTCCGATAGAAACTTGAAATTAAAATGTGTGTTACATTGTCTAAAACTAATAACGCTATTTAAAATGGCTTAAATTTATGTTGCGGGGAAGGTAACCCAACATGTTACCCCCCCTCTCTGATGTTCTGTTAAATTCAAACATGAAATGTTTGTGAAGAAATGGAGACTAAATCTTTAGCACAGGTATGTTGTGTGCCGCTGAAAATACCTCTATGGGTGGAAAATCAATCTGTTTTTCAATTTTCTTAATAAGAAATAATATTTGATGCCCATGGCAATCTGAAGTATTTACATTTTCAAAGATATAATTTGGCACAAATTTTTCTTATATCCTAAAACAACAAAAGTAAAGAGAGGTATATATATGTAAATTAAAAAAAAGTTTTGAGTACTAAAATTAAGGTGTTCTTGAGAATTCCAAGTTATTTTTACACTCGTGAAGTACTTGTTAAACTATATATATATATATATATATATATTCATAGTAAAAATAACACTAATAACCGCATTTACTTTAATATAAACACTGCATGCATAAACGTCATTTTTTAACCATTTAAATATTCACGAATCTCTCATAGCTTTACTCGTATGTTGCAGGTTCGTTTGAATTTCTTAGAATCCCGGTACTGACAATCTACTATCTGCTGGTCGATCTTCCTATCTATATTCATGATTACGTCCTAACCCTTGAAGCTAGATAGTTGGAATTCAGCTTCAGCAGGTAAATGCTAGTATGAAGACATTGTATATAAAGGTAGAGTTCTGTAGATGTAGATCTACTGGAAACCTACATTTATTTACGGAATAAATTTAACAAGATATTGGAATATTAATGTTAAAAATACATATTTTATGTGTAAATGTGATATGTTCATATGTAAAGCCTGTTTGCTTACTTTGCACTTGGTTGAGTCCAATGTAAATAACGTCATGTAATTGACTAGAGGACCTAAAAAGAGGGTCAAAGCGAAAGAAGGTTAAAGTAATAATATAGCTTCAAATGGTCCTTGAAAATTCACACTGAAAATGTGTTGCGATTATGTCTATCTAGGAAAATTTAAATTATTGTTCTACGTGTAATAAAAGTAAGCTAGGGAAAATAGCCACCGATTATTTCAGTGAATGCAACATACTTAAAATGGAAAGTAAGACTTAGAATAAAGAAAACTGAGACGTACGTAAATATCGCTGAATATCTATTTTCTACCGTTAGATTCTCCAGCAACATCTATCCAATTAGGTTTTCGCATACCCCGCATTATGCAAATTGTTACCAAAGTAGACTGTAATCACTCAGCACTCTGGACCCAAGATGCTATCGGAATACATTATGTTTTACTTAGCATAAAGATTTATTTAGTGTCGATTATTATGCTATGATGTGCTTTATACCTTGGCGATAATATGTTCTATTAAACCCCACTCACTCTTAAATGTGTCTTCATATTAAAATTCTAATGTGAATACGTTAGCTCCATCCATACATGCATGATATACCTCATAACACAGGACAGGAATGATTTTTTTTACAATACGCTTAGTATTGCTACAGTTTTAAGACATGTCTAAGGACACAGATGCTAAAATTGATCGATAAATTTCAAATGACCCTCCAATACATACTACGCAGGCAATGATTTGCAAAATTTCGTTTTTTTTAACAAGACAGACTGGCCGGCTGGCAACAATAATTAAAGACGGTATGTATGTTATTTACGTCGAAATAAATAATTGTTAAAGATAATGTTTCAAAATATTTAAATTAAAAAATAAATAATTTTCAAATCTCACATTTTGTCACCCGACTTAATCCATAACACAATTTCTTTATTCAATTATGGTATACTTATCGGTCAAGAGCTAAAGATCCAATCAGTATACATTAAATTACCTCCACCTTTTATTTATACCTTAACCAAAGCAACACAAATGTGGTAAACTGGCTCCAATCACTTTCACAAAACAACATTCATTTGCCCTTAATAAGCTGTGGAAACATTACTCCAATCACCGTATTCCACTCGACTGTTTAAGCGCACCTAAATATACATGGATCGGTACGAGCTGGGCACTGCACACACAGTTCGCGAGAAAACATAGCGGAGCAGATGTTCGTACGATGTTTGTTTGCTGATATATCCGCTTAATACTGCGGGCAGAGGTGGTGGGTGAACCCATTACTCATACGGTAACATACGTTTCGTCGGTTCATATTGATCGTGGGTCAAAATATGTTTTCCTTTATAAATTGGAAAGTCATACTTTTTTTATGTTCTAACCACACATGAAACCTATGTGTTAATACGAGTACAAATATTCCAATATACCTAGCTAATAACAAGGAAAGATTGAGCATAAGATTTTCTGTGAAAATTTTTAAAGTGCTTTTCAAAGTCACGTGGGTTAAATATGAGCAATGAGTGATTGTGCGAACAAGATGACGATCCCTCCTCTCCTCAGTGACATTCCTGATGGCAAAGCACGTACATACATACGATAAACTAAATATAATTTTTACGAAAGGGATGAATGAAAGATTTCGTTATAAATATTATGTTTTTACAGTTTTCAATAACCAATTTTTTATATTTAATATTATTTCTTTAATGATTTTAGAATAACATTTTGTAAATCAGTTTGTTATTATGTCATGATTAAATGAATGTTATTGCGTAATCGTGTGAAATAAATTAGGAATTTTCATTTTTACTATTCGGGTAGCCGTACGCATCGATAACCTCAAATCAAAGAGTGTGCGTATTTTGTTTTTAAATATTACACCGTACCTTTGACGCATGTAATGTTTTTTTTTTATTAAAAAATTATTGATAAATACTTTTAAAAACTGCTCGTGTTTTATTAACCTTAAATATTAATTGTATTATGTATTGTATGCCACTTTAAAAAATAAATGTGCACTCTTGCTCCAAATAACTTTGCTCCTCTACAAATGCTAATCTAGAAGATTTATTTCATTTATTCTAGTTACCAACTATAATCAGAATGATATTCAAGTAGAAACTAGACTTAATTTTTTCTTTTCCATGTTAAATTAAAATGAGAATTTGTTACGTTCCACAAAATAACAATCAAATAAATATACTATCTATGGATGTTTTCAAGGCTAGTTTAAAAAAAAATTGTTTTCTCTGGATCTATCTTCTCCGTACAAACTCAGTTTCATGCCTTATACCCAATTCCCAATATATCAAAAGATATTTTGTGTGTAAGTATTTATTAACGACATTTTTGTAAGGTTGCATAGTTGACAAGATCTTATATAGTTTATCTCACAACTGACCATAATATTTCAAATTCTTTCCTGTGATTGATTCTACAAAAGTTGAGTTTGTTGCAAGAAGCCCGCCTTTCTTCACATTATTTAGTCCCAATTTTTCCGAGCTTATTTGTACTATAATCGATATCCTCTTCTACACGTAACTATTCCTACAAGGAAATTATTTCAAAGGCTTCTCTCTTTTTGAATAATAATGTATCCCCAATACTTGCCTTAGGTTGGCGAAGTGTCCGTATTTTACTAGTTGTGCAAAACAATGAATTGGTGAAATTCATCATTTTAATAAATTAAGTGCTAAATTAAGTATCCAAATTAAGTTTCTTCCTTTAAAAACTAAAAGCCATAAATAAATCAAACGTGTCATAGAGAATATCTTTTCAAAGTATTTTATTAAAGTATATTTTTAGTCAGTTTCTCTTTCATCTTATATTTTTGACGAAGTCCTGTTAATTTTCTATTTCTTAAAAAGAAGCTTTCTGAATTAATATATAAAATTCAATAATAGTAAAAGTCACGAAAAAACAAAAGTACAAATTTAATAATAGTAGAAACTGAAGTACAGTTTTTACTATTTTACTAAATTGTTGTGAAAATAAAATTCAATCCATTTCAAATGAAAATTTCGTCGTAGGTGCTATGCCGTAAATATAACCAAACAGAATATAGACTAAATATTACTCCCATATTGCTGTTATGAAATTATCAGGGTATGTTGTTGGAATTTTTTTTGACTTTCATGTATTATTTTTTTAAGCCATAAAATAATAACCAATAATACGTAGAGTCTACATTTCTTTTGCATTTCCTTTTTTATTTGTTACGTGAATATGTCTATGTACATTGACATATTTTTTTGCACATTCCAAATTTTATATTAAATAAACTAACTAAAGTAGTCGATTTTGTACAGTTTCAAAGTCAAGTGGCATAAACGATACCCTTGTAATAGTATCATATCTCTTTCAGTTAAAAACCAATTAAGATAAAATTGCAATTAAGAAGGAGGCACAGTTGCATTAAGTTAACGCATAAAAATAAAAAATTAAAATTTTAACTTGGGGATGACATTTATTTTTTGTTACGAATTCCATAATGACAAACGATTTGTTTTTAAACAAGATAGACGATATCTAGAAGGATTCTCTGAAATGGCGTTGCTTCACGAGAGGCGAGTCATCGAAGCGTTTTATAGTACCTCCTAATCCTTTAATATTTAATACGTACTTTAATGCAAAATGACTCTTTCAATCTAGATCAACAAAGTACACGGATAAAAGGAACCAAGTTCTTTGTCTTACGTATGTGAAAATTATACAAGTTCATATTTTATATAGCGAAAAGTAACATCAATAAGTCTAAATGGTTATATTATTTAATATAAATGCAGTATACCTTAAAATGTTACTCTGTCAAGCGCTGTCGAAAACACTTTGTACTCTGAAGTTTATAAAATCCCGATATCCCACCATGAGATTTCTATTAATTTCCAAGCATAAAAAATAAAATGCGAGGAATATGATTCTCGGATACCAAAGAAGCAATAACTGCCTTCGAAAAAGCCGTAGAAGTTCAAAGGAGAATGAGCCGACTGTTTCTTTCTAAAATTCCATAGAATGAAGCGATGCAAAACATGACATGAAAGCTATTTTGAAAAAGAAAAATTTAATTATGAACTTGTTAGTTGATTCGATTTTTGATATTCTAAAAATTGAGTTGGCTCTGTTTCATTCCGAAGGTACGATATATCTAATGCGACTTTCATAAAATATAATATCATGTTTATGTTTTGTGTTATCATTAATGTTTTGTGTTTATTGTGGTATGAATTTTGAACGTGGGAACAACGTTTCGCATCTTGTAAAAAACCGTTGTGGTATTGTAATTACATGCGATATGTTTGTAAAATGTAATCTACATTAAATCGATAATTAAAAATCTTCGCCCCAAACAGTATTTAGTGTTTACATTGAGTATTTAATCTTTACATTTACTTCTCGACGTCAAAAAAAATGGTTAAAACTAACAATTATTTTATTTATTTTTATCTTAGGCCCTAAATTATCATTATCTCAAGGTTCAACCTTGAGCAATCAGATCAAAGTATAAATACATTTTCAAACAAACTGTTCCATGAGCGAGTAACGCAGCAGTGGGCTGAATTTGCATCAATAATTATTTGCCATCGGGTGGATGATAATGTGTATTACGGTTTAAGTTTTCATCGAATGAAAGCCATTATAAAGCTTTGCAAGGTTTAGAAGTTCATCATTATATGACGTGGCAATATTTGTGATCAGAATTCCATCTTTACATTTTTGAACTGCAAGAAGAAAAAATGGACAATGTGTATAAACGATATTTCATTTCATATATGTCCTATATTTGAAATGTTATCACTATAGGCACAATATCACAATATAAGTATAATATATATAGTTTGAAGACTGTTTAAAGGATGATGACGGAAAAAATAATACCTCCACCTCCCCCCTTCTTTCCATAAAATCTATGGAAAAATTGTAGGGACGATTATAGATTTTACGGTAGTTATTTGAGAAATTGACAATATTTTTAATGAATACAGTACTCAGCATTATAGCATAAGTTCGAAAGCATTCAAATGTAAACACTCTCTTGCAGATTTAAATTTAACCTTACGGGAAAATTATTTTCAAAATTGTTGACGTGAATATGTCTGTAAATTTGCTACCATACGGGGACAATCCAAAAAACCTAATGATAACAAAATCGGGGGACATAGTTTGGCGTTGCAGTTTCGAATCTATCCTCTACATCAACAACTAAATTATACCACTGGGTAGCTAAAGGAACAAAGAATTCATTACGAGTGAGAACAGTGACGCGGTAGAGGGGGAAGCGCCGCCATTTTTAGGTTATTTTGCTGCGTATCGAGATTTGAAATTAGTATAACTTTTGATTCGGAAAAGCTACGATGTTTGTTTAAGTTTTACCATCAGCTGTCGTCAAAATCTATCGAATGCATATAAAACATTAGTTTAAAGTAGTGATAGTGAATATAATAAGGTGTTAGAATAAAACATATTATCAAAACTATATTTTGACAGCCTATACGATATTGAAACACAATAATTATTTGTTTCCTTGCTTTTATCCTAAATTCATAAATAAAAATATTTTATTTAAAAAATATAACCCATTACATAGATGTATTCGCATACAATACATGGCCGTGTCCATGACACAGCCACACCCAATTTTTCATAAAATTACATCATAAATAATGTACTAGCGGCTAGATTACAATTTCTAATTTTATTTTGAATTAGTGTAAAAACATAAATATACCTGAAATTGTAAATATAAAATAATGTACCTTAAACTAATTTCAGTTAAACAAGTAATAATATTAGTAAACGGATTCATGACTTTGTTGGTCATTAAAATAATCAAGACGATAAGTATGCAAATTGATTAAAAATAACGCAATTTAGATACAAAAAAATAAATATTAATCTCACTGAAAACAAGTGTTTTTGAAGCAAAAATTCAATTATATGACTTACAAATATAAATTACTTGCACAGATTTGAATGTATTAAAGTTTCCAAATATGCATTGTGCGAAATATTATTTTTGTCCATAGCCAATTTGTAATAATGTTATTTTATTACATATCATCTGTATTTGGTGTACGTCTCATCCCAAATGTACAAAGGGCATTACCAATTTCTGCCTAGTGATACCTAGTAACGCCCACGAATTTCAAGCAGATATGAAAAAAAAACTAAATATAAAATAACGGACCATGGCGTACTTTTTACATTTGTAGGGCTCAAGTGTAATTGTTTATGTGAAATAAAAAACCGCTTTTTTTGGCAATTATTTTTCTGTTTCACAAAAAGGAAATATTTCGGGTAACTTGACTCTCCACAAAAAAGGAATGGTTTTGGCGATTATTTTTCTCCTTCACAAAAAAAAGAAATTATCTTGGCGGGTAATTTTATTCTCCATTAAAAAATTATTTTGGCGATTATTTTTCTACTTCACGAAAGCAACTCTTCACGTAATGTACCAGACATTATAATATTTTGATGTTTCATTCAACTTTTAAAAGTAAGTCGAATGTTCTAATATTACATATTTTTACATTAAAATTCAGTTAATTTTTATAGTCAAAAACAATTATTATAATATAAAAGTAGTTTAACCCACGCAATGAAATACAAAAACGGTATATTACAAAATCATAACTCTGTTCTTTCAAAATTATTTTGACTGTTGTTAACATTGACATCGAGCGTCGGTTTTATTTTAATCCTTCAGTCTCTTATTTAAGCCTTTAATAATGATAATGTCCTTTATTTATGGCTGCGATTGTAAAATTTTTAAAGGTTCTGGTATTTTGCAGACTTTTCGCAAAGGTTACAGTTAACTTGCTTTTAAATGTATTTTCTAATTAAAAATTCAATTTCGTTAACGTAATCTGCGTAGGAAGCCGACGGCGCGAATTTACCGCGCGACTACTCTCATAGACCTAAACTTCGCCCACTTCCCCCATTCACTTCTCACCTATGTCGTAGTGAGAAATGAGCGGGGGAAGTGGGCGAAGTTTAGGTCTGACGCGATAGGTCGTTATGATGAAACGAAGAATGTGATTTTCATTAATGAAAGTCTGAAGCCAATATGGCGTACTGTAAAGGGTAATTTTATCTATATTAAATTTTTCAGATGATCAAATGATCCTTATTTATAAATAGTAATGTAATTAAACATGAAATGTATAACTAAATATCGCACTATAATTTTCTAACAATTTTTAACACAAAAAATACGTTAGTGTGGCTTAAATATTAAAGCTAGATATATAGTGTTCCCGATTTTTTTTAGATCTACTTATGACTAATAATTTCCCGCTGCACTTTTTTCTCTTAAAAAAAGAAACTATTTGACAGCGCACGCCGATTAAATTGGCCAAGCAACGTTTTTTCCTCAGACTTGATTTACTAATGTTGAAATTTCGAACTGAAAACTTATTTTTGTCAAAATAAAACATAACCTTTGTTAGTTAAGGATAATGTATCTTCCTACTAATATCGATTTTTTAGAATCGGTTCGGTATTTCCAGAGATTACCCCTACAAAGAAACAAACAAAGAAACGAAGAAATTTTACCTCTTTATAATATTAGTATAGAAGAATTACTGTCTCAATATTTCAAATAGATTAGTATTTCATTTGAAATATTTTGTTACGAAATGTATCTGGTATATTTTTCCTAACAAGACTTATATTAACAAGACGCGACTTTCGAATGTAAATAAAAAGAATGATTAAAACATTTATAAAACGAATTAGGACAAAGAAAAAGTAATAAAGAGATCGAATCAAAAATTTCTGAACCGAAGCACGACTAACGTGGTATGGGAAAACACACCACTTTTCATCGGCGAGAAAGCTGAAGATCCTGGAACGATAATAGTTACTGCAGAAATTAAGCTTCAAAATCAGATTATTGATAAAGACCAAAAACACAAAAAGCAGAAAGGAAGGCTATGACAGAAGAGAAATTAATGATATTATTTGAAAACTTTGAATTTATCAGTACATCTCAAGAGTATAAATGTATTATAAAGGAGTTAAAAAAGTTAAAAACATGTGCAAAAAATCAGTAAAAATCACTAAGAAGACGTAACTAAAAAGAAAGATTTAACAAAGAAAGCTCTTATCGGCAAAGTCATGAAAATGTAAGTTGAAGAAAACTATGCAAAAACTAAAAGCCATAAAGAAAAAAACAGAATTTAGACAAATAATATCTGGAAAATTAGTAGATAAATACAAAATATGGAGAATTATAAACAAGCCGTAATACACAAAAAAAACAGAGCCTATTATTTGTGAAAGAGAAAACAAATTATAGAAAAATGGTAATGCAAAAATTAGTTCAGCACTTTTTGGAAGATAATACTAGTAGTCGTCAGCAGCGGGAAAAAGGTTTACCTCAAGTAAAATAAATTAAAAATAGAAGTGACACCTGACCGTCAGTTTGGAAAATGCTTAAAACGAGTTATTAAAAACTGTGTCCTTTGCAATCAGTTATTTCCTATTTCCTTGATTACGACCATTACTGATTTTACCCTCTATTTTATCAAACCGTGATACCTGTGCTTGCACGTACTGTCAAAATATGGATCTCAAACTTCCTGCTCAAAAAAAGGCGAATATATTTATAACAGTGAGTTACCATCAGAGTATGCTCGAAATTGTTTGTTGCGATCGGTTTGCTAAAAAATGTCTTGACAAATATGTAAAGACTGTGGTTTAAAAAATTTAACTTACGTGGAATATGATAATTCAAAATCAATCTTATTTAAACAGTGGGTAAATAAAAAGGAGCCCATTATCGACATCACGACAAAGAAAGGTTTGACGAAGTACAAAGCACAAGCAAGGAACAGAGGTAACTTCACCTAAAATCTCATTTCAAAATTTGAAAATAATAGAAAAATTTTTTTTAAACATGCATTTAATATAGATCATCAGTGTAATGTAATCAAATAACTATTGGAGTCCTTATCATAAAGCAATGCCGTAGTACAGATGGATTCTATTAAGTACAACCAAGAAATCCACTCATTCCAATTTAGAATTTCACGTATTTAAAGTTCTCTATATACTATTGACCTAAAAAACTGTATTATTTCACACTGTACTTTGTTTATTATTTCACACATAATGCCGGAGCTATTTGGGCCCATCTACGAGTACAAACCGTTTTAGCATCATTGCTTCAAACTATTTACCATATTTATTTTTTAGTTATGACCCAGTCACGCAATACGGGGATAAGGCTATGTTTTATATATTGGCCGTAAACTACTAGAAATATATCCTCATATTATGACATTCACCTAGAATCGTCACAAATTTGGCCATGGAAAGAGAGCACCTGATGGTGTGTGGGTTATATGTAAAAAAAGTCAAATGTTTGTTGTTGTTATTCGTAAGAAATGTTCATTTGTACAAGTGAATATAATTAAATAATATGAAATTAATCGAATGAACTCACTAATTAACGAAAATTCTTCAAAATCGGTCGTTTTTAAGAGGATACTATTAGTGAATTAGATGACTGGCTCTGCTTATTTTACGAACCAGATTACAATGAAATCACTTAGTTGTTTCTGCGACTCAGATGGATGTGATCATTATTAGATAGGATGTGCTAAATATTAAACAGAAATGTATACATATCGGAATATATTGTCCGTACTCACGTACTCTTAAGACGACGATTTTCCATTTCTTTTTCCATCGATGTAAGAGGTGATAATGGTAATTAGATCTTTCTGATGAGAATGAATCTATGCCAGCGGTGAGAGATTAGGTAAAGTTACAACACAAAATTGCTATAGTGATAGAGATAATGTGTTGGTGAAATATGTTAACAAAAAACTGAGTATCGTTATGCGGTAATCTGTTCTTCTGTTGGTAAGGATAATGGCAAATTGACAGAAAAAATCCTGAAAATAAGTAACTCTGACGATACTCTATTTAGACTGGGTAAAAGTGATGTATCACATATGCTTATAGAGATATTGAAACTGTAGTTTCCTAAATTACATTGCTGAAAATGTGACCACAATAACATAAATTTTAGCAGCTAGTAATGTATGTGAATTAAATTTGATGGTTTGATTTTAAGTAGTACATGACTTCTAGTTCTAAATACGAAGTTATCTGAAAACCTATTAATTTGTACTTGACTTTTGCATTAAGTTTAGTTTTGCTTCATCTTATTTTGGTTCCATTTTTATTTTATTAACTACCTTAATACTCTACTATCTTCTTTCATTATTGAACCTGCTTTGCGATGGCTTACTGATTTACACACATTTAACGTCAATATACTTTCGAAATAACAAAAATATTAATAAAAAATTATAAACATGTCTGGTCACCAAATTCGAGGTAAATGAAACTTTTTTGTTGAACGGGAAAAGAAATACGGAACCCTAGGTCCGCGAGTAAATATCGCACTGAAATGTTTTTTAAAGGATTCTATCACTTCAAATAATACTATAACATAAAATAGTCATTGGGTTGGCAACGCGGGAAGATTGGGATGGGGATGTGAAGACTGCGTTCGTGCCATGGAAGTAAGCATTCTTAATTCCATAGATCGTCAATTGAATATTTTTGGAAAATATTGTGTAGAAGTCAAACCACCTGCTCAGAATTATCCTCTGTAATAGAATCACGTAAACACCACTAACTTATTTCAATGGAAAACACCTTTTTTCCAGGTCATACTTTTCGGTCAAAATGCTCTTAGATGTGTGGTCTCTACTTACAATAGAACCATCTCATCTTTTACTGTGGGTGTTATCTGAGGTAATTAAGGTGATAAACCAAAGGAAGGTCACAAGTATTCTTCTATGCACCAATAACCTATTATTACCAAGTACCGAAACCACTTGCCAGGCATGGTGAATAAGGGAAATCCCAACTGTATGATAAGCACAAGTAACTTTGTGGGAATCTATAGGGAAAGGCTATGTTCAACAGTGTACGTCTTCAAGCTGATAAAGATGATAGCTTAAGGGAAGGGAAGGGAATTCTACTACTTATGCTCACAAAATAAGAACAGAGTGAGCGGACCAGAGCATTGGCGAATTGAAATAACTAAAACTGTCAACTGAATAAGTCATGTCGCCCTAAGATACAGTATATAAGTCACGTTAAATATGAATTTACAAAAATACGCTTAGAGCATACAATACATATACTTATAAGCATTTAAGGGTATACGGTATTTTATTTATAAATATATATTTTACGTTGTAAATATATTTTCTACGTGGTCTAGGCTTCTAAAACTCCGTTCTTTCATAATTTTAGATTCATCTATCTCAAAAAGATTATTTTTTTATATTTTTCAGTACATCTCTGAAAAAATTTACATAAAATTATGAATATATTTTTGACATCCTTATTTATAAGGGTGTCAAAAATGTATTCATAATAATACACCCTTATTTATAACCCTTTCAAACGACATCCCACACTATATACAGAAATTCATTAAATAAAGGATTTTTTCTAGCTTTTCTTTTAGGTATTTTAGAAGATAGTTGGTAGGGGTACTCAATACTCAGTCATCTGGCAATGTGAGGTGTAACCAAGGAGGTCCTGAAATACAAGTGACCAATTTGAAAACAATATTTTTCAACTTTAAAATATTACGTCTAACGACATATAGTAAGTAATAAGTATGTAAATTTAAATTTTTTTTTCTTCATCACTTTTAAATGCAGTAGAGTCTTTCGAGAAAATGTTATTTGCCAAAGGATATTTCTACGGTAAAGATATCTTTAACCCAAATACCCTTATGTTTTTTTAAATATCATTTACCTTGATTTTTGATAAAAATTTATAATTTAAGAATCGATCTTAAGAATAATAATAATAAAATAAATATTTCTAAATGATTTTATTCCTATTTTTGCCAAACAAATGACAGTTTTTTAATTTTTTTTTTGTATTTTACTCTACTTTCTAACGTAACGTGCGATACATAAGAGGTTCATTTGATATAGTGAAAAAAAATCAGTTCAAACTTTCAAACCATCAAACCAAGTATATTAGGCAAAACGTGGTTATTTAAAATTAAGTTAATAGAATAAAAATATATGACTTAATTATATCACAATGAAAACAAAATATCTCTTATTATTATAAAACATTTAATCGTCATCACTACCTTCAGAAGTCTTGATATGCAGAATTCTTGCTTCTGTTAAGAAGCATGCTCAGCATTCTATATTGTCAGGAAATTATTAATCGAAACTCCATTATGACGTAAGAAATAGAATAATATATGCGTAAATACCTTTACTAACTGCTACGAAATGATTTTTATATTGATGACAATATTTTATGTTCACACTTGGCTATTGGAACAGAGTATATAAAATTGAAATACAATCTACATACATCTAGAACATTATAATGGACAAAAAGAATGTTATTTTTACTTAGTTTGGATAGTTTTATTGCTTAGTTTAAAATCATATAATTAATTTATTGCTAACAACACTTAACTTACTTCCCTTTAATGTCACACATGTTTATTCGTTGTTGTCTGTTAAAAGGGTGAGAGGAAATGCAAGGAAAATAATAGTAGGGTGATGAAGGCAAGTGCTTCATTAAGAAAGTGTACATTGAAAATTACAAAGACACGTGACTTATATATGTCATGTTATAGTAATATAAAGTTAAAATAAAGTTAGAATAAATTATTGGTCACGTAAGGCAGGAATATTATTCGAATAGAGTTCCTCAGATAATTCATGATTCTTATAATTTAAATACCTCAATCTCTCCGTTGTGTCCGGTGATGTATTTACACCAAATCGTGCCGGTAGTTACTTCTGATAGACATTTCAATTAATATGTAGTAAAACTAATATATATTTTTCCCATACACTTCGCCTTGTATGCAAAATGAATTTGAAATATTACGCTTCAAAGTGATTTATAATTTGTACGCTCTGCTCGTTATTTTTAGTTCATGTCATGTCAACAAAAATACTCTATTTCGTTGATTAAAAATATTTTCTCCTAAACTATTAAATCCACCATTAGCACTAGATCACCGTATGTTTAAATACATTAAAAGATAAACTGTTAAACTAAAAACAAAACCAAATTAAAAATGTTATTTTCTAAACTTTCAATGTTACCTATACTTATTAGTTAATTTGCATTAAATTTCTGTGAAAAATATGGATATAATAAAGAAAGGCACTATCATCTGCCACTAAAAGTAAATAATATATATATATATATATATATATATATATATATATATATATATATATGTATATATGTATATATATATATATATATATATATATATATATGTTAATGTATTTTAAGTACATATTAAATAAAATATATTGGCTGATGTGTGTATTACATAAAACAAGTGAGCAATATTAGATATGGAATGCGTGACATAGATAACGAGACATTAAGTTTATTTATTCACGTCGCGGGCTTTTTATGTCACGAAGCCTTTTGCGGAACAACGAACCGTTTATAAATTACATTCGTTTGCAAAGTGCAGCTTTAGAGTATTAAATCTCTCAAAGCCATCGCGGTAACAAATGAAAAACAAACGTCGAAATAAGTTTTTAGAATATATGTACATTTGTAGTCATGGTCTACTAACATTATTCTTGCAGCTGCTGGAAATCGTTATTCTTGTAGCTTCTCTATGCACAAGTGTCCACTTCTGAATTAAAAATCAAATATTTACAATTCAAAATTTAAGTTCTCGAAAGAGTATTTTACAGATTTGCGCAATTAAAAAATAAGGTGCCATGGTTAACTCATCGCAGGTTTAATTAGTTATACACAACTTCAAATTGTTATACACTAATTATATACAAAATTACTGTTGCATGGAAATCTTTAATAAAAGATGAGCATACATTGTTATTTTAAAAATTTAAATTAAATCTTCCTTGGCATAGTTTTTTCTAAAATCTAATTTATTAAACATCTTAAAATTGGAAATGTAAACTTTATATATTTTATATATGAGCTAGATTGCATATAAAAAATAAAACCAGTTGTATAAAAAGTTAGGCTTAGTATATTTTAAGAACAGAAAAATAACATAAAACCCCCTGGATCATATCGAGTCTAAACTAGCTATTTAAATACAAAAATTAAAAATTTGATTTCATAAAACTCATTTTACAAACACTAAAGTAGACATTATTTAATAATTAAATTATTTAATAACACCAAATTATTTAATAACGTCATTGATACTGGACGTCTATACTTCCAAAAACTAAAAATTTCATGTCCTCTAAATACAAAATTTACTTGATGAAAGTAGAAATAAAAAACTACACAACCTTATATTTTCAGATCTTTGCACTTTCAGATCAGTTTATCTCGTCTGTCATTAATGACACACCAATATAATTTATGACAAATAATTAAAAATTCTATTGTGCTGATGGATCAAATTATTAGCTAACCACCTCTAGCTAACAATATTAATAGTCAAAGCTTCAGGAGAATATAATCTCTTCAGCATCATTTTTAAAATTATTTAACTGTCAAACTAAAACCTACGAAAACGCCTCGAAAGCCTCGTTTGCTATTAAATCTCTGTATCTTTTATATTTTCTAGTCTAAAAGTAGTAAGACCATATCACGACCTATGTTTATACAAAAGTCTCAACTTATAAAAGTCCGAGATTCTTCCAATTCTTCTATAAGTATCATGTCTTTAATTGTTCAATAAATAAACAGTAATTGACAGTTTTAAAATTTTCGTGCCTCAAAAGAAAAAAAATCTTGTTAAGTACGAGCAGAACTGGGACTGCCCGGACACCGTGCATATTTAAGCTTACATATATAAATAATAATAGTATTACTTTTTACTGCATATTTCAGAGCCATAAAAATATCGTGAATATTTAAAAGTATAAATATTTGGAATCATTATTATAGTAATAAATTTCTAATAAATATTTTCTTTATAATTTTGACGTCAACAACATCGAAGATCGAGTGTAGGATATATTTTGTAATTAGATCTGACAATAAATTCCAAAAAATGTACTTTTTTAAAATTTATTCATGTGTAGCGTGGATATAAATTGAAAGCAGATTTGATAATAATTTTTTTAGTATTTCGTGTAAAATAACTTGAAATATCCACAGAACGGATGTTCCCATCGACGAATCTCCTAAAGTCAAGGTTAAGAAGAAAACAGAGTTACTGGAAATTACCTAACGTTGTTCGGAAAATATGCGCCTAACTATGTACAAAACATTTACGGAGTGAGTTTTATTTGTGCATCTCATATTATTTTATCGATTTATCTGTTAATTTCTTTTTCCTAGTTCACATCATCTTAAACGAAAATACGTTCGCTACTCTACGTGTTTTGTATACTATATATTATTTGCTTCGCCGTAAATGTAGCTATATACCAGGAATTTATTCTTCGACCACAAAGTCGTTTATTCTTATCATCAATGTGATATTTGGCAACAAATTTGACGCCTTCTTTCGAGTCAGCAAAAAGTTATAAACTATATGAGAGCTTCGAAATGCAATTTTATCCATACATTCTAATAAAATTAAAATTATATTGAAAAATTAATCTCTCTAATCAATGAAAAACCAATCTGAATTTTATCTTACAAAATTTGAACCCGAAAGAATACAGATTGATCTTTTACTAAAAAAAACGAGTAAATATCAACACACGTATTACGTATATTTCTTGAAACTGATGATGGAAGTTACCGAAATTAATTAATTTTAAAGTTTTCTAATAAAATGCCAATAGTTTTTTCTTCTACGCTTCACATAGGTATAATACTATAGAAACTGCGGGTTTGTGACAAACTGACGGATGATTATGATGAAACTGTAACGTTCGTTTGCTTTACGCCGGATGAAATTAGAAGACTCTCTTGTTTTCTTCGTTAAATATGTATACTTGGAAACTTGTATACTTGGAAACTGTGGGCGACGCCCGATGGACGAAGGCTATGAAATTATGAGCATTCCTTGCTTTACCGCCAAACCCTGAAAACAATATTTATATGAACATTGATTCTGTATGTTGATATATAAGGAAATGTATTTGTATATTAGTCATAGAAGACAGATTATGCATGCAGATGTGGTCATATTTTTGTAACCAAACAAAGTAAATATTTATTTACTTCGAAGCACTCTAATCACTAAATAATTTTATGAAAGCAACCCGTAGGATAAAAACTAGAAGACAAGACAATTTTTGTTGCAAGTGACTATGTACGAAGCTTTTCCAGATCAAACATTTTTAAGAGAACAATTAAAAAACTTTGAATTTTAATTAAATCTTTATTCAATTATATACTAGAAACTTAGAAAATAATGGTAATTAATGAAAATATATAATTAAATATGAAAGGCAATATATTTAATAAATATATTTAGAGAATATAATTAGTGAACAATGGATAACCATTTTTTAGTTAATAAATATATTATAATGTTTTAGATATCGACAAGTAAATTTTCAAGAATCTTACTCATCGTCAAGATCATGATAAAATTACTAATAATTTTTGTATATTTTCTCACCAATTACTTTGACCCTATCATTATAAAAATATATTTCTATCTAAATTCTGAAAATTAATTTATAATTACAAGGCGTTTCCACTTTTCCATTTTAATTTTCATAATTTTTGCAAGAATAAACTAAAACTAAATTTTCGAATGTGACGCAAGACTACTCTTAGAGTTTAAAACTTAAACCCTAAAGTTAACTAAAAAACTTTTTAAAGACAATGGAAACAAATCATCAACCAAAGCAAATACTTTACACATAGAGTAATCTTAAAAAGAATTGAAACATTACATTCGGACACATCATTTCTGGACCATGGATTGATGGAAATATAAAGATTTTCGAAAATATTTCTGTAAAAAAGTCACATATGACATAATATTATATGCAAAATAATATTTTCAGAATCAAAATAGCATCAACTAATTATTTCTTTTCATTTCCTTCTTTTTGGAACCTCAGGCAAATACAGTGAAAAGCCATTTCTCCAAAAAGAACTCTGCCTATTTCGATAATTAATTTGTTTGTCTACAGATTATAATATCATTTTTAGAGATCGAAGGCCATGTGGTTCAGACAGAGCAATCAGCACGCCCGCGCCGACTGACTCGGGGCGCATGTAGGCCGCCGCGGCGGAGGTGGCGCAGACAAAGCGACGGGGTAAGAAATAACAATTTGTCTAACCTTTTGTTGGAGCCGACGGGCTTTGTTAATAAAAACAAATCCTGCCGAAGTTTCAGTGAAGGTGTACATTGAGTGAGGGGGCTGATGGGGCTTGTTTTGTTTTTGCGGATGTAGGCGTTGCTCGGTTTTGTTTCATTAAATGCTGTTTTGTTTCATTAAATCTGAATGAGCGCATTGTATCAAATTACTTCAATGTACTATTTGCGATGTGCCCTAAAGGTTATTAAAACTAGAGTACAGGCGCCCATTTATTTCACACGATTGTCCACGTGGCTTTCTACGGTAGACTATTTTAAAGTGATGAAAAAATATTTTTGAGATGTATATATATTAAAAGATCTAAGGTATTGAAATAACTATTTATTATTTTAATATGCGGAACTCACATATTTTTATATAAAAAAAGAAGTAGGAACCGTAGAAAAGTGGCAATTTACCTAAACTACAATAAAATAACAAAAGTGGCATAGCTGAGTTCAAAAATTAAAAAAAAAATATATGAATACTAAATTGAATTCATTAAAAACTTATATTTCATTACAACATAGTTGTCTCATCTTTGGCGTAGGATCATGTTGTAATATATTAGGTGTGCTTAAAATCATTGAAATTCTAAATTTTATTCCTAGAGGAAGTGTTTTTATAGCTGCCCGACGGTCTAATTCGAATATTTCGTATGCGTGCTTGCTTTGTAAACTGAATGTAGTCTTTTACTTGATTAAATATAAGTAAACTGAATGTAGACTTTTACTTGCCAAATTCGAGAGTAAAATATCATGGTCTGAGATTTCTTCCGGTTCACCTGATCCCTCTATTTCGCAAGAAGTCGATTCACGAACCAAAGCTTCTAAATCTGGCACGGATTCTATTTCATCTTCCTCGCCCTCAATGATTTCATCATCATTTTCAACTAGTTCCATCAGCTTCTTCTCCCCTTGGGCCTTTGTCATGGTAAAATAGGTGATAATAATCTGTAAAAATATATTCAAAATTTAATAACCAATTACCTACAATAACATAAAATACGATTGAAAATATTTAATTTCTGCAAACATTTTTTAATTATAATAAACTACAACAAGTTTGTGTTTAAATAATGTATAAATATAAATAATATCATATACCGCTTTAGTAATTTATGACGTAATAAAAGTTACTTACCTATTTTTGGCATACCGATGCTCGCTCGGAATACTATAGTGTGTCTACGATTTTGATGGGAAATAGTGGCATGGTGCGTACACGCTGCAATTACGCGTGGTATTGACTTGTTGACAAATTTAATAAGGGAAACTTCCTGGAATCACACCGCGTTAGCACGTGAAACAAAAGAGTTATGTGTAATTTACGTGGTCCGCTATAGTAGGCCCCATATGTACTATAGTGTTAAAGTTTAAAATCGGACGGATCAACTTGTGAAAAAGAAGCATTACGATTATCTGAACAATGGTAAAAAACACTAAACTTGATAATTGAAATCGGAGAAATCAATAAAAGTTAAGTAGTGAAATAGTTAAAAGTTGTGTATTATTGTTTTTAATCACAAAAGTTTTACAGAGAACTAAGAAGCAATGAATTGCGATTGAATTTAGGAAGGTATAAATTATAAAATGACACAGGTTGATCTCAGTTGTCAGTTCTTCTTTTTTAAGACCCATAATATTGATAAACAAAAGGGCTAATTTCTAGTCTGTGTATTCCTATATACAATTTAAACATACACATATTCCCACGCAATAGCTTAAATTCAATGTTTTCAAATGGAACGTGCTTGGCCTAGTTTGTAAGAATGTGACATACTTTTGAAAGAAAATAAAGGTAAGTGCTCTGCCAGAGTGTGCCACTCGTAGTTAGGTAGAATATATAACAATTTTATTCTTCTTATTCACTTCTTTTTTTAGAAATTTGCACGCCTGTGAATAAGCTGAACTACAACTGCCCTAGTGTTTTCACGATTACTTGCATGAAATGAAAATAAATTTGTTTGAACCGTTGAGAACAACTAAGGCCGGAAAATTTATTTAACAATCTAAAAATCCAATTTGTTATTCTATGGAGATTATTATATTTATTCTGAATTACCTTCTACCCGAGTCATATGAGTAGAATATAATAAACTTCTATTTTCAAAGAGAGAGATATAGGTTTGAATCATGTCTGTTATGTAATTAACGTAATTTGCCCGATCTGAATTTTAACATTTGTTGTGGGGTAGTACAGCGGGACGCGTGAGTTACGCGTTGGTAATCCGAACTAGTATGCCGTATAATAAAAAAACCCAAAAATATGAAATATTATTACTTAATGGAATATGCTCCATTATTTTTAAAATTTAATTAATATCAGCGCGTTCAGTCTTTCGTGCACGAGCATAATTTTTTTAAAGGATGTGCAGCCTGTATTCTAATATAGGATAAATATTATCAACCTGAAAAATTTGTTCGGATTACATTAGGCTATTTAAACGTGAAATACAAAAAGTCAAACAAATATATAAACCGATGATCTTTCACTTTTATTACATTACTTGGAAAATCAGTCTTCAATATTTGGTTCCTCGTCAACATGGCCCATAAGAAATTATAAGAACCACATTAACTTTCATATTTATGTAGTAACCTTCACTGCATAAGGACTACCTGGAACATGGCCCATCCCCGTTCGCTTGAAGCATATTACTTATAGTAATCAACCTCTTATTGCCCGGAGCAGTAACTACAATCTGATTGTAGGAAAACTGAAGCTGCTTCAATCTAATATCTTAAATGCGATATAAACTGCTGTTATAACTTAAATGCATCTTTCTGACTAACTAGAGTATATTATCCAATATGTCATTACTAAATAAAGAAAAACCTTCTTAGTAAAATACTCAATTATATCATAATAAATCAATGATGTGTAAGGATGAGAACATAATCTGAATAGGAGATCATTGAGGAATAGGCGGATAATATGAGGCAATAAATCTGAAAATTTTCTTTAAATCTGAAAACATTTCGGTTATCTCATTGTTCAGCCATACTGCAAAAATAATGTGTATTTTAATATTAATAAAAATTTAGTATTTTGTGAATATCGTTCACTCGATATGGGTAGCACACGCACTAGTGTAAAAATTTAATTTTATCAAGTTGATTTCTCAGAGTGACTGCGTAACCCTACTCTTCTGTATTCCTACACACACTCAACCAACTTTTTTACGGTTCTATAGTGAAACAGAAATCTTTATAATATATCCATGTCAATACTTCCTTTCGTCCGTTCGTTCAACCGTCAAAGACTTTCAGTTTTTACTGGTTTAAAATCTATGTGTATTTTTGTAGGTACCTAAAAATAGAGGTGCAAATTGTCTTTTTCGGGCATATGTAAAGTTGAAGAGGATTGTTTTCTCGTACCCCATTTAACAAAAATTAAGAGACCATTTTTCATTTTGAGCCCCATTCTTTGTTATTCACCGAAATTTTGGGAGAAATATGCCACTATTTTTCCTTCCTTCCTGCGGATTCCAAAAATACTGGATCAATTTTTTTATTAACTTTGAAATTAAATGGGCAACTAGTAAACCCATCTTAGTTCATCAGTGCTCATGTGGTGCCAAAGAGAATATTTCCACTTCGTTCCTAAAGCAAGAAATTGTTTTTCTGTTTCAGTATGAGAGCATCAGAGAAGGTCTTTCAGATAAAACAAATTTAACCTGAGTTTTTTTTTCAAAAAGCCTTTTAATGTTTTGAAATCGTACGTAGGAGATCGTCTTGGATAAGATTATTGGAGAGATCCAATTTACCTCGTCCTAATATTTGGAATAAATATTTGGCTGTGTCATCGAACAATGGATTTTGTCGCTACTCTTTATAAGTTTTTTTTGTGAAACTTACTTATTTTATTGTTCTTTACTCTTTAAAATTCAGTTGCAAACTGAACAGAAGCTCGAACTGCGCGTTCTTCACACAACATGCCAAAGGGAAATGTTTAAAGCATTCCATAATCCGCCGAATGGTGACTGGTTTATTAGTTGTTAACCAAAAAGTAAGTGAAGTAAACAGAGTTAAGGTATAAAGATATTACTTCAATCTGACATAATGGTTTTTGAACATTGAACAAGTACTGAAATACCGAACTTCGTTAAAAATGTTTGTTGAAAGTAATGATGTCTTACCAGAGTTAAATATGCTTCTATTAATACGGTGAATTATTTTCAACTTTGATAGCAATAAAAGAAATTCATGACGAAAAAAGTCAAATTATAAAAAACGTCGTTCTAAAAAAACTTTATAGCGTCACCTTCAAATGAAATACTCAGAAACTATTCACAGTCAATTTGTTCGATCTCTCGCTTGACATATGACCCTCAGACAGAAAAATAAGGAATTCAGGTCATATTTTTATTACGTGTCCCAGATTTATTACTTTGATGTCGCCCATCAGCCGTTCAATAGAAGGATTAATGGGATAATAAAAGTTTGTTATTGCCGGCATAAATTTAATGGTATAAAAATTGCGAGATAATACTAAACACAATAAATCTATTAAGTCTGAGTAGAATTGACACTAAGAGCACTCCGTGCATACTTAGTATATATAATCGTATTTAGAGATTTTTGCTTTACATAGGCTATTTTTTTTCTTGATTAAATTATCTACAAATATTAATATGATTTGTCACCATTTAAATGTGTGGTTTAGTGTTTCTTTTACACGCATAAAAATCACGCATAAAAATATTTGAAATAATACCCGTGAAATCCGAAATCATAGCACATATTATCATTTAAAAATATTATGTAAACGATAATTCACATATAAAATGATAAGTCAATTATATTTATGTTAATTTTTTTGTTTTTGCAATACAACAATGACAATTATTTCCACGTGATGTGATGATGACCTTGCAGACGTTCAAAGCATTATATTTCGTTTGATGAATACGGACACCATAATACGCGTAATTCTGACATCTTCCATCCAGTAGCGAATAACTAACATAAACACAGCCCAGTACCGGATCACTCGCTCACATGACAATCTGACAAAAGACGAATTTATATAACGTCCGGATCTGATTCGGCGAGTTTTAAGCTTGTGATTATGTAATTTAGCCTTTAATAAAAAAAATAAACAAAAATAACTGATTTATGTTTTTTTTTATTTTAAGAAGTATTTTTTGATGTTGAAACGTAAATTATATATGTATATATATATATATATATATATATCTATATATATATATATATCTATATATATATATATATATATATATATATATATATATATCTATATATATATATATATGTATATATATATATATATATATATATATATTTATAGTTTAAACACTAATCTACTGATCGAGACGAAGATTTTTTATAATCGATATAAATAATATTTTCATCCACATTTTACTAACAAATTCCATGAAATTACAATACCACGAAGACATTTTTATAAAATATAAAATTTCGTGCACACATTCAAATATAACAAGCGAATGAATACAAAACATAAACATGATTTTATATCTTTTAATAAAATTTACATTAGATGGTCTGAAGTATAAAATGTCATAAAATGTAAATCGAAGTCGATCGTAATTTTGTTGATTGATTAGACCATAATGTATGTCTTGAAAATAATGAAGCAAATTTTTTTTTATTAAATATATCTTGACATGATACGTGCAGTTTTCAAATTACCGCCAATTCAAATTAACGAAAATTCAAGCAAATTATCTCAATATATTATGAAATAGTTTAATTTTAGAAATTTTAATTAATTTTTTTATTACCGTCATTACAAATGGCAATTTCTAAGGACTTTCAGTACAACTCTCGTTTTTGCACTTACGAGTACCACAGAGCTTTCCAACATCTAAAGATTGACATATTGATGAGTTGAGCCTTAATAAAATGGTTATAAATATGTAAGTATATTTTTGGTAACTTACTTTAGTTGCTTTCCACAAAATTGAAGGAATTCGCTAAATGATAACAAAAATACCTATTTAAAATATAATTAATTTAATCATACCGTATGTTATTTTTAAAATAATGCATTTTTACAAATTCATTCTTATGTACAACCAGTAAAATACAGGACATCCCGCCATTCTAATGGAATTATTAAGGACATATTATTAAGGACAGAATAGCCAGTACAGTAGAAAGAAGCCTGAAAAAATCATACACCTAGCACACCCAATCGTCATCATTAGCTATATTTTTTATTCCTTCCTTTCTTTCTTTTCTTTTTTTCTGCATCACACCCTTTTAGTTGTATAGATGGACCAGCAATTGCATCATCATTTGTCATTCCTCCCCTATTCACATTTTCTTCAATCTTAGTTTCTATATTATCTATTTGTGTTGATGGACCAGCTATTACTTCGTCATTTAGATATTGTCATCTGAAATCTATGTGTTTTTTTTCATTTTGCTGTCCACTGAAGGTTGGCGTAGGAATTTTCGAAACATTTTCTATGTAAGATATCGCTATTACCACTTGCCTGTCAACTGCTAGGTTATTATCCATTTGGGTGTCTACAGCTGAACTATCAAATGATTGACTGTTACATTCTTGATGTTGGTTAATAAGTCTCGATGGAGTCAGTGCTTCTGGGAATAGAGCATCTTTATTTAAAGAGCATTTTCTGCAAGCGTTTTTAATTGTGCTTATTGGGAAGGTTTTACAAAAGCAGGGTTCATATTTGACGAAAATTTGATCGATCTAGCTTCTGTGTGGTATCCTTTTTCATATAATCGTTAACACTGTCGATCCAGTAACTTTAAGCTTTGTAAATGCCTACATCTAGTGGCTGTAGGACATACGTGTTATGAACGGGGAAAGTAAGCAGGTATATTTGGTTACCACTTGCAAGCTGAATTATTTCTACTTTAATATGCAAAACGTAATAGTCTATTTATGATACCACCGGACGAGCATCAGGAATGGTGTGTATGAAGAACTGAAACCACTTCAAAAATGTCTCAGCATTTATCCACTCTTTTGGAGATAATTTCACCATCGCATTTGGCAAAGCATCCTGTTTTAACACTCCTTTAAATATTACCAATGGAAGTAACCATGTGCCATCTGCACATAACCAAAAAAAACAAATAAAAGGTATTCTTAAGAATGTATATTTAACTGTATAAACACAAAAATACGATGAAATTGTCAATAACATGATCAAAATCGGCCAACACAACACTTCATTCAAATCACTAAGAAATATTTCGAAAATAACCTAAAAACATTATCCACAAATTTCAAAAATTTGGTATGAAAAGTTATAGAAATTCTGTCACATTTATACTTTGTCTAATTTATTTTTAATGACACTAACGCGTATTGTATAAATATGTGCATAATTTACCTTATTTCTTGATAAAATTGTGTTTTTTTCACTTGCTGTTCCGAACTTATTCAGCTGATCACTATTCACATCAGCGCGCAATTCAAAGTTTGACGAGTTAGATATAAACATTGAGTGTAGCACTTCTCGAATATAATTTGATTATCGTTAGCAGCTTGAATAAATGAAATAGGTCTTCTTGATGCGCATTCGTAGAGTAGCAAAGTAATGTGCAGTAAGAATGGGACATTTATTTTTAAAATGCCACAAAACACAATTAATAATTGAGGTTAATAAAATTTACTTTAATAAAACACGCATCAAAAGTCTGATGTAGTATTTAAAAATAGAATGCGCACACTATTCGATTTAGGGGTATTCTATTTGTCTACTCGCGACCTTGGGCTACGATCTGAAAGTTCACTCACCCTACGTATTCCTAAACATACCTCTACCACTTACGAAAAATCCTTCACTGTCCAAGCAGCAAAGAATTGGAATCACCTGAATCCTAACATCAGGAAACATCAGGGCCCTAAATATCTGTTGTTATTTTGTATGATTAAAGGCAATTGCTCATGTAGCAATAAGTTCACCATATGTACTATACATAAAGATGATAAATAAATAAATATTGCACTTAAGTCTCGTGTGGTTACGACATAAAAAAGTATGATTTTCAAATTTATTAAGAGCTTGATTATGGCCCACCACGAACCTGAACCGACGAAACTTATGTTACCGTATAATGAGCTCATCTCCCCTGTCCGCGGTATTAGGCAAGCGGACCAGCGAACAAACATCGCGAGGACATCTGTTCCGTTATATTTGCTAGTGAATTGTGTGTACAGTATCCGACTCTTACCAATCTGTGTATATTCAGATACGTTTAAACAGTCGAGTGGAATTCGGTGACTAAAGGAATGTTTCCATAGTGTATTAAGGACACATGAATGTCGATTGGGGTCAGTTTGCTGCGTTTATGTGGTATTGATTGTATAAATAAAAAGAGGAGGAGATTTTATGTAAACTGATTGGTCTACTTTTGGCTGATGAGTAGACTATAATTAAATAAAGAAATTGTATTATGGGTCAAATTGGATGACGATGGATGTTGAACGATATGTGTGTTCTTATCGTTTCAATTACTTACTTGAAACGGTGAAAAAGCACACATCGTCTATAATAATTACTTCCGGAATGTCAATCTTGTCAGAGAAAACGAAACTATGGGAACCATTGCCTACTAAGTTGGCATTGGATGTTCGTTAGGAAAATAACCTATGAATTTTGGCAACTGTCTTTTAGATTCGTTATTTACTTATCTTCAAACTGCAGTGATGATGAAAACTGCATCAATATCATAGAGTAATAATCGGCATTAAGTAACTTTTTATTCTAAGTAAAACGTTAGTTTAAAACCTAGTAATGCAACGTATTCCGATAGCATTTCGGGACGAGAGCTCTGAGTGATTACAGTCTACTTCGGTAAGTATACGCATAGTGCGAAGTATGAAACAAAACATGATATGATATATTGCTCATGAAGCTGGGTGTATAACATAGATATCCAGTGGTATTTATCAGTTTGTCTGATTTTTCCTTTCATTCTAAGTAAGTTTATTACACCACTGAAACAATCGATGGCCATTTTTCCTAGTTTACTTATACTGCACACAAGACAATCATTAAGATTCTCCTAAATTCAGTGCGAATCCAGTGCGAATCAATTTCAAGGATCATTTGAAACTAGTTAGTTTAACCTTGTCCCGTCTAGACCCTCTTTCTTCGTCCCGTCTAGTAGATGATATGTCGTTATTTACATTGAAAGTACGCATTAACATATAAACATGTCACATTTATGCATATAATATGTGGTTTTAATATTAATATTGAAAAAACCTGTTAAATGTATATCCTAAGTAAAGGTAGGTTTCCCTAGATACAGGTAAATATAGGTTTCCCAGATATCTATCTGTAGAACGCAGCCTTTGGGTACAATGTCATTATACTAACGTTTATCTGCTAAGCAAAATTTTAGATATCTAGTTGCAATGGCTAGGACGTAACAAAGAAGATTGATAGAAAGATCGACAAGCAGGCGAAAAAGTGTCGGTAGTGAGGTTTTACGAAATTTGAATAGACCTGGTAAGTACAAGTAGAATTACGAGAGATCTGTAAACATTTAACTATGAAAAATTAACGTCTGTGTGTACATAGTGTTTATATTAATATACTTGCAAATATTAATACTATTTTTACTGTGAACATATATTGTTTAACATGCCTTTGGCAGGTGTAAAATATGTTGGAATTCTCAATACTTTAGTCTTATCACTCATAACTTTTTTTTTTTTTATATTTAGCTCTCTTTATTATTTGTTGTTTTAGGATAAAGGAAACATTAAAGACTAATTACGGCTTCATAAGAATGGTAACAAAATGCGACTAAAACTTAAATCGTTTAGATGGTAATGGCGCACCAAATGTTATTTCTCAGTAAAAGAATTGAAACCCAGGTGGGTATGCCACCCACACGTGTCTTTTCAATGATATGCCCGACATGCCGGTGCAAAGTCTTCGGTAAAATTTCATGCACTCGAGGGGGACAACCACTTGAGACAAATTTAAGTAATTTTAAATAGTGTTTATAGTTTTTGACAAGATACTACATATTCTAATTTAGTTATTGAGAATTTTGTTATTGAGAATTTAAAATTTCTTTCGGCGGGTGGATGGACAGATGATGTTGCCCCAAAAAATATTATCGGATCGTACGGAAATCTATAAAGAAGAAATTAAAAATATTTTCCACTCTATGTTACAAAGTTTTCTAGTGATATTTAAAACATTCATTTGAAAAGGAAAACAATTTACTAATGTTATTTTTCGGTGTATCGATTACAATTGAAATTTTCATAGATTTTATAAAACTAAATCTCACATGCTGCAATGAAAATTATTCATTATTCATTACTCTTAAATCTTGAAAACACATCCTCAGATTTTTGAAAACACATCCTTAGATATTTTATATTCCATTTAATTTTAAGAATTTTTAGATGGCACCAACGAAATATTTTTAGACTTTTTAGTGAAGTAGGTGGCGAAGGTTTTAGATTTGATTAGCAGATAATTAGTTTATTTTTATCAGATGAAAAAGTGACAATTTTTGAATGAGAAGTAAATATGAGAAATACAATTTATGATAATAACATGGGAATAACTTCCATATTCAAATGTATCACATAGATTTTGGTACGAAAATTAAATTTTTTTTATTGTGTTTACCCTAAATTCTAGTACAAATCTGCGAATTTCAACTTTAAACATTAAGCATAGATAGATTTTGAAAAAAATTGTAAAATTAAAATTTTAAAGGTATATATTTTCTCTTAAACTTGACTGAATTAATAAAATATATCAAATAAATTGTTATGAAAAAAATTGTAATCGTTTATTCAGATCATATAAATATTTATTTAAAAAAATCATAAGTTTAATTTTTTTATTTCTTGCTATTTTAAGACTACTTTGTCAAATTCTCATAATTTTTAATCTAATCACTAATATATTAGCTCAAAATATAACTATTAAAAATTAAGTTATTAAAGGATGTATGGTTTGATTAAATCTGCCGCAGATAAACGTAAAAGAAGTTTCATGGTCGAAAGGAAAAAAATGGAAATTTTTAATTTTAATTCCATCAATCCGTCTATATTATATTCCAATATTATATCTCCTCTAATTAAGGATCGATTGTGATATAATTTTACAGGACCAAAAAGGAAAAAAATATACAAAAATATACAAATAAATTAAAAGTATTTTTCATTTCCTTTTTAAAACCATTTTTTAAATTGAGTTGTAATGTTTTTAATACACTGTCATGAAATGTGAGTCTCCAAAGTTTTTTTGCTGTGTACAACCAACCTTTTACCTTTTTAATTACATGTGTCAAGTCAGTCAAAAAACAAGATATTGGACATTTAGTCAATATTTGGATGCGAAATTGTATGAGTCAACTTGCCGCGTAAAGTAAAGCGATATGGTTACATCAATTAAATTATTTTTGTTATACCCATGAAAGACATCTTAGACAATATGTTTACATAGTGAGAAATAAATATCTATGTTTTTAAATATGTGTATGTTTTTAAATGTGAGTGAGAAATAAAACATTAATAAGACATTTAATAAGACATTAATCTAATTCGTTTACCTAGAACATAATCCGTTACATTCGATTAATATGCCTTATTGCTTTAAAAAATGTACAAGGTAATATTACATTTAGTTAGAGTGAAAAATAATATAATGTGTAAAATAATTTTCATAAAAATACTATATATTTTTAAGTCTTTAATTGTCTATGTAATTTGGCTATCGTAGTGAGAATACATTATGAGGTATGCACATACTTTTCAGTCATCCTGATATTTGGTCTTGGGGTTTTGAAAGAAAAAATAAATTTCAATAATTTATTAATTTTTATTATTAATTGGAAAATTATTAGTCACTTGACCGAACATATCAAATATACATAGTTTTCCTAACAGAACAGATTCATGTAAACCGTAGTGTATTATTGTTATTAGTACCACCATCAGCGTATCCTATATGTATAGAAAATGTTCAAATAGTTATTAAAAAAGAAAGCAAAGAATGATTTGCTTAAATAATATACGTAGCATTGGTTAACATTTAACGTCAGTCGAAAGCGTCTCTGTCTCTTTCTGGAGACTGGTTACCCTAACACTAACTATATATAAGTATGATATGCTTTATCATGGTTTTCGAAAACCTTCGGCGGAAGTGGTACAAAAGTGTAAAAATTGGACCAATTCTTTTTAACAGTTAAAATTATCTACTTCATTCGATTGCTAAAATTATAAAGAACAGACATAAAACTACACTTAGTGACAATACAATAAGATTATGTTACAGTTAATGTATAAAAAACTTTGAAATGTTAAATTACCATTAGAAAGCGACATTCGTCACGAAAAAGAAACAAGGACAAAACAGTAAACAAAATCACGGCATTATTTCGTTTGACCTCGATTTAACTTAAACACGATCGAAGACGGATGTATTTATGAAAAAAGTAACTAAGTTACCGTAGCCTCCATGTAGGGCAGAAAGTAATTTCGTGGTCCCCTTAATGCCGGCAATAACAAACTTTTGTTATCCCATTAATCCTTCTATCGAACGGCTGATGGGCGACATCAAAATAACAAATCTGGGACACATAATAAGAATGTGACCTGAATTCCTTATTTTTTTGTCTGAGGGTCATATATCAAGCGAGAGATCGATCAAATTGATTGTGAATAGTTTCTGAGTATTTCATTTGAAGGTGACACTATAAAGTTTGTTTAGAACGACGTTTTTTATAATTTGACTTTTTTCGTCATGAATTTCTTTTATTGCTTTCAAAGTTGAAAATAATGCACCGTATTAATAGAAGCATATTTAACCCTGGTAAGACATCGTTACTTTCAACAAACATTTTTTAACGAAGATCTTTATTTCAGTACTTGTTTAAAGATTCAAAAACCATTATGTCAGATTGAAGTAATATATTTATACCTTAACCGTGTTTACTTCGCTTACTTTTTGGTTAACAACTAATAAACCAGTCACCTTTCGGCGGATTATGGAATGTTTTAAATATTTCCCTTTGGCATGTTGTGTGAAGAACGCGCAGTTCGAGCTTCTGTTCAGTTTGCAACTGAATTTTAAAGAGTAAAGAACAATAAAATAATAAGTTTTACAAAGAAAACTTATAGAGAGAAGCGACAAAATTCATTTTTCGATGACACAGCCAAATTTTTATTCTAAATATTAGGACGAGGTAAATTTGATCTCTCCAATAACCTTATCTAAGACGATCTCCTACGTAAGATTGTGTATTGACGTGGCATGTAACGCATTAATTTTTTATTCAGTGTTTTATTATTTTTAATGAAAAATTGATTTTCAACATTTTATTTATCATAATCACTAATAATCTTTGTCACTCATAATCACTAATAATTTTTTAAACAATTAGTTTTCCTTTCTTTGAAATAATATTCATAACTCCGATATTCAAAGACAGAAAATATGTTCGTTCTGGTGCGTCTAATCTATTTGATGATGCTGTGTGGCCCGTTCGAGAACTAAATAAGGAAATAATATTGGTTATCAATTTAATTTGATAAAAGACAAGAAATTTTGGTTATGCTCATCTTATTTTGTACTCGGGAACTTACAAAGATAGGTTAGCCATACTCGTTTAACTACCCATGTAAGATAGGCAGTCATAGGGCAGACCGGGGCTGGTTAGCTATAGAGATAGGTAGACTAACCGCTTATAATTTACTTTATAATATTAGAGTGAACAAAATAGCGTTCGGGTTGTAGAACGTTGAATTACCTATCAACAGAACCTAACGGAAGTCGCTGAAGAACATGTCGTCTCCAGTGAAAGCGGATCATTTGCAATTGATACACGTGAGTATTTTTTTCAATGTATAATTTTTATGTTTTTACATCGTAATTTTATACAAAAATAATCTTATTTTACGTCTGTAATGAAAATTATTTAACTCCAGTGGTGCTAGATTGGTTAATTGCCAATAGTTAAAAGCAATTTAGTTTAACGAATTTACAAAAATAAAAACGGTGTTTAGAGTTGGTTGACTAGTTGTCTATCGGGGCAAATTCACTGTTAGTCAACTTGCTCCGATTATGGAACAAGTTCAGAACAATAATTTCTTTACTTTAAAAGTACTTAACTATTAATTTATTTGACAGAAGTAAAAGAACATATAAAAGAAAAACAACAAGGCGAGAAACTTTGAAACATGTTATTGAAAGAACATGTTAAGAGATTTTATTTCATAACAAAAGCATTAATTTCTTTTCCAGAATATGGAATTCCTTACAAATCATTACAACAAAATACATAAATCAATTCATAGATACTGAAAAAAGTAGCTGGAGACTGGTTGAGTTACTTCCTGAAATGAAACAATACTTTATACATACGATCACCACAAACTACAAGTCTCTCTCGAGCAACGTCATTTAATATACATAATGTTACCTCATTTTTTGATAATTTGAAAGCAGTTTGCTTGCGCTTAACTCTAACTCCTGGTGACATGTGGAATGATGATGAGACAAGACTGTGCATGCTTCAAACAAAATATTTACACAACAGGGTGCTAAAAGAATGGCGAAAATGACGTCTGGTGAATGTGGAACTCTGGTTAGTTAGTAGTATTTTTTACAATAAAGAACATTTTGTTAGAGGAGAACCTGTTGATTCTGATGGCGATGCAAATCCATCAAGACGGATGAAGGAAAAAAAAATCCGTAAAGTTTGCTAAACATTTTGTCAAAAAACCTATTTTATTAATGTTAGATTATTACGACTCACATTTGTCCGTCAATATTCTAGATAACTCCAAGGAAAATGGCGTCACAGTTTATCATTCCCATTACACTGCAGTCATAAACTGCAACCATTGGATCGCTCTGTCTATGGGCCTTTAAATAATACTACAATTTAGCAGATTCAGTATGCAGGTAAGACCGTAATGGTAATATTACATTCTTGACCTAATAGATCAAAGCCAGTTCTGTCAGTCCTGAGAATGTTCCACCCAATAATGATGAACAATGCAATATTCAAGCATCACCTAGTTTGCCTGCGCTAAGTGTAGCAGTCGATCATGTAAAACAAACAGAGAAACGCAAGCTGATATTCAGATGTTAAATTTTCCAATTATGCGTCCATGTTACCATAACGCCACCATAACGCCACCAGAATAAATGAGAATGTTTCCTAAAGCAGGATTACGAAAAGAAACTAGAAAAAACAGCCGGAAAAAAGCCCTGTATATGCTGATACACGACAAAAACAAATTCTAATAGACTAAAAAATAAGATGGTTTGAAAAAGAAAAAGAAACGTGAAAAAGTAAGAAAAAAATTGAAAAATTGCGCAAAGGAAAACCAAAACGTGAAAAGAATTTTAATGATATAAAGTAAGAGGAAAACTAAAAAGCTCGGACAACTCACCTGATAAGCAAGGCAACAATGCACTGAAAACTATTCTGAGAGTGCATCTTGTGAGGAATGGGTGCAGTGCATTTCTTGTAAAATATCGGCTCTAGCTAGATGGGCAAACATTGTATGTGTGAGCCTGATTGATATGATAATTTTAATTCATGTGACATATTTTATGTTTCTCAATAACAATCTGTGGTAATTTTTATGTAGTTAATCGAAGGTAAAAAAACTCAATATTTAATTATCAAAAGGTATTTATTACTTAGAATTTGTTTGTTAACTAATATTTAAAGTATTGTTTACTAAAAATTGTATTAAATTCCTACAAGTTACCAAAATTTTAGATGTGTTTTATAATAGTTGATTATTATTTAATTTGTTTTTAACCAAATGATTCAATTTTTATTTTATTTTTGTTAAAGAAAATAGATTAATGGTATAAAATATTACCAAAGTTGATTATAATTAACAAGCTTTCATTTAGTAATTCATAAATTTGTTTTAAGTTTTATAAAACATCCATTTTTATTAGCACATGTTTGAGTCTACTCAGCCCGAAGTATTAGTCGACTTACCGCAGGTATGGAATAGGATGACCACCGTGAAGAGGTTTTCGCAAAGTATCAAAATCATATCCCCGGTCTGCCCTACTGAAGGTGTGATAAGTAACTTATCTTTTGAGGACTACTTCTAGAACATTAAAACATTTCAGATTTTCATATTATGTAATATCGGTCCTGTGTGAGTAAAATTCTGTTATGCGAGGTAATAAAAAATATATTGCTTTCCGTCTAATAAATGCAGGCTGTAAATTTACCAACAAGTGACAATTTTTTCGAGTTAAGTTTCATCACGTTCTTAGATTTATTTGTTACTTTCTTGTTCCTATTTTACGAAATACAGAAACGAATTTATCTTTGGAATATAGTACTAACTTAACTTTTTATTATAAATGTGTTTGTAGCTATTTTCCAAAATTACACCTAACACATTTAGTAAACATTTATTTTACTTCATTATATAGGTCATGCATTTATATTTAATGTAAAATTGTGTTTATATTTATCATTTTAAATTTTTAGCTCTATTTTCTTAATAGTATGCTTCAAAGTGGTGTATAATATATCTCTTATCCCCCTATTTTTATTTTTATAAAAGAGTTTTTTTTCAGAATCAACACGTGTCTGTAACTAAAATTTCTGTTAACTTGCATTAACTATTTAAAAAAATATATAAGAAAATGTAGAGCCCTACTTTACGCTTGTTTTGATACTCAATAAGGTTGGTTATTTTAATGTATTTCTGAACGATTGATTTTTTTTAGAAATATAATATTGTGGAGTGAAAAAATAATGGCATATGAGTCAAATAAAACCGTCTTGTGCATGAACACTTCAAAAAAACACCCAAGTATTCCACGGTGTCAATTCTAAAGTCGCATAATGAAAAACATAACAATTTGAAACATGACACGGCTTGAAATACAGACTTATGCGAAATCAGAGCGCAAACTATCGAAAATCGCGCACAAATGATTATGATGCGAGCTTGCATTTTATTTAATAATAGGTCTTTTAATAATAGGTCTTAAGCGAATAATAGGTAGGTCTTAAGCGAATAATATGTCTTAATAATAGGTCTCTTAATAATAGGTCTTAAGCGAAATCAGAGCGCAAACTATCGAAAATCGCGCTTATGATTATGATGCGAGCTTGCATTTTATTAAGTATTAGGTCTCTTCTCATTTTTTACCCCGAATTATTGAAAAATATAGTCATCGAAATTGGAGATGGCAGCCACAATTACGTAATTTTTTGTGATGCACGGATATCACATACTATGCATTTTGACTCTAAATAGATCGTAAATAGCGTACCGCTGATAATAAGTGCATACGAGCTATGTAACATTGAATCTTTGTATTCATTCATCACAAGTGAAGACAGAAATAGAATCACGGGATTCATAGTTTACAAAAATACATTGCAGAAATTTCGATCATAATAGCTTAATGCTCAGGAGTTAGTAATACAAGTAAATTAAATTTGGTATTTTGGTATTAAGTAGTATATAACTTTTCTAGTTCTAAATATCAAGTTATCTAAAAACATTAATTTTTGCCTGACATTTGCTTTAGTTATGTTCTTGCTTTGTCATATAATGATTCCATTTTTGTTCATTTATATACATCAAAATATTAATAACTTCTTTCATTTATTTTAATTATCGAACTTGTTTTGCGATTACTTACTAATTCACACACATCTAGCGTCAATATACTCTTGTAATATTTCGTCTACATACTTTGTTTACACTATTTAGATAGGCAAGTATAGTCTGTTTATATAGGAGCATATTAAATTTTTCTATCTAACAATCATGATATGAATAGATTTATGTACTAAAGGGTCCTTATGTTACCCCATATCAAGTTATTCGCCATTGAGAATACTGACATAAGGAACGATATCGCTGTGTACAGTTTGTACATATATAAATAAATATATATATATATATATATATTTACATATATATATATATATATATATATATATATATATATATATATATACTTAGCTTCACATAAATTAAATGACAATAAAAATCTATAGTGAAGTTATTTCAAAAGTAAAGTCATAGTATAAAAACCAACACCAATTTCTATATAACTTTCAGCGAATTTGAAAAGTACTCTTACTATGTAGAAGCGATTGTCAGTTGGTTGTCAAACATTCAATCTTTATGTGATCATTTTTGATTATTTAATTTTTGGATTTTTTACGCGTTTATTTCATTATTAGTAAAACTGAAAATTTAATATTGAAATAAAATCACTTCATGTTTGTATTTGAATATTAAGTTTATAAGCGTTATCTCAATGAAAGTTTAATTTAAATCAGTATAGTAATTTTTAAATTAAACTCAGTCTAGCGTACGAACAGATAAACAAAACTTGTCAAGTACGAGTGGAAATCGTTCCGTAGATATATTTGGATGCTTATTTATGGGTAGATAGCAATTCAATTTAAAATTTCAAGTTTTTACATGGTGTGGTTTCTGAGAAAATCGCCTTTGACAGACGGACAGACGGATACCCAAGGGATCTTATAAGGATTCTGTTTTTCCTTTGGAAATACGAAACTTCAAAAACAGAGAAAATAGAAAACCTAAATTAAAATTTGAAGTTTCATTCAGTGAAATTTTCATTTAAGCCACTTTAGTCATTTTCAAATGATCCTCGAACAAATAAAAATACAGAAATTCGACAAAAATGTATTTTGTGTTAAAAGAAATGGTATGTTCCACTATTTTTTTAAAAATATCCTCAATGTTAGGACGAGGTTGAAATAAAAATTATAATTTCATTATGCAAGAAAAACAATCTATTACAGGGTTCCGTAGCCGAATCTCATAAGTGTAACCTCAAGCAAAATACATGTCACAGAAATATGAACCTACCCACCTGCATGTCACAGAATTACAACTCGCTTCGTTTAATTACGTTTTCCGGAGAAATTCATCACAATCGATCAGGAATTTTTCACAGGCGTCAGAAAAAGGAATGAAAAAAGATGATTTTTTTAAATGATACATATTATTAAAAAGAGAGAATTATTAATCGAAACTCCATAATAACCTAATAAATTATATTTTATATATATAAATATATATATATATATATATATATATATATATATATATATATATGAGTGTGTGTATGTGTGTGTGTGTGTGTGTGTGCATGTGTGTGCGTGCGTGCGAGCATGGGCGCGCGCACGGGTGTGTTTGCGTGCGTGTGTGCGTGCGTACGTGCGTGCCTGCGTGCGTATATGTGTGTGTGTAAACGATTCCTTTTATTTACCTGTAGCTGTAGTGTATCATTCACAATATTTTTCATAAATAATATTTAAATGCATATCCACCACAGAAACTCTTTTGGACTCGGTGACGCTCCTTTCTGCTCTGGCTTTAGATTACCATTTTATATAATCTGAACAAATTTTATGCACCCAGAATATAATTTAGAAGATAGAGCGCGGTGACAGACAGACAAATGGACAACCGAGTTAGAGCAATTTTCTCTCGCTCTTTTGGATGATAAATCTTAAAATGACCAATTCTCATAACTACATCGGTACTCAACCAATCATTTAATTTAAATAACAAATTCTTATTTGTTCAGTTACTTAAAAACACCACCAGTTTTGACTTTTTTGTTGAAAATACGCTTTCGTAAAATGGGTGCAAATTACTTGTTATAATAATTTTTTCATCTAAAAAATCAATGTTCGCAACCTGTTGCTAACGTTATCCGTTTCGTCTGATGTTAACAAATACGTCTGTCACAGTCGGACGACTCAGAATAATTATGTATCGATAAGTTTATTAATTATTAAATAAATACATAGAAAGTTGTTTGTAAGGTAAGAAAGGTGCATATGAATGAAATTAAAAATGGGAGCTTTTGTAAAGTTTTGAGTAAATTTTGAAGTTTTAGGAAAATATTTATGAATATGGAAAAAGGTTTTCTATTTTACTTAACGAAGCCATTGTCTTAAATTTAGACTTGTCTGAAATTGTATTTGAACTATTGTTTAAAAAAAAAGAGTCGCCATTTCAACTTTCATCTCTAAAATTACTCCACCCCCTCCCCTCTAAAATCTTAATATAATATCTCTATAGTTCCATTTTATGGAATAAAAAAAGACCAACGCCGCCGTACGTTATGCTGTTTCTTGTGAAGATATTGAAGGAACATTGAACCAAACGAACGTTCAAAATTTAGATTACACTTGGTATGTATAAAAATTTGTATAAAACACATTGGAAATCCCTTCTGTTGCATTATACTGATCTAACAACAAAAAAATTAATTAAAAGGATTAAAAATAAAAAAGTTAACTTGTACTATATATAAAACAACTTCTAGTTTTAAAATCTGTGATTTAAGAGCCAACATTTATTTTACTGTACACAATTTGATAACCAAAACATAATTGGCATATCAATTCTGTTAAATTTATTAGTTTCTAAGATTCTTTCACGCCCTTTCGTTGTCTGTACATGCGAATAAATGAAGAGTTTCCATAAGAAAATTCCCGAATAAAACGATCTACAGACCTCATCCTTACTCATGATTTATGCTTTATACACACCATTAATATTTGGCCGAAAACCAAACACTGTATTTCAAATTGTGCATAATTGAATTTCGAAGAGGGGGAGAGGGATTCAAGGGATCCACGGATACCAGGGGCTCGAAACAATTTTTTCCTGCTTATCCTGTGGAAGATGCTCGTATCAGAACAAAGCACAGATACATTTTTTAAAAAAATTTTTGACAATATACTTCTTATGTACATTAACGTTTAATTTATATTTGCCATGGGTTTCCCGCCTTTAAAAATCATGCATATATGATGATTTAAAACCAGCGTAAATGATATATTATCCATTTGGATATATACAATATTATTCAAAAATGGTATGTATTTAAGTGGCAAATTTACAATCGACCACAATCTATGTCGATGAAAATCACGAGGAAGACGAAAATTATTCATAAATATCAGAAAAATTGTCATAGATTGATTAAATTCAATCCGTTTTTATAAGAGATCAAGTGGACAGTTATAACTGTAATATAGTTTGTCTATGGTGCTATCTTGTAAATATATAGTTAGTGATAGTATTTTATGTAGTAAAAATAAATTGAAAAAAATCCACATGATTGAAAACATAAGATGCAATAAAACAACTCTTCTAAAAAGACATTTCTTAAGTCTGAGTTGCCTACAATATTTTATCATCTTCTTTTAGATACTCTCATTTTTTCAATTCAAGCTATTCGCCTCCACTTCTTTTTAATCAGTGAGCAACGTCCACGATGACGATTTTCATTTTGAATTTCTGCTCTATGGGAGTTCGACCAATTTTGTATAACAATTTTATATAAATTATTTTAGATAATGAGAAATTTCTACTAAAGTTATAAAGAATATTAAACACAAACTGAATCTTAATCCTTTAGACTAATATATGGGTGTTTTAGCAGGCACTCAAAATGTTTAAACTGGTGTATAAATGGTAAAAAATCATTGATTAATTTGTTATTTCTATCGTAAATGGGGTCATAATCAATTTACGTTTGATTATCTTTAAAAGGTTTTCAATTAGTATCGTTAATTCGAATACGCCTATAATTGGAATATATCAAAGCCACATTGTCTAATACTAGAAATATTTGTTTAAAAATGTGACCATATAATTTAGGAATTTAATGTAATGAACGTTATTTTTTGTAAATTTTGTATTTATTTGGTTAAGAAAAATTATATGTCCTTATATTTCCAATCTATCGTGTTCAGTAACTTATTTTTTTCATAAAGAAATAAACTATTGAGTGCTTGGTATACTAAAAATCGCAATATCGAAATTCTTCGAATTATAAAGTAATTACGATATCACCAATCACCATTGATACAATTTCGCACACTGCATTAACAAAATAAGCTAAAGTTAGAAACTGGAAGAACAATTTACCATTATTAACACTTGAGAGTGACAATGGAACAAAACGGTACCTCCCTTCCGCGTGCGGCAGCTTGGCAGCTTAAATCGATAATGTTAGGATGCCAGCTTATAAACCCGCCATCTCTGTATATATATATATATATATATATATATATATATATATATATATATACACAATAAATAAAATAATATTTTGTATATTCTCTTCCTTTAATACCAAATTATGATTAATTTACTGCCCACAAACCTGAACTTATACTTAACTTGCTATCCGTTAATGTCATCAAATAACAGCTAAGCTTTAAGAGCAAAACTACAATATTCTGTTTTTGAACTTTACAAACAGTTTCTGCGCTAGGCAGTATTCACGAGGCTGTGGTGAAGACTGCACGTTCATACCCACTATAGTTGAGTGGAACCAGGCAGCACAGCATTCGGGTGCAGCCACACACATGTTTATTCGTTGTCGTACGCTGTGAGAGGAAATGCAAAGAGAATAAAAGCAGGACGAAGGAAGCGAGTGCTTTGTTAAATACGAGTATGTTCAAAATTACAAAGACACGTGCGCCACTGTTTTGCCAAGTCATTTTGCAAGGTAAAGTTAAAACAAACTATGACTTCATGAAAAAGAGAAATTTTACATAAATAGAAAAGAAAAGAAACAAGAAATAATTCAAGTGCTGAAGTTGTTCCTTAACAGAGTTTCTTATATAAACTAGAATTTCTTAGGTAACATTGAAAATATTTTGGATTCGTTATTTTCAATCAACTAATTGATCAATTAGTATGAAGATTACAATCGTAATCAGCGATCTCGAAAATTCATGATGCTATTTCGATCTTCAAAATTCGTTCATAAACTGTTTTTGCATTTTATGTATTAATTCATAGAATGCAAATAATATTTCTCGGTAATGTAATGTTCACCTCGTTAATATTTCCTAAAATGTAATTAATATTAAGAAAAAATTACTTTTGATGATTCACAATTTAAGTCATTCTTATAATCATATTTTTTTAGGGTTCCTTACCACAAAAGGAAAAAAGGAACCCGTACAGAATCACTTCGCTGTCCGTTTGTCGGCCTGTCAAGACCCTTTTTCTCATGGAAGCCTGGAGGTATCAAATTGAAATTAATACTAAATATTGAAGTCTACAGTGGATTGGAGCTGAAAAAAAATTAAGCGTCTAAATTAACGCAATCAAGAAGAACATTTAAAATACAGCTATTTATGCCCCATATTTTGACATTCGCAAATAAATCAAAACCCGTGGGATACTTCCCGCTAACCTAGAATCATGAAATTTGGCAAAAAGCAAGGTAAACAGCATAAGTAAAGAAAATAATCCGAAAATCATTAATTTGTAATTATATCACAATAAGAAAAATTAAATATGAGCCTGTGAAAGATATAATAGGCCACATATTTAGGTTCCGGCCATTTATACTGAATATTTTGACATTTGCAAATAAACCAAAACCTATAGTGTACTTACGACGAAAATATCGTTCTAAAAGTTAAAATTTTGTAAATCGTTTAATAGGGTTATTATGCACCATTCAATGTTTATAAATGCCTAAATATGTACGAAACCTTTGTAGTGCGAGTTCCACCAGTTTGACATATTTTTTGTATGTTTCTCCACAAAACCACTTTTGATTGAATGTATTAATTCTAGTGCAACCGAGTCAAAAGTAATTCTACTGTAAATCCCTTAAAATGTTATAATGAGGTTCATTAAATTTTGCATATAGTTACTTTAGATATATATTTCAATGGAACTATACGGTAAAATTCATATAAATTCATTTTATGCACTTTCCTTTCCCCCTCCTTATTATTTTTAATTGCTGCAAAAAAATCTTTAAAAAAATCCGATTGAAATTTTCAGTTTGGATATTAATTTGAAATTATTTTGGATATATTTTGAGTCGATTCAGCATTAATGAGTCTGTTCTATCGTTTGACCACAGAACCAGCCACTCACATATTTTTCGGGAATAATGAACCCATGCAATTTTAATTTCATCATAGCCGTCAGCAGTTTGTCACGACTTTAATGTTTTTGTCTTAGATTTATATGTATGAAATATGAAAATCTCAATTATTATATAGACAAAATTAATTTGATAGTATTTGTATTATGCCTAATTTTAATTTTTAAAAAAATTATGAAATAACTAGTTTTAATTTTTTCTCCCGCGTTCTGTCGTTTCCAATTATAATTAAATCGCATATTTGAGATTAAGAAAAAATCTAAATACGACATATATTAACATTTAATTAGAATTTCTATTTAAAATTGTATCGGTTAGCTTATATCAATAATTTCAAGTATTGTATGCGACCGGGGAACTATATTTCATGCGTTTTCCCATACGCACTTTTCTGGTTTTTTTATTTACTTTCTTGCTTGACTTAGTTCATACTCTATCATATAAATGTATGATTGATGATGCATTGCGATAGTTTCTCGAGGAACATAAAAGAGAACAGAAAATATTTCCAATAGTCAATTAGAACAGTAACCTAACCTATAAAGTAAAGGAGTCAAGTTACGGAAAGAGCGCGATTTCAAATAATATGTTCTATGCATAATTATCTATGATACAAATTAACAGTAACATTAAAATTAAAAAATACATTTATGCTGAATTTATTAAGACCATTAAAGATTCGACGATTCTTAACCAGTGTTGATAAGATTATTAGCCTGTGGGCAATCAACCTTCCTCAGAATGTCACAACAACAGTTTAATTTTTTAGCCAATAGTTCATCAGATATTTTGCACCGGATATTGAAGAATGCAGAAGATTATTGCCAATATTCTTCTTTTCTGAATGTGATTTGAAAGAAGTACCAGTTTGTTCAAAGTGAAAGATTATTAATATGCTGTGAACAGCCTCTTACCGCGCACGTTAATATAACTTCTTTTACTTCAAAGTTAAACTAGACACTCAAATTAACACTAAAAGTTTATATAATATTCTCTCCCAAATACCCTAATTTTCACTAAATCTGTGAAAAAATATGTCGATTGAATCAGACAATTCACATTCGAAAGCAGAAAAGACTAAACCACGTCACTATTACAAACAGTTGTATTATCGTTTTTCTGTAACGAGTATATGCATTTGCGAGTATATACCATATATAACCTTATGGGGGGTTAAATAGTCGTAGGAATTTTTCGTATTCACGGAGGTTGGTATAAGTCTTCGGTAAGAAGTTACGGGAGACGGCCTTTTGGGGCCGCTCTTCTTGATATGAGTTTCATTAATCGGTTAGCATACCACCACGGCAATTAAAATTGCAATTAATCTGAGAAGAATTATTTAAAAGTCAGTATAGACATAATAATAATAGGATGTACATCAAATATCCCTCATATTGTGAACAATGATCATATTTGGTATTCGTTATTTTCAATCCGTAATTTTTTTAAATTATGAAAGGTTAAGATCGAAATCGTAATCAGCGACCTCCAAAATTCGTGATGCTATTTGGATCTTAAACATTCATTAACCACCTGTTTTTTGTGATTTATTTATAAATTCATTGAATGCGAATAATATTTCTCCATAATGTTATGTCCCTTGCGGTAATATTTCTCTAAAATGTAAATAAATAAAAACATTTAAACGAAATAATTTTTAATGTAATTAAATAAAAACATTTAAACGAAATTTAGAAATCTTGACGATTTGGTGTGAAAATGTATATAAATTTTATTTCAACTGATTTCATACAAAGAACGATTCGCAATTCAAGTTGTTCTTATAATCTTCTTTTTAGTATATTTGCCCCGTTCTACACCCCGTTCTATGAATGCAATAATTTTAGTACAAGAGAGTCAAAAATAGTTCTACTAGAAATTCATTGTAGTGTTGTTTTGAGGTATGGAATAAAGTGTGGACTACATTTTTATACATTAACACATTCGTGCCTATAGCAGTTTAAATATCTACAAACAGTATTTGAGATAGCTGACATAGGACACAATCAAATAAAACGGAATCAAATTCCATATTTCAAAATAATATTGCGATACAACAGACCTAACTCAGCCTTCACTAGAAACATATTTAGAAATAAGTGTCGATCCTTTTTTAGATGTTTGTTTTCTTTTAGGCAGTTTATATATGAAGATTTATGCTTTAATTTGTACTTGAATTCACTTGAGGAGTAATTTATGACTTTACGCAAGTATTAAAATTTGTAAAAATTTACTCATCTACTGAGTGTATGGGAAATCGCACGACTTGTGAATATAGAATTGCGTTTTTGAAGTTATATTTCTTTAGGCGCATTATGAATAAATAATAAGAGTTACATTTTAAAATTACAGGAAGAAGGCTACGATGCAACATAAAAACACCACGAAGTTGCTCACTAAACATTTATTATTTTATCGATTTAGTTATTCAAAGTACTAGGCGCATATGAGTAAAAGTTTGTTTATTGATAGTGTCATCAAGCGATTATTTGATAGTTAAACCCAGGCGATCATGAGTTGGTAATAGAAAAAAAATGCGTATTTCGTTCATATGGTGAATGTAAACAGGTCGTGGTTTATTTTTCTGCTGGTTTTCTATTGTAAGCCAATCATCAGCTAGAGCATTTCGAATTCGGTGCTTATTTATTTGTATTATCAGTTATAAAATACTTAAAATTAATCAATTAAAATAAATTTTCAGCTTATTCATTTATTTTCATTATTAATTACAGCAACATATTATTGACGTCCGTCATTTGATTTTTCTGCTAGCTTTCAAGTCAATCATCTGCCAGTCTCTTTCCAAATTATCGCGCTTCAACTTTATTATACTCTTTTTAGTGAGTGACATTTAATAGGGGTTAAATAATGAAAAACTTTTTTCAAAGTAATTAACTTTTATTTTAAAATTCATTTTAAATTTAATATAATTAGTTTTAAATTTAATTTGACAGATGAATGATCCACCATTTTATTTTTCTGCTGGTTTTCCATGGTTCTTGTATTATGCCCAAGAAGTTTAACATCTGACTTTTTTTTTTATAATTTAGCAACGTATTAGGAAATAAAAACTCCGTTTTTTACTTTACAATTTTTCAAAAAAAGGAGAGACAAGATCTCAATGACGTTTGCGCAAGAACAAATAATATAATTTAATTAAAACATTCTGTAAATATATACTCTTCGATGTCACAACGAAGCATAACTATGAATATTTTCTTTTTTTATCAAATTTCCCACTTATTTTTTTGTGCTTGGATAATACACATAATCAAATCCCACAATATGTTAGAAATATGTCTCTACAACTAAACAAAGCGAAATACAAATCGTATTTATATTTCATTGACATGTAACTGCGGAGATGAAAGAACACAATCCGCTCCTACGCCCTCAACAATCTCACTGATGACTCTTCATAACCACCCTCAACTTACTGCATTTATTTTCGCATAAAGGATTTTTGCATAGGTTTGTAAGGGTCGTTTGTTGCAAACTGCATATTAAGCACTAGGGCGCAGATTAATATTTTAATTGAAAATATTGTAAGATACACCAACATAAAAAAATTAAAAGTTAGTGGGGTATTTACTTATTTTGGTACATATTATTATAGACAAAAAGTAATACATTATTTGAAATATAAGCTTATTTCTGAATGGCATTATATTTACAAATTTAGATGTTACAGATGAGTTTGTAAAATATTTGGATGACAACAATAACCTGTACCTGTTTTTATCTGGAAATTAGCACTTTCATATGCTTTGTCAGGACAAAATTCGTTTTGTATAAATTGAAATATACAAATTACACAAAATCAATTAATTGCCAAATAACGTTCACGATAGGTACACTAATTGTGTAGATATCTAATAATATATGTATCTAATATCTACACTTACTAGCGTGAGGGTAGATATTAAGAGGTCTCCCGCTCCATAGCAAAAATAATACGTCCATTTATTATTCGCCGATAAAATATTTCATTTTGAGTATTTCATTATTAGAGTCAATTATTAGAATAAAACCAAACAAAATCAGTAAACAAAGGAAATAATAAATAAAACTTATTACATATTACAATGGTTACGCAAAAACATAAACACATGCAGAAATTTAAGTGTGTACATAGCATTTCTCTCAAACTATTTTCAGAAATTAATATTATTTTTTAACAATGTCGGGCCCATAAGGTTCAGTACAAATTTCATAGCTATAAAAATATGGCAACGTTTCTAAAAGAAACAATGAGGTTTTCAATAGAATTGTAGCCTGTTAAGTAAATTTCTGTAGCTGTTTAGGTAAATTTCTACTAGTACCTTTTTTCGTAATTGCGACTTAGTTTCGAAGATCTCAAACGTTTTTTGAGAGAAATGTGGTGGACATTTTTAACAATATCTCTGGGACTATTTTACATAAAATTCTATAAAAAGTAGTTTTAGGACTCAGATAATTTTCAAAGTATTTTTCAATCGATTATCCACACGATACGTGAAATTGGATAAACATTTTAAACCCTATATTGTTTCCATATAATTATTTTGCATATTATTATGTGAATATATAGTTTCCGTATATTTTCCGCATAATATATGTGAAAGTTAATATAATTTGACTATGCTGTGTTTAAAATTTTTACATCGAAGGATATAAAAAAATAATGAACTGACATTAGGATGATCTTATAAAAGCTCAGTTTTTCCTTTTAATGTTTGAAAATCTATAAATGACCATTTACACAATAAACTTATTTTAGTGGCCAAAGAGAAGAATAATATTTTATTATTTTAAGCGACAAAATTTAAATTAAGTTTTCAATTTAGTTTCTACGGAGAAGATAATAATTTCCTTGATGAGCATTGCCACAGAAACAATGTTTAATGAGGTTGGCTAAAAAGTTTTGGAAAACCAGTAAAATTCATTATAATTGTTTCCTTTTATATTTGTTGGGTGTTGAACAGACGAAACTTTTGACTTTTTTTTTTGGCAAAACATGTAAACAGCCACCTACGATCGATTGTGTGCCTCATGCAGTGTAAGTATGCTGTATCGTTCTCGATTGGAGAATATAGCGTCCATATAACACGACTGTGACATTCAACAAGTCGCATTACAAAAGTTGTGTCAACAATCGTGCGTCCCTATTGGTTGATGTGATTTATTTGTTGATTGAGTTTATTGTTTCTTGGCCATAAAAATGACGATGAATTTTCAAAAAAAAATATAGAAAGCGAATTGGTTAATTTTTATAAAGATTATTTACTCTTGAGAGTTGATTGATTCAAAGCACTCAAGTTCAATGGAAAGAAAAAATCCAAATTTTAGAAATAATTATAAGAATATAAATTGTTTTATTACTTTACTTACTGATAAAGTATATTTTAAAATAGGTTTTCCTAGTTTCGAAAAAATAATAAATTGATGTATATTTTGTCGTTTAGCCATAAAATATTTTGTATGAAAATTATCTGGGTCTTGTTTTGCGCAGATACCTCAGTAGTAAACTTGATTTTTAGGGTCGCGTACTTCAAAACAAAAAAAAACCTAACCCTTAAAAATATTACTCACTATCCGCCCTCTTGTCAACCCGTTTTCCTCGAAAATTGTTTGAGTCGGTAATTGGAAATTTGGCATAGTCATAAAACATACACTTTAGGTAAAGTAATCACAAATTTTACCATTTGTTAAAAACACAATAGCCTGATTATGTACATCGATGGCAAATGCAACATGTTATACATATATATATATATATATATATATCGTGTGCAGCCTTTGATGGCTCGGTGGATTGGGTGACCCGTGTTCGATTCCCAGCCGTCCATCGAGGGGGCTTGATTGGTCTTCTGATTGGCTATAAAAGATTATTTTCGTAGCAATAAGTTCAACATATGTATTAATTGTATACATTAAAGTACGTAAATAAATAAATTAACTTTTTCAACTTTCAGGTAACTTAGTACTATTAGTTAAATATACGTAGTATCAGGTGAATAAGTTTATAAGTTGATAAAAGAATCAACTAGAATTTATTTTCCAATTTTAACATCTGTCAAATTGATATTTTGTTTCAATTTACTTTACACCTATCAAGTTGACATTTTATTAAAAGTAGAGAATCTCTTTGAGCATCGAACTATAAATCTACCAGAAAGATACCAAAAGTAGTGGATTAAAATGGTTAGTACAATATTGAATAAATTAATAAAATTGCTATTTAATATCAAAAGTTTTGCATTATTTATTTGGAACATAAAAATAAAAGGTCTTATTTAAGTATGATTAAAATCGAAATATTATTAGGGGTTATCAAAATGGAGATAAAACTGTGGACCCATTTGGCCAGCATTGACATATATGTAATTAGATGGACAGAATCTGGATTAAAATATGATAAAAGACAGATAGTATTAGAATGAAGACATGATCAGAAAAATGTGATCAATATTATAGGATAAAAGATAAAGAGAATCAGGACTTAGATATTATTAAAAACAAATGTGATCAGGAGATACGATAAAGTTAAAAAATCAGAAATAGAGGCCAATGGGATCAGGATTGAGATATGATTAGAAATAGGAGGAATAAAGATTCTGATATAAAGACTTGCTAATATTAAAAATATGCATCTGTTCAAACATTTCATTTATAAAACATGAATCATATGAAAATGTGTTTCCTTAAATATTTATATAGTTTTGTATTATTACTGCAATATCGTCTCAAACCTTATTGATTATCGATCGATACACCTTTCACACACACTTGCTTGCACAAGTGATCTTAATACGATTTTTCACTATGCCTTCAAACTACATAGGGCTTGCAACTTGATGGTAATTTGTTCGTTTAATTCAAATGATTTTAGATGGTCGATGTCAGGAAAAGTCCATCAAAATTCGGGTGGAGTCCTGTCGAAGAGCTTAAAGTTCGCTAAAGAACGGATATATCCGGTAAGATGGTAATCCTAGGTGCAAAGATAATATTTATTTCAAAACTTACCGTGAATCATGAAACATAAAAATATGTAATTTCGTAAGCGGTGTAGTAAGTGATGATCATTTACGGAATAAAGATACTCGTTTTGTGATTTTAGAGCATTATCAATTTTATCGAGATAATCGTGTTAAGTTTGAAGGTATGATTCATTATATTTAAAAGAAGTGAAAGATGCCAACTGCAATCTCCACTAACTTGACCAACGAACGTGTTGTGACCTGTATTACAAAACATATGTTTGTTCTATTTGAATACGTGTATAATACTTAAGAGCAAAGATTTGTAGAGCATAATGCCGCATACACAAGATATTGTTAAATCGGTGTACCAAGCTGGCTTCTATGGGTTTCTGAGTACAAAACAAGACCATTATAATTGATAATTTCTTTAATTTTCTCCGGTTTTCAAGATACACTATTTCAACGTGCAGCGTACGTGCGGTATCATCGCAAAAACCTTAAAAGCTCTAAATATTTTATCGAAACATATCTTCGGCATTATTTTGATCGATACTTCCTTTGGGCATTATCAGTGCCCAAACACAGCATCCGTAGCACGCAAAACTTTGTCATTCCCTGTTAATCGTCCGTTTATTTGTAAACATGTTCGAAATATTGTAAACATGTACGGAAGGTGAAAAGATTTTCAAGGAATTGAAAATATGTCCGGATGTAAGAAATGTCTAGTATTTTTGGGAACAAAGTTTCTTATTGCGCGTTCTATATTTGGCGAATGAGAGCTACCCTGAAAAAAATGTGAGATTTCGACAGACACTTGCTACAGCATAAAAGTATAAGATTTCGGCCGACACCATTGCTACAATATAACCATTTGCCTGTTTACAAGCGTTTGTCAATGAATAGTTATATTACTACAGTAGAGACATGCGGTATGCGCATTAGGTGTATTCCTTTAAGCATGTATATTTAGCAATCCGTGTGAGCCGTAATACTCGTAACCACTTTCACTTTTTTCAAACTCGTGTCATTGTTATCAATAAAGAATGAATTGACATTGTCAAAAACGATTTAGGGGACCGCTCTTATTAATAAAAGCAGTGTTAAATTTAAAATTCACCGTATTTCGAATCATCGTTTGATTTTTCATGTCTTAAAGGGTACTTTATAACATTTATATAATTAAGTATAACATATTACATAAATTTTTTAACACAATTTTCAATTCATTATACATGCAGCAAATTTCTTTTAAAAATATTTTCTTAACAATTTACGATTCAAGTCTAAGTTCAGAAAACTTCTTCTTAAAACATTGTTCGTCTTTTTATGAATAAATCGGCTTTATTTACGAAATTAAATAGCATTGTCCGTTTAATACTCCTTCAAAAGTTATGTCAAATATCAAACATCTCCTGACTTGACTTGCGCTGTTTTCCTTCCATTCATATGCACTTTTCTGTTTGCTTCATTATTTACTTTATTCCTTCTGGCCTGCCAGATTTAAACTATTTTTTATAAAGACTTCTTATTATAAGTATTTTTTATGTTTAATAATGACTTGTGCAGTAACTAGGATCATTCACTTTACAACTAAGAACTTCAATTTTTTCACTCTGATTACTTAGAACAGCGATATTATAAATAAAAAGGGTTTCCAATTCCCTTTTTATTTATAATATAATTTTGCAAAGGAGTAATCACAAAAGCACGGTAAAATCCAATGCGTGTACGACACCATCCTCGACTAAGTCCTATCGTGAAACTTTCGTAAATTGATCTGCGGATTTAGATGGCGAGTCGACAAATTAGATAACTTATTATTATTGCTACATGAGAAGGCATATCCAACTAATTCAGACGTGCATTGTTTGATTTCCCTATGGTGTGTGGTTTCACAACGATTTAGTGATATTAACTAAATTTTACACAATAAACTGATTTAAGTACATTAGAATATAAAATAATATTTATCATGGTAATTGTATTACCCCATAAGTTGGCTTGTAATTGCGATTGCATTTTCTGAGACAATATTTTAATTATCTTTACAACGATCTCTAGAATTTTGCAACGTAAACAGCTAATAATTAAGGACTGAAGGAGGAACAATAAAAGAAATTAAATAAATAAATGTCCATTTTTAAAGATTTTCTATGTATTTTGAATTTTTTTTAATAATAATAAACCATTTGGCAAAAATATATTCACAGACTATTTAATTTGCTGAGTGTTATTTATTTCTTAAATAATACACAGCATACAATTTACTTGTAAAATAAACCTCAGTAAATCGTCAAATTTATCTTCATTAAAGAAACAACTGAAATCATATCAAATAAATTATCAGTCCCTGAAATATCACTGCTTTTCACTCTTTTGGCTCTTTAGCCTACTTTGACGCCTGATATCAGCCAAAAAGGTGCAAAACAAACATTCTAAAATTTTGAATATCCATGTAAAAGACTTGCACAAAACGTTATAAAGATTCCTTGCTTTTGATAAAAAAAAAAATAGTCGGATACATCGAATTCTTTTAACACAAAAATATTTAGAATAATGATTAAGTAATTATGGATTGTAGTTTTCGTTAGGTCGATTCCGTATATGACCTGCTTGTTAGCATTCACATTCAATATTAGAGAATTAGGCTAAATTATACTGCACAGGTTGCAGCGCAGAGCTGATATATATGTTTATAGAGTTACAATTTTCGCCTTAAATATGGTTTTCATTATGTTAAACTAAGAAGACTGCATTAACAGTATATATATAATATACAACATCCTCTTGTTGACAATTTTTAAGCTAGTATTGTTAGCTGAGGTATGGCTACCTTCAGAATGGCTGAAAATGTCATCTGCCTCTTAGGAAACATGTAGCATGATGAAAACAAAATACATATTGTAGTAACTGAGCATAGTACCTTGTCACGATTTTTATTAGACATTCAATACTACGACTAACTTGTAATAGGAGATGGTACTCTTACTACATATATCTTATTTCTTGAGTGACTAAATTATTTGATATAACGTAAAAGATACTTTTTCTGTATTATTTTATAGTTGATAAGTTATTCTTCATTAAGCTATACATTTAACGTTTAAGCTATAATTTGTTCATTAAGATTATTAGCATGTAGACCATAGTAGCTCTCTATTAAGATAAAACTTAATTAAAATTAAACATTTTCTTAAATAAATTGTCAAATTTAAATCTTTATTTAAAATAGATAATTCGATATTTAAAATAGAAAATCTTAAGAAACAATTAAAATTTTATCTAAACTAACAATTTAAGAATTTTGGTTCGTTACTTTTATAACAAAGATATATATTGAAATTTTAAATATACTAATTTTGAATTAGCAGCCGTCATTTTAGTTAATGAATTTTTTTGTTGATTAGCGTAATGAATTAAAGTTTGAAATTATATTCACCAAAACAAAATGTACATAAAAGAAAAATTATATCGTTTTTTCGCGGGTCGTAGCCAAACCTTATTTTTACTGCTAGTATTATATAAGATATCGATAATTATTATGATATTCTTCAATTCAATGCATGTAGTAGTTAAGACTCATTTGTTTCCCTACTTGATTATAATAATAAAAGTAGTAAAAACTTAATGCAATAAATAATAAAATTGTAATTATATTATTTCTAACATGTAATTGCCGAAGCTAAGTTTCCCAAATCTTCTGAAAATATAAGCAAATATAATAACAATGAATTGTTTTTTTCTAATAATTAGTCTTTTTTTAGGAATAATAACTTCAAAAAACTCAAAGTTAGACTATAAGAAAGAACTAGTAGCAGCCTAGAAAAACCATCAGTCCACTATAAAAATTATTTAGAAATCGTTGAATGCAATTTATATAAAATGGTACGTAGAGTTTTATTTATTTGTACCAAAAAGATGCTAAAATAAATATTACAGAATATGTAAAAAATAACTGTTTTAACTTTAAACGAATCTCCGTATTTTTAATTGTTAATTTAATAATACATAACAAGAAATATAAGGAACTCCATATTTTTAGTGTACAATTTTTATAAAATTTGAGAGCCTAATTAAGACGTAAAGAAAGTTCACTATGCAGTACCTAAAACATAAGGAAATAAAAAGAAAAAGAAAAAATATACTAATGCATTTACATACTCGACATATCTGTACAATTTATATAACCCTCTCATATAATTAGCACCTAATTTATTTGGCTTTGAATTGACAAATACGTCTTTGATAAAACATTCATAATTAAATTTACATTTTTACCCTTACAGAATACGCGATTGTGTACTGATTAGAGCTCTTTTAAATAACTAATATGACCATTATTCGAAATTCAGTTTTGTGCAATTATCGATGTAAATGTACATTCCTAAAAAGTTTGTTTAGAGGGTAGCGAGTTCATGTTTACGAGAAGTCCCGAGTTGACGTTCAATCCATAAGGGAAAATCACATTTCCTTAGAAGCGTGACAATAAATGGATCTGACCTTTTCCGACGCGTATCGTTGCTTCCAATTGTGTTATAATTTGTTACGCTAAATAGTATTACTATTTTGCACATTCTTATTTTCTCTCAGAAATTATTAGAAGTCTTCGCGTTTTGCAATATTTTTAATGTAAATCAATAACGGATTTTTATTGAAAATTATATATCATTTACTGAAATATAATTTTCTTTCCTGCGGATGGAAAGAATTTTTAGTTTTAGCAAGATTTTTCTAAATTTATAATAAATATTTCACATGTACATTTTAATATTTACTTAAGCAACCTTTGGATGATAACAAGTAATGCAGTGTGACCCTACATAATTAAAATTTTGAGTAAATTGCGTTGTTTAAATTTAAACTAAATTGGGCAGAATTGGGAATTTTTCTTTGTATATCTATATCAAATGTGAAACGCGACAGATAAATACACGTACATTGAAATCTAGTCCATTTGCTTTTCATATTTAAAATATCAAAACCAAAACATGTTTGTAATTTTGGAATAATTATTTACTAATTGCAAAATTTATTTTAATTTAATTAGTTACTAGTGGTAATATTTGTCAGATTTGTAAATATTTTAAGAGATAGGGAGCATTGTTTGTGACTCTAATTGATTCCATGTTAATTCACGAAAACCACATATTTACAAATTTTAAATTTCAAAACATTTTCGTATTTCATTAGAAAGAAAATAAAATAAAAATCCATTTCAAAGGTTCTTAAATGAATTTTAAAATACGTAATTTTAAACTTAATTGAGTTACAGTCTTCTTTCATTTGTAATACAGCTTCGTCAGTATTAAATATAAATTCGTATAAAATTCACTTCAAATAAATCAATCTACAAACTTTCTGTGCCCAGTTACTATATTAATCAGTTTCTAAAAAATATTGTAAATAATAGGTTAATTATACACTTATCAAAATTTGCGTTGTTTACCTCTATTGAATCGTTTGATGGGACTTCCACAATTAGCCCTGGCGCTATTAAGGAAAAGATGGGGTCAGTTTGGATATAGCTAATTGCATCTTCTCCGCCGGTAGCTATCCACTGCTGCTTTTCCTTGTGAACTCTCTTCTCTTCTTGGTTTTTATATTAAGCCAAAGTCGGTACATTTGACTTCCTTTTGCCTAAAGAAACAAATAAAATTCACGTTTTTAGCACATTATTTAAAAAAAAAGGAATTACATTCGTGGAAATAAATTAATTCTGTGTTCATCAAACGGGTTAATTATGACTTCATCTTGGATGAGAATATAGATTTTATGAAATCCAACTACAGAGATTTAATTTGTCATCACTAGCTGCAGGGAGAAATAGCGCTAATCTGTTATATTTATATAAAATCATATATTCGCATGTTGATTTTCCCTGTCTCCTCTCTTTACTCAACTTCAACACTCGACTCAGATCCCATATACCATTACAGCGATTATTTGCATTAAAAGTTTATGAAAATACCTCTATTTATAAACCCATAATTCAAATGTGCCGATTGCATAATTGTATCGTTTCTTAAGCGGATGTTAACTCTTGGACATTTTTAACCGAAATTATTAACATTTAAAAAGGAAATACAAAATAGATTATCTATAAATTAAACCCAGCTACGATAGAATTAATGTTTTGTTCAGTATATAGAAAATAATACAATTTTAAGCTAATACTAACTTTAATAATTGATCACTTCATTTTTTAATATATTTAAAAACAAAATTAACCCTTGAAAATGTATATATAAATACTTTAAATATTTTGTGCACACATAATAAGAGTTATGGTCTAGTTTGATACTCTATTCTTTTTATTTACATCTGTGTGACTGTAACTTGTTTTGTGAGCATTCAATAAGTAAATAAACAATTTTTTTTCTCATTATAAACGTGAACATTTCACTATATTTACCCTTACATTAATAATACTACTAGCATAATATAGGAACCTCGGCATTTTTTTCATCTCTATGTTTGCTTCGTCAGTGCGTTTATTTTCAATTACATCTTTATGAGAGACAAATATATGCAACAGTCGTCTTTTGTCTGTTTCCGTGTAGTTTATTTTTCTTGTATTCATTTTACTACTTTTGTTAAACGCAATACTTTCAGCCTAAACAAACGACGTTTACAACTGCTAATAAATAACTCGATATGTCAAATAGAGATGTGCCTGAAATTAGCTCATAAAACATTTTTTAACTCTCTGAACTTCGTATGCTCTTAACTTCTAATTTTACTACTCATAACACTTCATACCGAGCGTTATATATGAAAATCGATTCTTAAGGAGTAAATTTAAAAAAAAATTAATTTTTTAGAAAGAAAGTATATTACCTATAATATCTTTCACAGTGATAGAAGTAGTTATATCTATAATTAAATTTATAGATATAACTAGGAATTAACGATTTTCGGACAGGAGTACCCTATATGTTTTAATTTATTTGCGAGTGTCAAGATATATGACACATATTGTGGTATTTTTCGATTGCGTTAACATAGGCGTTTTGATTCTAAAAAATTAAAATTTTTTAAGTAATTTAAAAAATTTTAATTTTATTAATAGGTTTGTTATGTCCCATTAGATGTTTATAAATGCCTAAATATGTACGAAAATCTCATAGCGCGAGTTCTACTGGTGCCTCGTTGTTCCCGCTTTAATAAAACGGAGAATGTTAGATCAAGTTAAAAAATTATGTTTTTTGAAAATTTATTACGGAGTTTTGTTATGGAACCCTAAAAATAAAATGATGAATGAAATTTTATAAACTTATACTCCGAAAAAATAAGTTATGAGTACAATGCTACTACCAAATACTACATCCAAAGCTGACGAGGTCTACACTGAAGCACGTATTTTGAATATATCATTAAATTCCAATCACATAAGGGGAAGAACCCACCTGCTTTTACCCCTAACGAGTGAATCTAGTCGTTAATATTCACATAATGGACTAGCTAACTAACGAGCGTCTACGAGTGCTATCATTTTTCAACCGAGAGATATTAGAAACGCCAAGAATTATCTTTCTTTTGAGGGAGTCACTTAGTCTTCATATAGAAAAAAGCACTTGAGGTGAGTAAAGTCTACGGTAGTAGGAGAACGCATTAGTGAAACACTAAGTGTCAGCATTATTCCACACTAGTACTGGCATTCTTCAACATTACTCTTAGCTACTCTATAGGCATACGCTTTTGAATCCAACGAAATAGCTTTGTTTACGTACCACGGTATTGTAATATTATTTTCTTGTCAAATAAGAGAAACTAATTAAATAACTTTCACAAACTATAGATTTATAGTGAAAATTCCGACACTTTGGTAGTTAACATAGATTTAATTAAATTTACGTACAACTACATACGGTACAAGAAATCTCACCGAGCTAAGAGAGCAGAACGAGTAAGAGCAATAGACAATGTACATTGCTTAGTTCGTTGTTTTATTACAATGTAAAGACGACACTAATATGTAACGATAAAGGCTTGTGATTTAAATGATATTACTATGTTCCGTATATCCACGAAGTTATTACCTTATGTTCTAATGAGTTTTCATTCTTTACTAATCTATACCCTTGTTTAAAAGATCGATGAAGATTTAAGATAAAGGATACCAATGCGCGTGCGCGTCACGCTTCGCTTTATATAGTATCAGAAATCATTCCCACCATTGTATGGGTATACATGATGCTCCTCGAAAATATGAGATCCGGCCTGGTTAATTCTAGTACATTCAAGGATATTTTAGTACATTCACATGATTTTTAATTTATTTACAGATAATACCTCTCGTAAAAAAATAAAGATTATAGGATATTCTCGATCCCTTCCTGTCTAATTAGTTCTAGTACATTTGAGAATATTCTAGCACATCTCACTCATTCTGGTATATTCAGTGATAAGAGTTTGGTGGTGCTGGTTGATAGTGGAAAAGTGCCCAAGATCAACTACTTTCAGTCACTCACACCACCACAGTTATCGACTACCACCGTAGTGCACTATGATAGATCCAAGACCACGATGATGCACAAACACAAGTTTTCTGCTGTGGGGAGTTTTTTTGCAAGTTAAAATGCGAGTACGCACACACACACACACACATATATATATATATATATATATATATATTTATCAGTGCTGTTAAATAGATAATTTTTAGTTACTGGATATTCAATAATTGGGATTTTTGGATTGGGATTCGTATGTATAAGATAAGAAAAGGTACAGATAAAATAATAGAAGCAATAAAACCAGTCTGTGGACCTGCGTCAATTTTTTGGCAAATCAGCTCATACAAAAGAAAATTGAAGAAAACTTACAACTATCAACATCAGCCAAGAAAACGAGATAATGTACAGTGGCAGATTTCAATGTTTGAAAAATTGTAAAAAAAAACTACACCTCTAATACAAAGTAGGTTAATTTTAACTTTATAAAAACAAATGCGCATTTCATTTTTTAAAAACCACGTTTTCCAAATGGCGGCCATCGAGTCTGACACACTTCGAGTCTAGCACGCATGTTTTCAAAAACGCGTTTGCAGAGCGACTGGGGTATTCTACTGACTTCGGCTCGAATATTTTCTTTAAGTTGTGTCACAGTGCTCGGATTTGTTTTGTAAACAACGGATTTTAAGTATCCCCATAAGAAAAAGTCACATGGGCTTAAATCGGGTGACCAAGGTGGCCACGGTGCGGTACCGTTTCGGGATATGTTTTTTTTCTGGAAATAACTGCCGCACTGCATTCATGGACACATTAGCAGTGTGAGCTGTGGCCCTGTTCTGCTGGAACCATATGTTTTGGTTGAATGATGGACTATTCTGTAGTTCTACTCTGAAAAAGTCATTTAACATCTGGGCATATCTCTCCGAATTCACAGTTACAGTTTGGCCACGTTGATTTTCAAAGAAATAAGGCCCTCTGATTGCAGATGCAGACGTGGCACACCAGACTGTTACTTTAGACTTATGTAAAGGCTCTTGATGCATTTGTCTTGGGTTGTGGACATCCCAGTAACAAAAGTTCTGCTTATTCACATATCCTCCAATGTGAAAGTGACCTTCGTCACTAAAGAATATGTTGCCCATCCGGGTAGCAGTACGAAATCTCAACAAAATCACCTCCGCGTAAGTTTTTCTTAATTCAAAGTCAGAATCGTGTAAATCTTGAACAATTTGAATTTTGTATGGATGGAACTTGAGCTTTTTTTGCATTATTACCTGTAAAGTTGATTTCGGGATTCCCAATATCGATGAACGTGTACGCAGTGATAAACGGGGATTTTCAACGACAGAAACCATAACACGCTCGACATTTTCATCCGTGGTGCCAATGATGTAGGTCCTGGCCTGGGCCTATTTAATGTTGATCCTGTAGCTCTGAACCTTGCTACCCATGACTGAATGTGAATGAGGTTGATCGATGGTCCATCACGTAATCGACGAATACTGTAACGATTATTAAATCGACGGCGTGCTACAGACAGCGAAAATCCACTCGAAATGTACGCCTCGAGGGCAAAAGCGCGGTGCTCTCCACTCCATTGCACTGCACACACATCCGCACCGCTTGCGCTTCTAACGACGCCCCCCGCACTCCTCTTATGTGTTGCGTTCGGAAACTATGTTTGTTCAAACTTTGAAATCTGCCACTGGACACCTGTATAATTGGAAAATATTAACAGAATTAAATTATTTTATTTAATGAAACAAAATTTGTACGCCACATATAAAAATAATAGATTTCCCAGTTTTTAAACAATTTTCGTTATATCCTTTTTGCAATAATTCTGAAACCGATTAATCAAAAGGCCATAATTTTTTCATATTTAAAACTTTCAAAAACTAAAACAAACCAAATTGTACATTAATTAAAATGATCCACTATAGATACGAGGAAATGAGATTTGCAATTCGTTTAAACATATATATACGAATTTTGCATCGAGCAGCAAAATTCGCATAACAACCCACAAGATGGAAAAAAGCTGATGGAGGTAACCATACGTACAATGGACTCAGCAAACTGAAGAAGTGAAAATTAACACAAAATGACTGCTTGCGACATATTTTTATGCTTTGTTGACAACAAGAAATGTTTTGTCAAATATGGCAATTAATGAATTTTCCAGGATGCAAACAGTTTTCTTTCCTTTATAGATAATATTTTTACTTTAGTCAACATTACAATCATATACCCAAAATTCTTCATAGGAAATTCTTCATAGAAAAAAATATTTAATTTTCTTTATATCTAGTGTGCACAAAAAAGCAATAAGTAATTATTTTACAATAATCTAGATATATGTCACTTGGTCTTCAGAAGATTAAAAATACGGATATTTATTTTCTTACAGACGAGCACAAACAAAAGATAAGTTGTGTTGTCCATGAATACAATTAATGTCAAGCTCGATATAAAAACTTTTTTGCATTGAACTTGACATTAATTAAAGCTCAATTTACTTCAATACCGTGTAACAAATCAGAAATTATACTAAATATTTTACTGTTATTCGATATCATTTTAACAAGTCCGTGTACTAGGTTTGCACAACATTTTAACTTTAGGGGACCAACAAAAAGCATTAGTATTAAACAGGCTTTTTTATATTATTGCACAATCATGTTAATACCGATTCTGTCTTAAGTTGATGATGCTTTATGCTCCGAGTCACTAGAAGAAAAAAAGAAAAAGCTCCCAGAAATATTCGCTGTACTCACCTGTTTTTCGCACGGTGTTACAAGACGTACTCATACTTAACATTTTTTGCTCCACTGATTGTCATCGTGTCATTTGATGGATCACGATCAATTTTTAGTTAATATTCGACTATTTATATTTTTAGAGTCGCGTAGGCAAATAGTAAAAACGGAACCCTTACAGTTTGGTCATGTCTGTTTGTCGGTCTGTCAGTTCATATGTCACAGCCATTTTAATCGGATACTATTGGCACTATATATTTGTAATTAATGGGATGGTAGGTATTTTCTATAAACGGCTATGCAATGAAATAGTGGAATTATGAAAGAAAATGACATTAGGGTTGGTACACCATACATGTAACTGAGGGATGGAAAAGAAAGTTGTGCACATAAGCGCGTGTAGTGTCGTTAAATAAGTCTTAAAAATGATATACAGGTACCAAAATAAATTTCTTATTTAAAAATATTTAGTGAGATAAGCGTTTCTAAAGTCTTAACAAGTGTGTCTCATCCCTCTAACTTTAAAAAAAAATTAAGATAGTAGAACTTCAAATAAACTTTCAATAAAAATTCTTTTCAACAAGACATATTGTACAGTTTCTGAGATATGGAATATTTTCGGTACCGACCACAGCAATAGCTCTAACTGTCAAACTATATCCACAAAAGTCGAAATATAACATTGCATATGAAATGAGTTTTATATTGTTTGGTGTTACGGAATCTTCCATGCGTGAGTCCGATTCGGCTTCGGCCGGTTTTTTCACTTTACACGTACAACACTTTATATACATATATATATATATATATACATACACACACACACTCACTCACTCACACACACACACACACATATATATATATATATATATATATAACTACCCGATAAGGTCTATATTGAACAAAAATGATATTATGAACAGCATACATAATCAGATAATTGAAGTTATAGTGTAGAATACTGATTTGTCCTTCACTCATATGCTATTTAACCTTTGGGAAAACACCAGAAAAGTGAAAAGGTAAGACGACGATTGAGTTATTCAATATAAAAAACGTAAGCGGAAATATGAATATGGTATATCTTCCACAGTCTTCGGAACTGTCATAGATATATTGAATTGAACGTCAAATTATCTGAGTTTCTCCTATCAATTTCGTCAATATAGTCCTAATATGTACCATTAGAATCATTAATTATCCTACGAGCTAAATTCATATTGCAGTCCCTGCAGCGTTAATATTGTACTTTCATGTTTATGCGTTATGGTTTTACATGTAAAAAATATTCAAAAAGCAATATTTTCCAAAATGTTTACTTTACATAATTTTAAGTAATATACTTGCGTTATAAGGAGTTCCGATTTCTAAGTAAAGCAGTAGAAACCTATTTAAGAACACTGAAAAACGCATACTGTAGTAATCTCATGATTATTGGTGTAGTACCGATTTCGGTACAGAACATCACTAAATTGTTTCAGATTTTAAAAATCATAAATAGCCTCAAATCCTCTTTCGCAACTAGCACAATAACATTTTGTCATTCCTATCATTCATCAAGAAAAGTCATTAAATAAAATATATCTCTAGCATCATCATGTCTTAATAAAAGAAAGAATAATGAAGCCTCATACGGTGAATAGAGTTTTTACTAATTTTCGTTATTTGTTTTTGTTACAATTCCACGTTTTTTTGGTCGAACGGTAAAAACCAGTATTAAATTAGGTTTCCAATTTCTGTATCAAACCTTGTTCACCCTAATAAATTTTTCCAGGAACTAATATTAAAGGACATGTGGAAAAGTCCACATATATCGAATAGTTAAGTAAAATAAAACAACGACTAAATTAAGCTAACGTCTATAATGTATTCATATTTAACTTTCGTATACTCGCACGATGGTCTTTCAGACCGACAAATCAATAATTATTTGTTTTCTCAAAAAATATCGACACTGTGACTGCGATTTTTAATAGCTTCTTAATTTGTTGTGCGCCATTGTTTAGTGTATTGCAATCGCTGGTGCCGAGTGGACGTGTGTCATTTTTTTACCGTTATCAGTCCGTGAGACCGACGTGAGTATATGTGTTACTATTTTAGATAAGTTATTGAATTTTTTATTTTAGAATTTTACTCAATGAAATGTATTCATTATTTTAGTAGCGTATAATATTTATTAAATATACTTTATAATATTATTTTAGAACCGCTTTTATTTGTTTTTAGTTATTTCTGTCACTAAAATCGACGAAAGGATAAGGGCGCTGTTAGAGTATGAAGATACTGATTCAAATTATGATGATAGGAGTGACGGTGAGGCAGAGGACACCTTAGAAAAGCAAAAGTCAAATGTCGACACTGAGCAGGGGGGTGATACGTCAGGCGCATTTGAAGAGGTTTCGAATATATCTGCAAACAACTATGTTGGTAAAGATAAAATTGGTAGATGGAAAAAAATAGTCCAACTTCTTGTATTAGAACAAGGTCTCAACATATTTTTATTTAATTTAATGGTATATTGAGCTGCTTTTATCTGAATTTAAACAAACTAGGGACTATCGACTTACTGACGAAGAGGAAATTAAAGCATTACTTGGTTTTATTTTATTTGCTGGTATTCGGAGAAATGGTGAGCTGAATGCTAAATATATGTTGAGGACTAATCGTTCATTTCCACAGATTATCCTATTGACAATGAGCTGAAGTCGATTTTACCTTCTATTGCAATGCTTAAGGTTTGACGACAAGGAAATAAGAACTCGATGTGTTTCAGTCGACAAGTTGGCTCCAATAAGAGACCTGTTTTAAGACAATGTGTCATCTTTAAAAAAATATTTTAGTACCTCTAAATTGATTGAATCTGAATTGTAACAAACAATCGAAGAGAAGTTAGAAGCATTCAAAGGCCGCCGTAGCTTCTGTCAGTATATACCTTCAAAACCAAACAATAATATGCACTCATAATATGCACTCACCGACGCCAAAATGTTTTATACGTCGAATGTGGAAGTTATGTAGGATAACAACATGAAGGGTCACATAAAGTAGAATCGAGAGCCATACTACCTAGTATGGCTCTCGACTCGACTTTATGTGGCCCTTCATGTTGTTATCCTCTCTGGCATATATACCTCTCTGGCATTAGTCAAGCGTCTTCGTAGCGTAATCGATCAGATCGAAACATAACTTGTGATAATTTTTTCACAAGTGTTTTTATAATCGATAGTTTGATGCGAAATCCTAAGTGTGATTGGCACAATTTGCAAGAATAAAAAGGAACTGCCAAAGGAATTTACTAATATAAAAGGCCGTAGAGAAAAGTCCAGTTTATTTGGACACCGAAATAATGGCACTCTAGTTTCACATGTGCCAAAGAAAAATAAAAATGTTCTACTAATCTCTAGTATGAAGTTTCTGGAGATACTTTCACACGATCTCATTATGCCCCATCTAAAAAAACGGACATTAATTTCAAGTTTGTCAAGAATACTGAGAAAATGTATGTCAGAAATATGCAAACTTGATAATCCAGAACCTATATTTTCTGGAATTATCAAGCAGGTCATTGCTTATTCTGTTTTTTAAAAAAAAACGAAAAACATGATACAATTGCATGAAATCCAAAAAATATTTTTGTCTCGAGCATGTAGTGATGGTATGTTCTGATTATTATGCCAATGTAACCAATAATGATTAATACTTTTTTATGCTACTTACTATTATATTTTATGTTTTTTTCTGGGTTAACACAAAAAAAAGTTTAATTTTGTTATTTAATTTAGGGTACCAAAAATTCCATTATTTTTTAAGAGGATGATTTATAAGACTGTTCCCACTAAATAAAGTTAAAGTACTAATATTTATTCAGTTTTTTTATTCAATTATAACCTATTTTTTAAATAGAAACCAATAAATGAAACTAAAATATTTAAATAATAAATAGATACAGTAATACAGACGAGATCAACTTTCGGTCTGAAACACCGTAAGTGAGTGTATATGCACTACTTTTGCGAGCGAGTATACGAAGGTTAAACACTCTTCATCGAGATATGACTAGCACCTATGAAAAATATCACACAACCTTATCTTTTTATTCATTGCGTATTTTCTACGCTTCCGAACACACAAACAAATTCATTAATCACACACGAGTCTCCTGGTGCCATCTTCTCTCAACAACTCCTTGATCTGAACCAACGGTAATTGAAATACCTTTGTCGTGGTTTGTCATTGCCAAAAATCATTTTGAACTCATATATCATACGCTCGTTTCGAAATTTATATAAATACATATGAAATCGCGCATTCGCACATTTGTTCTTACACATTTGTTCTTATCATATTCTCTTTAATCTACTAGACTTCAACGATTTTTATAGGATTCTGCATACAACACAGTGAACATATGTAGTGTTTGTATTTCATAAGAATATTAACTTGTTTTCTAGTTACAGATATTTGGTTTTTTCGAATTTTTTCACGTCCTGACGTTTAGCAACCCTCACGTTTACGAAATAAAGTCAAATATCGAGCATAGTATAGGCAAATACGAAATATTAAACGTTCACCTTTACAAAGCGACACCAATGTTTTATATTTTACCTACTTACGAATTTCTTTATAATACAAACAAAAAAGATTATACATATTGCAAAACTGTAGCGAGAGTCAATTCTCTGCAGTTTGATACCAAAAATAACATTGATTTTTTTTTTGCTCACTCTTCAACATATCTGCTCTAAAATTACTAGTACCCTAACCATATTTACCGCATTGTTGGTAGAACCGCATGAAAAAGTCATTGAAATAGGGAAGATTAAGAAAATAAGACTTCGATTTTATGCGAATGCACCAAGTTTATGGTTTGAAGATCTTGTGACCAAATAATATAAAAAGTTGTATAAGAATATCATCAGAATACCAAAGGATATCGGCAGGACACTGTTATCTGGTGCATTAATATGAGGGATGCATCCAGCGCGCCAGCTGCATCCTATGCATTGTTTCCAATACACGAATCTCATTTGCATGTCCTATATTTCCTGCCGTCAATGACAATGGCCATGCTTGTGGCATTTATGGCCTTGCGAGCGATGTTTGGTCACCGTGAAGGATTTAAGGCACATTAATTTTCAACTTGTTTATCAAAGTGCGCGATTCACAAACTGATAACAAGTTATAATTAGCTGTTTTTGTTATAATTGTTTTATGAAGTACTTAGACATTCATTTCCTACTGGAAAGTTCATTTATTTCAAATAATTTAGTATAAATTTTAAACGTTTATAATTTTTTCGAAGTGACTAGAAATTACGTTATATCTATCTTCTTCCTTTTTCTAAACTTTATTAAGTCCTTTTTGCAAGTTCTATACGTAATAAAATGCGTTCCAGAATTTGTAGTAAATTTTAATAGAAGACTCAACTCAGCGGTTACGTATCAATTTTTAAGTACAGAATTGTCAAAATCGTTTAGAAAAATTTCTTTAGTTTCTTTTACTTCACCACTTTAGTTATAATTACATATCAGTAAAATTTTCTTACTGATTTCATTTTCATATAAATTATTTTATTCTCATGTATTACTAGCCGTAACTGTGAGTTCATTCGCGTGAACCTTTAGAAGCTATCAGGTTGGCAAATTAGAAACCCGCCACTTTTTGAGCGATTTCTGGAATGTTATAAAAGCTGCTAGAATATTTCTTGTAGGGTACATAAAAAGTGCGGCATTCGCACTTATGTTCAGTTTAATTAATTATATAATCGGCGAGTAAAATATAAATTAAAAATGGAAGCATTAAGCAATTAAATAATCGGTGAGTAAAGAATAAATTACAAATGGAAATATTTCGAATTTAACTTAGACACTTTCTTCGCGAATGTCGTTTAATGCGAAAAACTAGCAAAGCATCACGCAATATATACACAACGATGCGTGAATATATGTCCTCTTACAACACAGTCAAGGGAGTTTTAACCTGGCCGATAAACCTCATCCAAAGCGATGTCCCACAATTGATTTAGAAAAATTTTATAGTCTTATTAAAATAGATGCCAGATTAAGTTCGCGTTGTTAAGCAGAGCTATATTCATGCTCTTATACTGTAATGAAAAAAAAAACTTAACGCTTTGAAAAATAAGTGGTAATATTCCGTTTGGCTACTATATGAACTAACACCGTTTCAACTTCAGAAGAGAACTAATGTCGTCCTTGGAGCTACTGAGTTCTCATTGTACCAACTAGAAGCTAAAGTATCTGGTTACAGGAGATGGAAAGTCGGTGGCTTATGTTAATTTTAGCGTAAATGCTAGTGGCTAGGAGTTAGAGAAAACGATATACCTGGACCAAAATGTAACATTGGACAAAAGATTCTTTTGATGTGCAAGGCGGGGTATAAATGGAGTTATTCATTGGGAACACTTTCAAGCTCACAGTACAATTAAAGCTAAGATTTATTGCAATTATAATAACAAATACATTGCTCAGTTACAATGTTAACGCTAAACTTTTTTCAAAATAAAGCAAAATAATTTTTTACATGACATTGCTCGATTCCACGTAGCAAAAGTAACGCTTGAAAAACTATTTTCACTTGGATAGAGTTTGCTACTTCACCCACCGCACTCTCTAGATCATTGCCATTTAATTTCCACCTATTTTGCTTTCTTTCTTAGAACTTCGTGATAGAAAATTTAAAGACCAACATCACAAAATTGACCTTTACCAAAGATTTCTGCAAAGATAGAACTTTAGCTCTGCCTGTACGTTGGAGACATATTAGATACCGAGGGTGCTTATTTAATTAACGATTGATTTTAAAGTTGGAATCTCTGTGTACAGAGATGGCGGGTTTCTAAGTTGCCAATCTAATATTAAGTAAATGAAATATTATTAATTCTAAGATTATTTCATGTAACGCCATCCATTATAATATTTATAAAGGAAAACTTTTTTAAGTAAGTGCACTCCGAACTTTTAAATTTCCATATCTTCATTTCAATTAATCGAATGCAAAGAATCGTAGCTTATGTTACCAGAAACCAAACTGATTCCAGCTGTGACAGTTCGTCGATATCCCTTTAACTGAAAACGTGAAAACGACCATATACGACGTCCACCTAATTGAAAAGAGTAACAAGGTATGTCAAACCTCATCCTCATTCTCCACGCTTTTTCATCTTTGACCATGGTCATTTTGCCAAAGTATGTCCCCGGATGGAAAACGCCATTGCGTGATTTAAAGCATACTTTATTTACTGATGTACACATATAAAAATAAATTTGTATGATTACGGCGTATCAAGTAGTTAGACATTTCTTTGTTACTGTTATGTTAATAAAGTTTAAATGAATTTTTGAGAACATAAAATTGCATATATCCAGATTGGGTGAATCTATTGTAATGAAATAAAAACTACATATTACTACAAATTGACTATTATGTTCTTTTAACATATTCCTTCGAATTAGGTTAGTAGTTTTTACATGTTGCGTGTACAAATACACACTCACAAACAGACAAAATTCTTAAAATTATTTTGATATTCATTCCACTTTTGATATTCATACCCTTTAACCAACCGCCCCCCCCTCGCATTATTTTACTTTTGTATTGAAGCGCAAAGTTCTCAGTTTTATTACATGTAGATTATAGTTTGTTGCGTCATTAGTATTATTATCGACGCCAGCGTTGACGTCGTCGTTGTCGTCTTTAATATCGCTGTCCTTAACATATTGTTATTTATTATTATTACTATCGTTTTAACATTTTATTATAATGTTATTGTAACGGTAACCATAATGGTTACTGCCACTATCATGGTTATTGTCATTATCATCATTATTGTTATTGTTAACTGGAATAATTTTAATTCAAAGTTCTAGTTAAATGAGGGTACCTAGAACTTATTTCAAATTTTTTTTAGGTCTTTGATTGGGAAATGATTTTTCAATAATAGCCCACTCGATAAGATATAAGAAAAGAAAAATTATCCTGAAATTTACGTATTTGGAGAGGCACATCAAATATTTTTTTCTTTATATTTAGTTACATATTAATCAAAATCATCGCATTAATGGAAACATATTTGCAAAGTGTCATGCTTATAAATTGAAAACTGTAAAAAGAGACGAACAGAGATATGGACAGACGGACGAATGAAGAGACGGACTCACGGACGGACGGATATACGAACAGTAATACGGATGTACGTACAGACGGATAAATGGCATAACAGAGCTACGTGGGTTCTATTTTTCATCACGGAACTCTGCAAGAAGTCAAGCTACGGATAAAAATTGAATTATTTAAAATCATAATAAAATACTATCAATCCACATTTCGGTCCACACGCTCAAATTACCATCTCCATTGTTTTATCCAGCTAAAAAATCAAAACACTCACCTTTTCCATTCCAAATTAACGAAATTATTGTCGTCCAAGAAATCAGTTACGAGAAATGATATTGCTTTGTCAGTAGAGATTATATAAGAACATTAATTATTTTTTTTATTATTTGCTTCTAAATTTCCTTTTTCTTCATATTTTAAAATTCTTTTTTTTTTATTAAATAAAAAAAGTTGTCCGAACAGTACAGAGGAATTTATGTGACTGTGTAAATATCTATAAATCAGAATCTTACAACAAAATGTAATCGATATGAAAGATTTGTTCCCGAATAAAGTTTATTTTTCTGCCCCATTACCCCTCATGTCCAGAAACGTTGTGGAAAGTCGGTGAATAAACAAAGTTATATATTTAAACAATTAAATAAGACCTAAATTTGCGTAATTAAACAAAGGACAAACTGCCGTTTTCGCCAAACTTCCGCTCACCCTAAATAAGCGTAATTCTACCTTCGGGTTCGCGAACTTTTAAATGAGATTGTGAGAAGAAAATTTAACTTGAAAGCAGAGACAACTTTTGGTAGGTCTCAAATAATTTGATTTTTCTCAACTGTTATACTTTTCAAAATTTAAGCCGACGTACCTACATACGGCCTAAATTTAAACTCTCGGTAACTTGCGAGGAACCTTTTGAAGAGACTCGCTTAGATTTACAAGTTAAATTATGTTTCCGACAATATTATACGCTTGATATTCATTTATTGCCCTCCGCCTGCTTTATCCATTTAAATTTACCTTAAGATGGGCTGTAGACTTAATTATAGGGTTTCATTATCCACAAATTATAGCAGATACGTTTTGATTTTTGTTTCGACCGAAATATTGTTTGTGTTACAACAAAATGAAATGTCTTCATAAATACAAAATATATTTACTTTGCCTTTAATCGAAAGAGAAAGATAATTTCAACGACTAAGCAAAATTGATAACAAAACCATATTCTCCGTGATGCATCTCTTATTTTTCATTCCATTTTAGGATTCTGCACTTCAAAAAAAGGAAAAAAGTCCTTATAAGATCACCCATATCTATTTATGGGTTACTAATTATTTTCTCAAAAGCCATTTGACATAGAAACTTCAATTATGATATAGTAATGAATCATAGTAACCCACATACTTTGAAGATGGTAACATTTTGTTAACATTTATAAATAGTTCACTGGAAAAATTATATAACTTTCAATATTTAAATTTTATATGCAACTTAGTGCGTATGGAACCCTTTTGGTACAGGTTTTACTCGTACTTACTTGAAAGTTATATTTAATATTCTCCTTACGGAATCAAACTACAGGGAGAATAAATGTAGCAAAGGTTAATTTTTCACTTTTTTTCCTTTATTAAATCGAAAGAAAACTCTATGTTGTAGAAAACTAACATTTTTTCACATAAATTTGGTGCTTAGTCTCTTCAATGAAGGTTCAAAATGGTCACTTAAGTGGAATGTATATGAAAGTTTTGAAACTAGATACATTTGTCTACCTAACCTAGTAATTATTTTACTAAAATCCGGAAGGAATGCGAGGTACGATTCAGTATCCATCTGGAAAAGTAGTAATTTCTTAAATTTCAATGAATTTCTGATAAACTACTAGTCGTATATGTAATTGCAACGAAAAAGATTTCAATCGTGTTTGTTGTACATTTCAATCGTTTTTGTTGTAATATTACTTTTTGAGGTAATTTGGCATGGATATTATTTAATGCGTTCAAAAGGCGTGTCGTCATTGTCTTTATATGCATAGTTGAATATTATGACTACAAACTGTGATTATTTGAGATGCATATCGCAACACAGTATCAAATACTAAGTTTTAAAGGCCTAAATGGAAATTATGGGAAAATGTGCTAAATAAGTAGCAATTTATTCATTGCGAACAAAAGTAACAAGTTACTCAATATTTTTATTAATTCGAGTTGTGGACCTCGGAAAAGAAATAAATAAGCACTTACAAAGACTCGAAAACGTGTACCTGTCATAACAAAAAAAAATTTAAAAAAACAGAAAACTATTAAAATTTGTATAAGCAGATATGTCTTCCGCTCTCCTACAAAAGCACAGACCTGCTTTTTCTCCATTATCTTGGTAAGTTATTATACTGCGATAGTGTCTGAAAAAAAAACACGTGGATGATTTTAACAATATTCTAAAAGAAAATTGGTTACATAATCCTTATAAATTTTTCTTTTGATTTATATCCCAGATCATAGAAAAAAAATTAAAAAATATGTTTTCAAGTGCTTTATTTGTCCTCTCTAAGTTTTCCATATGAATTTGTTTGAATATTAATATAAGTAAGCTATCATGCATTATCACTAGATTCCATTAAGTTTATTTTACAAATAGTTTTTAAAGGATTGTGACAGATGGACGGACAATTATGCATACATATTTTTCTTTCGAGATATGGGAATTAAAAAAATAAAGTAAGCTGACTATCGTAGTATAACTTTATTAATTACGAGATTATTAAGTATGACTATCTCACACAAAAAGAAGGAAAATGAAATGTATCTAGAAAATAGGTAACTAATAACATTTTCCTTGTTAGTGTAATCTTTTTGCAATTAAAAATTAAAATCGTCATATGGAATTAATTACTTTTAATAATTTAATTCAGTAAAAATATTGGCTTTTTCTCGGAGAACCATCGGTATGTGAATTACGTGTGCATATTGAATTTATACCATATGCATCGAACCATATGTTCAATTGACTGACTAATTGATTCAAATAGTATACAAACCTTTCCATCGTTTAGTCACATTTAGCTTATGTATATTGCATCAAAAACATTGCAGTAAATATGTCAAATTTTTGAGCTTATCTGTGTAGGCTAAGCTTTCCGCCGTTTAATCCGATTTCATTTATGTATATCCAACACCTACTGCTAGACAAAGCCTGAGCGCTCACTTGACGCGTCACCATAATGAGGTCATTGCAAACCAAATAAGCGAGCCGTAATTTCGAACGATACATTTTAAAATAATAACAGTTCTTTTTTAAAGAACATTATATGATCTAGTATTATTATAAAAATAGTTTAATCAGATTTATTAATTAAATAACTTTTTTAATGTAAATCTGGAACAAATGAATACTTACTTAAAGTTACTTCAACTCTATAAAAAAATTTCCAGATTTTGGCAGAGAATATATTTATTGTAAATTAAACATTTATAACCATTAACAATATGTTTCATACTATAACAAAAACATATTTATTTCAACTGAAAACAATTTTATTTTTCTAATATATAAACTACAGAATTCCAAATAAGATTTGTAACCAGATAGTCCATCAAAAATAAAGAAAACTGTTTTTAAATTATAATGTTACAATATATTATCAACATTATAATATATTTAAAACTTTGTAATGAAAAAAGTAACTTATTAAATTTCATCTATCCGAATTAACAAAATTACAACTTATTTATACACTGTATATAATTTTCTCTTATTAGTTGTTTTCCTTTATAATATATATATATATATATATATATATATATATATATATATATATATATATATATATATTATTTCTCGTATTATCATTTTTATCCTTTATATAATTATTTAAAAACATGTTTGTACATGTTTTTATAATATGGAACATAATATTACTAACAGAATGCTCGGGTACGTTACAATAAAAGTCACAAAGGAAGAAATCATATTAATTTAGTATTTTTGTAGACGTTATATATGAAACCAGATGTCTTTGATTGTCACATTTTAAAAATTGTCATATTTTTTATCTGCACGGATTTGCTCATTTCTTAAAACTAAATAGTCAATGCATGTTTTACAAGTATTATTATTTAAATATGACCTGCCTCAATAGCCAGCAATATAAGTTAATACAGGTATCTGATTTTGAATATTTAAAATATCTTCTTCCAATATAGAAATGTTAAAACTATTGCAATTTTCATTAACATTGTATTCATAATAATTACTGTTCTCCAATATTTTGCGATTAAGGTCAGCTACATTAATATTATATTTACCGAAAGTATCAGATGTGAATGCTAATGGTAATAACGATTGAATTCTAAGTTTTGAGTCTATCTCAAATACCTGCCGTAGTGAAACTAAATACTGTGATGCTGCCATAGGCCTATATTTATCAAAATAATCTTCTAAACCATCAGTTTGAATGCTTCCGAGTAATACAAATTTTAATTGATTGCAACAATAATCAATTAATTGTAGAAGAGCATACGTAGAGTGACTAAATGCTAAATATGTTTGTTTTGTTAATCGACTATCACTATTTTCTAAACTTTCCCAATTATCTAGCCATGCTAAACATTGCGTCAAAAACTTATAATTTACTTCCTTAGGTGCAAGTGGCTTCATTAAAGGGTTTAATAGTCTCTTATCCTTAAACAATATTTTCACACTAACAATATTCCACCATTTTAAAACAATAATGACAAATTTTGCAGTAGATTCATAATTTTGTAATGCATGTTACCGATTACTAATAAACCATTGTGAACATTCTCGTTAAATACATTTAATACTTAAATACATTTAATATTCGAAGTTACTAGGATCCAAAGATTTGAGATTTAAAGTGTGAGCATACTTAACTAAATTACAATTCAATAAATTCTAAGTCATATAAAGATTTGATATTAGCAAACGAGGCAATGTTATCAGACGTGTCAAGTAAATCATCAAAATTTGGATAAACAAATGTCTGATTTTTTTGGTTAAGCCAATTATTGCGTATGCATTTTAAAATATGTGCAGTATCAAAAATAAAAAATAATGGTTTACTTTTATTAGTAGGATGTTCATATACTATATCAAATAAAAAAAATGAACATTATTTAAAAAATATGACATAGCTTCCTTATTCAGAGTATTATTGTCACTAATTACACATATAACATTAAAACCTATAGCATGTGAGCCTGTTACAACTTTATTAATATATTGGTATAAATCTGCACCATTAATGTTGTTTGCAGGTAAAATATAGACAATTTCTTTAAATGAGCTCAATAGACTTTGTATCATAAAAACGTGCACTGTAGTTATAACCTGTTGGTTAGTATAAAACATGCTTGCGATATTTACCGCTTATAATCGAAATATTGCTTTAGATAAATTTCATCAATCAATAAAGTAACGATATTATATACTTGGTTTAAAAGGCTGAACTTTTGTTTAATATATCTAAGAAAATTGTAGTCAGACTGTTCATCTTGGATTGCATTTGTATTTTGAACAAATGTTTTGAAGAATTTTAGGATGAGGCATATATAAAAAAGCAGTACTGCGCAAGTAACGATAAGTATGAGGTGAAATAGAATATAATAGACTGAAATAAATTAAAAAGTTCGTAGAGTATCTAAGTCTTCCTTTTGTTGTTGTTAATTAAGTCATTTGTTCACACAAAAAATCTACTTTTTTACATTTGATGTCATTATCTAAATTTATAGAAACGCACTTTAACATATCAACAATATTAAAAAAAGTATCATCAAAAGATTGTTTGCTAGTATTTTGATTTTTAAAGATATCCAGTACTGGAAAATGTCTTTAATAGTACAAATCTTTTTTGGAAAGTGTACACTGCAAAATTTGTATAATTCATTATGATTTTGAAACAATTTTAGTTCTAAATTATTATCAAAGGTTGCTGAAACTGATATTTCAGTGGCTTTCGACAAAGAGATTATAACAAATATTATTACATCAACTTTCTTTACAACAATCCAATCCTCACTCATCTCGTAGTTGCAATTAAACATATTTTTTTTATATTCGTTTTGTGACTGAGTACTTTCACTAAGAATTAATCCTACTGTTTTATTTTCAATACGCAAACTTTCCTGTACTGCACTTTCTCTTGAATGCGAGACATTGCACTTAAATAACTAGGACAGTTTGGAAACACTGAAGGCACAGCACTGTAAAACAAACGAGGTTTTTGTAAAGACACATCTATCTTTTTCCCAGTTTTCTCGTCGAACATTTCTGCGGTATAGCGGATATTCTTTTCTGCAAAATGTAGTTCGCACACCTATAATAAAATAAGTACATGTCATTATTTACGTGATACGCTTAAAACTACAATTAAAACAATTTGAATATAGGCAAATGTTGAAATACCCACTCTGGAGTATTTGCTAGGTTGGAAATATTGCCAGTGAATTGCATGAGTCCATTTCTTCTTCAATTCTTCTTGTTTCGGGAATAAAACAAACTGTGTGTTGTGACCGACGTGATTTGTTTTAAAATTCGGTACACAGCACTTATTAACCATTTTAAAACTTTAAAGTAAATCCAAGTATTAAAAGGAGGGTAACGAAACATCCAGATAAAAGACGCTATCTTGCTATATGTCATTAGTTTTAAAATGAACCACTCGCGGTGCTGATATCTTAATATAGGGATGGCCTCATTTGTGTGAAACATAGCCTCTTTGTGACGTAAGCACTCCGGCTTTCTCTAGTAGTCGGTGTTGATACATATCATCGAAAACATTACGATAAATAGATCAAATTTGTGAGCGATGTATGTAGGCTAGGCTTTCCATTGTGTAATGCGATTTCGAGTATATCTTATTAAAAACATTATTTTAAATATGTAAAATTTTTAAGCTAATCTATGTAGACTAAGATTTTCGTCGTTTAATCCGATTTCGTTTACGTATGTTCCATCAAAAATATTACTAAAATATATCAAATTTGTAAATTAATCTATAAAGGCCAAGCTTTCCGCCATTTAATTAGATTTCTTTTGCGTATGTCCATTCATAAACATTACTGTAAATATGTCAAATTTGTTTGCTAATCTATGTAGGCTAAGTTTTCCACCATTTAATTCGATTTCGTTTAGTTCATGCCGAAATCGAATAAATTATGTAGTGGAGAACATTGATAACTATGTAAATACAAGTATTGTAATGTCAAAACTTAAAAAGCATAATTGAGTGTTTTCTTTATATTGCTTCTTGATAAGGGTTATTTACGAGTACACTCGTAAGTGTATGAAGAATGAAATGAAATGAATTTACGGGTAATTAATTTTATCGCATTAGCCATAACTATGAATGAGACGAATTATATATATATATATATATATATATATATATATATATATATGATATATGAATGATTCAAAACGGTGCTCAGTGATATCTGATAGCATAAAAATAAAATATAAGATGCTAAAGCAGATCACTCACAAATTGTGCCAAATGATATTAGGTGACGCTAAACCTGTACAACCACAATCTCCTTTCGAAAATATATATATATATATATATATATATATATATATATATATATATATATATACATATAATTATACGAATTAGTAACGAAACGTTTTTTTTATATATAATTACAATACTTTAATCTTTCAAATAATGTACGTTAAAATCAGAAAAATGGTATTCAGTGACCTCTGACAACGTAAAACCACTATTTTTAACTAACAAATAAAAACGAAAAGTAGAACACGGGAAAGTTGAAACATTGCGCTAAGTGATGCTAAATCTTCATAATCATAGGCTTATCTCTATTTTATGGCATCCATTTTCTAATAGAGAATGTTTATCAATTTTTATAAATATGTAAAACTCAATAAAGTCGAATTTTTTAAAGATCGTCATCACAATTATAAGCTTTAAAATCACAAGTTTCATTACAGCGTAATTAATTATTTCCTTGGACGCAAGACCCCTCATAAAATGAACATTTAATTCGATTTTGCTTTGTATATCCATCAAAAACACTAGTGTAATTCTTTAAAATTTATAAAGTAATCTATATGGACTAAGCTCTTCCCTATTTAATTCCATTTTGCTTACGTATATTTCATCAAAAACGTAAGTGTAAATTTGCCAAATGTGTAGCCTGATTTATATAAGCTAAGCTTATCGCTGTTTAATCCGATATATTATATATATGTATATATATAGATATATATATAGATATATATATATATATATATATATATATATATATATATATATATATATATCATCATAAACATTACGCTAAAAATGTCAAATTTATGGTTAGGAACTGATTTAAGATGTGTAAAGAAAGCTATATACACATAAATTATAACGAGGAGTGAATAAAAACAACCAAAAAGGTAAATGATTTATGATTTCATAGTTACTTTGTAAGTTTTCACAAGTTTCGAGGACTATTCTATATGTAATAATTACAATATCAAGTATCGAAACTTTGCTTATAATGGATTTCAAAAATTTGGACTGACAGGGTATCGTCAAAAGGGTGTAGCATTTAAAGCAAGGACATTTTAAAAAAAATTTCACCGATGGCGGGACATAAGTATACCACATAACACCAAAGTTGAAAGAGCAGTAAAAGGTTAATATTTTTCAATAACGAAAAAACAAAAAATGAAACAAACTGTTGTATCAGCAATTTGACAGATATTATATTAAACTATAGCCTAATGATATATTAAACTATGGACTAATAATACTAGGTAACGAAGGAGGTTTCAGAAAGTTTTGAATTTAATTGGCTCAATAATATATCGGGAAGTAGATATTATATAACATTATAAAATTTTCTATACCTGAGCATTATTTTGTAACAATTATATCCGCACATGGTCTGTCACACCGAAGAAACTTGATGTTATTATGTAAGCACATGTTTTGATGAAATGTTTATGTAAATAAGCCACAGAAACAATATTTTTTAATATTGTTTCTGTGGTCAATCAATATTTTTTACTAACCACTGCTTTTTATTGCAGCCTTTTGAAATAATAATTTTTCCATAGGTCTTATTAAAACTCAAACGAAATGAAATTTCTTACAAAATCAAACAAAAGAACTGTTGTCTTCATTTTTAAAGGTAACATATATTTAATCACATCTTAGGAATTATTCTTACATGGATGTATTCGAATAGCAATCAGGAGAAACCGTAACTGCATGCTCTAAATAAAAATATTTGTTGCACAATGTGCAGTTATATCGTATTTTATATTCTTTGTCATAGTCAGATGATGTACACTAAGTGCCATCTAGTTTATCGGAATTTTCGGTAAACATAGTTTTGAACCCTGCCTTGTGATATGCTTTGTGAGATAATATGAAGCGACCCCTCCAACATTTTATACGATTTCTTTTCATCTTTATGTTATTATTATTTTGATATTTACGTATTTTGTTATTTATATGTTATTGCTTATACCTGATATGTTAATTAGGTTATAAATAGAGGACAAGTATGGGCCATTAGTTATTACCCCTTGCAAAGTTGTAGGTCTCGCTCATTTAGACTCCTTTTGTTGCGTTGTAGTCCATTATTATCTAAGGTTTTCCATTTTTCTTATTTACACTATAACCTTCAAACATGTTCTGCATAATGAGAACATTTTTGTTCTTTAGTGGCTTAAAAGAAACCTTCAAACATATTCTGCATAATGAGAACATTTTTATTCTTTAGTGGCTCAAAAGAAACCTTCGAACATGTTCTGCATAATGAGATTTGAATTCAATGGTAAATATGATTTGGATTTGTAGTGGCCACTGTTTTTCTTCAATTGTCACTATCGTCTCGGTATTACTTTTTGCCCCTCTTTGAACAATTTCTACCACTCGCACGTTTGTGTTTTCTACATAATCGAGATCGATAAATCACTCTTTCAATATTTTTAATGATTTGGCGCAGGAATTTTTGTTTGAAACACAAAATTTAAGGCAAATTCTCTGTTCAACTGACAATTGCTGTAAACACACTAGCTGACAGATCGCACCCAACTTTGGTTATTACGAAAGTTTATGCTTACATAAAAAAATACCGGTTCCTTTTAAGCGATTTATTTAAATGACAATTTATTATACTTTATATACAGGAGATATATGCAAAAACATTAATACAAACGTTTTTCGCTGTATATCCTCCGCAATGACTCACATCTCGATACCATCTAAATTGCAAAACGCAAATTTTTGCATTTACGACATTTGTAATGAAACATCATCAGGGGCTTCACCCAATTATGCAGTGGAATTACCGTTGCTTGATGGGTATTAAGAGTTATATATTTATGTGCACATCTCGCCTTTGTTGTGGGGTATTTTATTTCCTAGCATCAACATCAATATGGCATATTTATTATATATTAAATATATACAGAAATATTTACAGCATATTTACTCAAAAACATCAATCCAATCTCTGCAAACGAGAAGAGTTGAACTTTTTCTGGTACTAGATAGTTAAAAATAAAAGTGATGAAGAAGGCAGTGAAATATAAAATAAAGTTCTGTTTAATTTCAAGAATTCCGCTTTTAGCAACTCAAAATAATTCCTTACTAAAATCTTTTCACTATTTACAAAATGTTGATTCAATTAACAAATCATAAAACATTTATATTTCAAAAACAAGCAGGTGTTTCAAAAATGAATCTTATAAAATTCTATACAGTAGAAATTTTTTGAAATGATATGGGTTATAACAACTTATTTATTGTAACGGCCAAAATTAGAAGTCCCGGTTATGTTCCATAAATGTAAGGCGATTGGCCTTATTTAAAACATTCCTCATTACGACAATGTTGATAACAATATATTTCATCTACTGACATCCGTAGTAACGTGCCAAGTTATTTTTTTATTTAATGAAATAGGTAGAAATGACTCTGCGCCATATTTTGGTTTTCATTCAAAGAAATAATAATGTCGTGTTACATGTATCAGTTAAGAATACTTTCGTTGACGGCTAATTAACAAACGTAAACCAGTATAGAGCTCACAAGTCTGCATGAAGAGGTATCTGCGCAATCAAAATTTTTGCATAAATTAATTTGTTGCTAGCTGTATACTGCTAAATGTTAAAATGAAGTGCTAAGTACATAACATAAGAAAAATTAATCAAAAATAAAAGGAATGTTAGCTTTTCGATAACTGGATTTAAGAACTCAATGTGATCGGTCCCTGCAATCTCATTATAATTAATATATTAATTTATATACTTTATTATCTATTTATAACGTAAAGTAAATCTGCCAAAAGATAAATTTAAATATGTCTATTAATCTTTTTTATAAATAATTAAAGAAAATTCTTTGAAATTGCTGTGTGCGCTATTAATTTAGCGTGGAAATTAGTATAAGAAGTTTTTAGAATTTTTTTGTATTTATTTTTTCCTTTTTTTCCCAGGGTTCGATGAAAATAAAATTTACTAAAAACGCTAATAGATGGCGCTGGCAACCAAATCGATTGGGCCAGTTTTAATAATATTGTGCACAACAAACATAAATTAAAGATAGACTTATCATTTTTATCTATACACCGATTGAAATTAAACAATGTTTAAATGTTAGCCAAGCTAATCGAAATATATCACTGAAACCACGTCCAAATTGGTTCAGGCCTTACTGAGATTAGCGCGCATAACGAAGGAGTGCACAAACAAACCGACGAACAGTAAAACATTTTAAAAACTGTTATTTTAGTCATAGTGGAATGTATTTTGTAGTTAGCACTTAGTTTTACTTAAAAATATTAAATGTACAGTTTTTTTACGATTTTATTGTATGTTTAGATGAATACAAGTATTATTAAATTGACTAAGGTACCGTATTCCAACTGTATGCTATACAAATTTAGAAAAAATAAAAACATTAGAAAGAATCAATAACAATGCTGACAATTGAGCAGTATTTGTTTATGTTATTATATAAAAATATTTATTAACATAGATTGTTTTCCAGAAGAGTTGATCCCAAAATACCCATCCCCGTGATTTTCCAGAAATGAATTGGTTAATCCGATTCAGTGATCTCATTGGTGCATCGCATACGTCGGACTACCGTTTCTGGGAGCACGGTTTACAAGCAAGTGAGGGTTTGAAAATGCTGGCTGAAAATGGATTTACGAAGGAGAAATTGAGCCAGAGGTGAGTTGATCACATTTTTAATCCGTTTATACAAGGTTGTCATCATTTTTTGGAGTTAAGTCTTTACAATGGAGCATTTTTAAGATTTTTGCACGGAATGAATTCAACAATTTTCAGTAAATAAATTTGCATTATTTTCTTGTGTTGCTTTAATTACGTGGTCATTTATTAGCATATGACAAATGAGCCAAATTTCCTTGTCCATGTCAACTTTACAGTAACATTGTTTACCAAAAAATTCATTAAAAAGTTCGTCTTTGTCCTATAATGTGTTTTCAGTATTATAAAAGTGATGTTTTGTCTTAGGATTTTTTTCATTTCATTTGGTTTGTATTTTATCTTCGTCAAAGGTTGATTTGAAAAAAATGGGATGAAGCTTCCTAACTTGCGGTTTTCTATTTGTTCAATTAAATTATATAAATGTTACATTTATATTGATGATTTAGCGAAATATTATTTAATTCTTACAGGCGATTTCAATCCAGTTTCAATGTATACTACATTTATTATAAGAAAAGAATTGCTGGTTGCAAATCACTTAAATGTGTATTCCCATTAAAAACAATTTCATTTCACAATTAAATGAAACTACGTGATGTAGTATTATTTCTACTTTCTTTAATTTCTTTACCACGACCTAAGTTTCGTTGTATTACAACATCTTCAGGTGGGATATTAGCAAAGATTAACTCTTAGGAACATCCAACAGCATTTATATGTTTCAAACACAATAGCTGAAGCCGGGTTAGTACGGGTTTTTCCACTGCTTATGTTACGACCGGGTATATTTCTTGAATTAGTATTTTTCTTAATTTATTATGGTACAGTTTTGTGACAATTGATGGGTCATAATTATTATTTACTGCGATTTGTTTTATAGTTTTTATTCCTTTACGTAAATTCTTTACGTACCAAATAATAATATTTACTATAAATCTATCCCATACATAGGTAATGTATCACTCAAATTGGGAAAACTCTTAACTAATAATAAAAAAATATATATAAATAATACAATATGTGCTTATAGTACTTTAAATAACTTGGTTAAAACCCTTATTAATAATAAAGGAAAAATAGATAAACATAAAAAGAGTGGTGTCTATAGACTTAAAAGAAACGACTGTAATAGTGTATATATAGGTCAAACAGGAAGAGATTTTAATACAAGATATAAAAAAACACATTGCCAGCTGGCGAAATAATAAACCAGACACATCTCACTTTGCTAAAAATCTCATTGAAAATAACCATTACCCTCATACTGATAATACCCCCTACATGTTACATATAAATACAAAAGGTAATAAACTTAATATCCTAGAAACATTAGAAATAAACAGACATAAAAAAGACACCAAGGTTAATATATTAAATGAACAACTAAATAATATATCATCACCCACACTTAATATCTTCTAGAATTAATATAATTAGACAACATTGATACTACAGTACTCTTCAAATTGTTTCAGCCCAAATAAATATATAAATATAACTATATATAAATAAAAAATAAAATAAAAAAGAAAAAAAAATTAAAAGTAGTAAATAAATAAATATATGAATAAATAAAACCGGAGATATGTAGAATTAGTATATTACCTTGTCCTTACTTTCAGATACCCTTGCTTTTGTATTAATATATTACCGATAATAACTTCCATTTAATTTTTACATACACCGGAATATTTGCATTGTATAACCTCACATAATAACAACAATTGAATTTATTACCCTCACTAAAATACTGGTATATCGTATAACTCTCCGAAATATAATAAAACCGACACCGCGCCCCTGCAATAAACTCACTAACATAAGCAGTGGAAAAATCCGCACTAACCCGGCTTTCGCTATTGTGTTTGAAACATATAAATGCTGTTGGATGTTCTTAAGAGTTAATCTTTGCTAATATCCCACCTGAATATGTTGTAATACAACGAAACCTAGGTCGTGGTGAAAAAATTAAAGATAGTAGAAATAATACTACATCACGTAGTTTCATTTAATTGTGAATAATGAATTTCTATAAAATTAACGCCCAATATATTCAATAATTTCTTTTATTTGGTTTCAGCATTATCATAAATGTTTCTAGATTAACTTTTTTGCCGATCAATAAAAATAATAGACAAATATTTTTTGGGACGAAACATACAGGAACCTTGTGGGTCAAGGAAATTTATTTGTCTTACACATGGTCAAGAAATCATTAAGTGCTTGTCACTAGTTTGGTGAAATTTAAACGGAAATGTTAGCAATACATGGTGAAGAAACTTGGTAGAAAACCCGACTAACCACTTCGAAGAACAATAAAGTGGACAGAGACAGCTACAGACCATAAGTTTGGTGGAGAGGATATGACATAAGCACTAAGAATCTGACACTTTTCATCATAATAATAAAGCCAAGGAACAAACCAAGTAATTGCAAATTAATTTCAAAAAGAACAAACAATTAGAAAATAGTCACTTGTGTTATGTTGAAAGTTTCGTTGACCACACGTCTGGTCTAGTCAGCAAGAGTAGACTATGGTCCCATCTGCCATAGAGTTTAAAAAAGCCTGTGCAGCTACCAAATAGACAATATAGTTGAAGCAGTTATTGTGTGACTTTAAGGAATTCAATTAAAAGATTGTTCATTTAATTATAGATAACAAAAGTGCCATAAGTATAATAAAAAACGGTGAGTTTTACAAAAGTCGCAGACACATTAACATTAAGTGCACATTTGTAATTGAGAAACTACATGAAACACTATAACATTTAATTATTTTAGTAAAATTAATCAATATGGAGACATGCTTGCAAAAGCATTATCCAAAACAAAATTCATGCCGAAAAAATAAGGAATCGGAATGTCAAAATAGTCTTAGTAGTGCAGTATTAGTTAGTGTAATGCTAATTTTTTGACAATCTAAAATGTAAACTACACAGTTATTTATTTGATCTTTATTAAAAATCAATACTAGGCACATTAAACGCAAAGTCAAAAATGAATCTATGCAAGAACAGAGTATGAATTGTAAAGTAAAATTGTGAAAGGTAAAACATAAAATGTAAAGTAAAAAACCCTATATGTAAAGCTAAAGCTTAGGTAATGTAAAGAGAAAATTTAAAAATGAAAAATATAAAGTGAAAAATACTCAAATTATAAAAATAAAGCCTAGGTAATGTAAAAGGAAAATGTAAAACGTAAAATAAAAAATGCAAGTGTAAAACCCTAAGTGTAGAATATAAATGAAGATTTAGCTGAGTAAAATTAAAACATTCAGGCTTGACATGTAATTATGCAAAAACACTAACATTTAGTTTGACAGATTGGCGTAAAACGTATACACAAAAGAGTAACCTCGAAAGAAAATAATAAATACGTGGATGAATCAATCATAAGAATGTATCAGATCATATTAGAATATGACAGATCACATTAGATTATAAAAATTAAATTAAATAACATAATGTAAAGACATAACGAAACAAACGGATCCTGATTGTACGGCCACTGTGATTGGATTACATTGACTTGATCGCCTACAACGATGCGGACTATGCGAACCATACGTTCAATAACTTAATGTATACTCCTCAAAACAAGAATCATTGTCAACTGGCCCAACCAGCGCCAATAAAGTCTGCCATCATAGCAGAATTCATGACAACCTGCAAAGTCCCGGCTATAGTCGAAACAATCACTGAGTGATATGGTAATAGTAAGGTCACTTTAAATAAAAATTTGTATGTTTAAATATTTATAATTAAAACGCGGACAGTGTAAATAAAAGCAACAAAATTACCAATTAATAAGAGAAAAGTTTCATGAAAATATTACAGTCATTTGTGCAAAAAATCAATGTGCTGGTATATTCACAGTAAACTTGCCCAGAATAAAATTTAAAACGATGAAAGAAAAATAGGAATGTCAGAATTAAATACATTTGCTTAATCTCAAACAATAATGTTCAATATGTTAATTGTTAGCATTACAATCTGTCAATACTTTATTACCCGCATTATTTAACATTAAAATAAAACTATACAATATATTCGTCAGCAGTCAATTCTTTATCACTCAATGCTATGTTATATAATGAAATCTATAACATAGCATTGAGTGACGAAACGACTCTAAATATATATTAATATTTTCATTAGTGCTGTTCGATCTCTGCTTTATAATTTTAGTTATAAAACAATTTTAATGTTAAATTAGTGTAAGCAAAATTGTCTAATGTTCTCTGATAATATAAATTTTACGAGTAGACTATAATTGAAAAATACGTTCATTTAACATTATTTTTATCAGCTATTTGGCTTTGTGTTTGTATATTTATGTAAGCTTTTATTAACCAGGTCTCTGCATTACGGTTTTTTTGTATTGGTATGTCCTAAATACCTATTAGGGAGATTTTAACTTGGTAGCAGTATTGAAATAATGGTCTGTAGTAATGTTACCCCCTCCTGTGTAATCCTAATAGGATATGACATAGGATTGATGATTGCAATTCAAATGCAACACTTGCTGTTCCGTTGAAAATAAGAGAAAATACGGTGACTCGGTCATTGTACTGCAAGCAGTCAGCAAAAGTACCACATTTTAGTTTTTCATTAAGTCATTATGGTCATAATACGTCATAAATTTATACATTTGTTAAATTTACTGTCACGAAGTGAAAGGGGTGATGATGACAAACTAATGCAGAAATTTAAATTTCCACATTAATTGCAATGTAAAAGGAACAGATCCCAACAATTATGTAAGCTTTAGGTTTTGTAGTTTAAAAAATAAATTATCGTTGTTATATTAACAAATGTAAAATAGGCACTGAAAGATTAAAACACACTCTGTTGGGTTTTGACCTTTCAAATGTTCAAAATAAATGGAGTCAATATATGCAAAATAAATTATCAATTTTCACTTTTCTGTTAAACGATACTGTTTTCAATGCTTATTTTATTATCCACTGTACATAATGAAAAAAAAGACGCTAAATTTAATATAAGAAACCAGTGGCATAACAATCATTACAATGTGGGGAAACATTTTATCTTTCGTTTTTATTGCTGATGTTTATGAAGGGAAAAACTCTTTCACCTTGACAATAAAATTTTCCAGCTGTATGACCTAAAACAGTTTTACAAATCATGTATTATTAAAACATTCATAAGAGCAATGTGCAAATAAATATATAAAAATATATTAGGTTGGAAACTAATAAACCCGCCAACTATGTGCACAAAATTTTCAACTTGTTATATCTCATCAATCAAATCAATCGTTAATTATACAAGTGCTGTCGGTACCTAACACTTATCGCCAACGTGTAAGCAGAGCTATAGTTCTATCGTTGTAGAAATCTTTGGGCCTTTCACTGAAAAACCGGTATAGTTTGATATTGATACGACTTTCGTCTTTGAATTTTCTATCCCCTAAATTATTAAATAGAAGGTGAAACAGATGGTAATTAGATGGCGAAAGTTCTGGAGAGTACAGTGGGCAAAGTAGAATACTCCATCCAAGTGAACGTAGTTTTTCACATGCTATGTGGGTTCGAGCAATGTCATGTAAAAAATAAACTTTGCTTTGATTTAAAGGAAGTTAAGCGGTGAATTTTCTCAATCGTTCACAATAAATCTTAGCTGTAATTATACTATTAGCTTGAAAGAGTTCCCAATTAATAACTCAATGGATAACTCCATTTTTCTCCTGCTTTGGATGAGGTTCATCGGAAAGGTTAAAATCCCCTTTTTTGAACTTTCGAGACCAGTGCTTATCTGTGTCGCGAGAGGGCGTACTTTCACCCATTGTTATGTATATATTGCTTCGCTGGTTTTTCGCCCTAAACAACATTCATGAAGAAGGGATCCCCTAAGTTCATTTTGGAATACTTCCATTCTTATTTTATTCTTTGTTCGACGATTACTGATCTGCAAACTGCACAGAAGTTCGAATACCGCACTCGTTATACACCTTACAAGGAATATTCTAGAAGCTTCTATAACGTTCCATAAATAGATTGAAAAAGGTGGCTTTTTTACAAGTTCCCAATCTAATAAATGTATATAAATATATATATATATATACATATATATATATATACATATATATATATACATATATATATATATATATATATATATATATATATATATATATATATATATATATCAACAAAAAAAAATTTCTTTATATGACTTTTGATAAAATACGATTTAATATAGATTTTAATTTCGACATTACTATAATTTTTTGTCTAATTTTAGGTTATATATTTTTATTACATAAACATTAGGCTTTTTTTCCAACTGTCTCATTTATTTAAAAACCAAATTATATTGGCTTGTATTTATGGTTTTATAATCGCGTCATAAAAAAGTAATTTTTAATAATTAACTAGCAATAGCAAACACATGAAACCATTGTAAGTTTGATATAATTTCAATATATGGTAAGAAATTGAGCTGCAGGGATAATCTAACTCGATTAAATTAGCAATTCACTTGTATTTATCCGGTCACGGCTAATCTTTCTAGTTTATTTACAAACGGACTGACTTAGACGAACTTTTCTTGCTTTAAATCTCTTGCCTTAATTTTATCTCGCTCTTTCCTTATATTTATAAAAAAAGATCACAACAAGAACAGCCATCTTCGTGAATTAATAAATATAATGCTCCGTTATCCTCATCTCGTGTCCAAAATGAAGCATTGCTCAAATGTTTTATGTAATATACACAAGTTACTGAAGGTGTTTTATTTTACAAAAATTTAATGTAGTACCGCGGGGAGTATTAAATTACCACCGCGTGTGCCATTACAAAAGATAATTAAAATTTATTCTGTTTTAAAACTATTCAATTTCACAAGATCAATGAAAATTATTTATCTCAGTAAGTGAATTCGCACTATAGATTCGTCAGTTTGAATTATATTCTCATCCGGCTCATATGCGCGAATTTTACATGAGTTTGGAAACTTCTAAAATATGAATGAAATTATTCTTATTTTGCTAATATATTAGTTTTTATGAAACAATTTAATGTACGAAAAAAATTCTGTTTTATGTTAAGAAAATTTTGAGTAATGTAAATTTTTTACCAGAACCGGTCAAGTATAATACCATGCCTGTTACACAATTAAATGAAACTACGTGATGTAGTATTATTTCTACTTTTTTTAAGTTCTTTACCACAACCTAGGTTTCGTTGTATTACAGCATCTTCAGGTGGGCTATTAGCAAAGAAAATAGCCCACCTGAAGATGTAATACGACGAAACCTAGGTCGTGGTAAAGAACTTAAAGAAAGTAGAAATAATACTACATCATGTAGTTTCATTTAATTGTGAATAATGAATTTCTACAAAATTAACGCCAAATATATTCAATACCATGCTTGCTTGTTTCTTGTAGAAGAGGTGCAAAGATATGAAACGAATAAAAGTAATCTTACTTTAATATACGGCTAAAATATATACTTGTAATCAAAATAATGAGTGGAACTTTGACTAAATTTCATTTGACTGGTGTAATGAAATAAAAAAAAGAAATAAATGTGAAATGGGAAAAATTATTGTCCTACTCATAAATAGTGTTAAATTTCCTAATTTTTCCATTTTTATTAGGCACAGTTAATTTGCAATTTTACTACTTGTATGTTTATTTTTTTATAGTTTTTTTTATATTTTATGGTTTATAGAATAGACATGAGACATTATTGAACAGAGCACTAAAAGTGGTTAAATATAGTTAAGTTAATGTGTGCTTATAATATACATATTTATCGGTAAATTATTAAAAGACGGGTATTAAGAATATAAGTTTACTATATATGCAAAAAATATTTATTTGAAAAAAAAAATTAATAGCACTACCACTTGCTTCATAAACGTTTCTTATTCTACTTTCCCTTTATACTTTTACTAGCACATGACCATCAGAGCACAAATGCAGGTACTTTTTAATATTACATATTTTAATCGGTTTCCGATTTAAAGTATAATCACTTAACGGCAAAGCTTTGCTTATTTATTTAGCACCTACATACTTGTAAACGATGAAAATATAAATTTAGCGCTTCGGCGTATTTAAAACATAGAAATCAACAAATATGTATGGTTAAAAAAATTAATTGATAATTCCTTACAAAATCGTAAGTAAATTATTACTTTGAATGTGTAATGTTTTTAAAATATATCTTATTTTCATTTTGTGTAACAGTTGTACCGCAACAGTTATACTTTTCATTTGAATAAATGCACAAATCCTTCATTTTTCTATATCATTATATTTTATGGAATTAATTACGTCCTTATAAATAACATAAACAGAAATTTATTATCTCAGGGCTTTTAATATATTGTAGTCAGACTGATAGTTTAATAGCATCAACTTCTAAGACGTAACTCGCACGTGTGATTTTTCAACGACATTAAAACGACAAAAAAGTCATCGCCTGCAAATTAGTATGAAAGCCTTTCATCGGAGTCGATTTCAGTGGGCTGCACGTGTTTGCTGGGACCCGTTTCCATAAGAATTTGCTGACGACAATTTTTTTGTCGCAAGAAAGTGACGGGTGTGAGTTGCCACTGAATATTTTGAAACGATTGTACCTTCTCATAAAATTATTTGCTATTTTTACTTGCTGCGGAATGTGGAAATTACCTTATCATCTATCAACATATTATGACGATTATTAATTTTAAAAATATACATTGCCCTCAAAATATATCGTATCTCGCCTTATAGAAAATGTCAACACAAGTTAAATTTAACAGGTTATTATATACAGATTGTGTAAATATTCATAAAACTATATGCTTCCTCTTAGTGGTGCCCTAACTCCTGTATCCGAAAATACTCACAGTTTTGACAAAAACAACATTAATGTATTAATTAAGTTGTTGTCAAAATGTGTATTTGTCTAACTATACTGATTATATTTGTAAACTTTATACTTCTGTAAAAGAAGTGTTAGGTAATGTATTCATACCATGGATAATAATATTAATATTTGTAAGGTTTAATAAAAATACTAGCCTCTGGAGCCCTTGGAGCGAGTTATGCTTGTATTTCATAGGTTTATTTTTCCTCATCTGATAGATATGCGTTTACTTTACAATTTTAGTACTTAATTACCATTTTTTATGAAGATAGGTTTTTTATTTTTATCCGGTGATACCGTAATTGCTTATAAAGTGGATTGCACTAGGTGCATGTATTCCAACTAAATATATTATTATTCATCGTAACTAAATTTATATATATTAATGAAAAACTAATTGACTATAGTGCTTATTAGAATGTACAAATTTGAAGTGTCCAATATAAAATTTAAAAAAAAACGATTCAAACATAAATTAAATTAAATTAATTGAATTGATCTTTAATATTATTTTTTTGTAATTTTTACATTCTATTAGTTTAATTAGTTGAAGCAGATACACTAATCACCAATATTGTTATTTTCGTTTGTTTTGAATGTTAGGCAAAATACATGTCACTTGTGCAGCTTAATCCCTTCTAATTTTCAATATTTTAAATAATTGTTTATAATTCGAAATTGTTTGTTTTATTTTTCATAGGTTCATTATTTCATGTGAAATCTGATACTACCATTCTAAGTAATTCATAATTATTTTTAAACATGAAGATTATTTCTAAATTTCGTATCGTATGCAATATACACTTAAACCCTTTTATTTCTTTTTTGAATTTTTACCTTTTTTAAAAATCATTATTGCATTTCGAAACATGAAATGAAAAAAATATGTCATTAAATCATATTCCCTTCTCTAAAAGTTTCCGTTTTGACGTATTTCTCCTGTCATCATTACCGCTTAAAGTACTATTGAAGATCTTTGCCAATATTCCTTCCTCTAAAGATTTCGTTTTGATGCATTTTTTGTTTCATAATTATCCGTTTAAAGTACTTATGAAGATCTCCGCCGATAGGTCTAAAACAACTATTTCCTTCGTAACCACGGAATTGAAACAAATTTCTCTCTTAAATGCCCTTTAACCAAATACCCAAAATGATGTTAGTGGATTGAAGATAATATATTACTAAATTAATTGTAAAATAAAAAATAAGTGAAGGTATTTTCCGATTTAAAAGAACATAGGTTAGCCCTTAGAGTATCAGTCGATATTTATGAAATGTCGATATTTTTCCTTGTGTTTTTATTCCCTAAATTTTAGTAAACAGTTAAGAAAGTATCAAAAAATGATAAAATTAACTTTGTATGACCTTTCTGGGCTCTCCTTTAATTTTGTTGTGCTTTCTGTAAAATTGTATAAAGCGAGTTACAAAGTTCTTCTTTGGGAATGACCATTTTAATGTTATAGAATAGCAGTCTTTGAAATCTCTCTATTATAAATGTAAATTAAGAAAAATATCAAAAACAACTGTCCTGAAATTATTAATGCAAAGCTATGCTATTACTGCATTCCTTTCACATTTTCAGACACTTTTTGAAATTAACTTTGGTTACTTGAATGTAACTCACATTGTGCGTACTGTTTGAAATTATCAATAGTATAGATAGAAAGTGATATACAAAAACACGAGAAATTTAACTAAACGTTTTAATATTATACATAAGATGTTAAAAGTGGAAAGTGTACATTTATATAGTACTATTATCGACTGCGCATATTATTGCGATACAGGTATTAGTTTCGGAGATATAAGGATTCGAAACGTAATTTATTATTTGTATCCTAATCAGAAAGTCATCCCCGCATAATGAGTGAAAAATTTAACTCAGCATGAAAATTTTTAAGATGTTAAATAAATTTCTACCAATATATTAAAAATGAAACAGTGTCTGGATATTTCCAATGAAATTTTGCATATGAATAATGCATTTATACTCTATTAAACATATGAGAGACTGTGTACAATTTTCTGAGTGCAACGTTTTATGTTTATTTGTTTGTATTTCTTTTATAATAAAACAGAATAAGAGATTTTAGTAAAATGTTGTACAAAGATAATATATCCCAGATAAAAAATAAGCTATTTGTATTTAGCAACCGTATGTATAAGCAGAGCAGTGAACAAAATCGCTGAAAAAGTTGTACCCGTGCGCAAAAAACTGGACGCATTCTTTTTAATTTAATTTTAATTGTGCTGACGCATATTCCATTTATTACGCCAAATTCAAAGGTTAATTATCACGGCATTATAATTCAGACTACTAACATATAAATCTCACAGCGAGTTGCAATGCACACCATAATAAATGTTAAGTCAGAGCCGGCAAGCCAGGTTCAAAATAATGCTTATCCCTTAACTACGTAACTGGCATGAATTAAATTTATTTATATTGAATTTTATTGCATATTACAACCTAATTAAAACTGGACATGTGTACGCATTAAATCGATCTTAAATCAATGGAACTTATGGGATATACTCTATCGTTCCTTTTTTACTGTAAATTACTGCTTAGTTGCGCAAAACTGCATAGGTAATGGTTATCAAGTAAAATAAGATATTTATATATGATGGCTTATTGCTAATGAAATGAAGTCAAGTTCTCCTTCAAATGAGTGAAATATCTCAGTATTTTCAGAACCTCTTAATTTGAATATAAGTAAGTATTTTTATAACGAAACTCTTCTATTTTATTATAATTATGTCACATACAAAAATTTTCCGGTTTGCAAAATTGTTGGCCGGTAGGTTTATCTTTGCGGAACAAAAACTAGCGATTTAAATATGTAATTTAAATTTGGAAACTTTACTTAACGGAAATCATTTTTTTTAATCATTATAAGTTAAATAGAAGTAACGATTTATCAAGTTTAACGGGTCCCTACGGAATAAAAATGAAATATTCCAAATTCAAAATTATTGAAAGTCACAAAAAACTACTATCGTTAAAATTAAAATTAACCTTTAGAGCATTGAGGGTAATAGTTTTATATAAGCAACGACGATAAATTATCGTTGGTGTAAGGAAATAAAGACAGAAATCTTTTTTTGAATTTCCTTTCTCCATTAGGTTAAGATCTGATAACGCAAGGAAATCTGGAAAATATTTACTCTCCTGAGAAAAACAGCACTTTTGATCTAAAATGGTCGAATATCAAAATGTTTATACCCTGGAACAGAAAAAATAAATTGAAAATGCCAGTTTACCTCGTACTCTAAACTGACTTAAGCAAAATGTGAAGAAAAAAAAAGAAATTTAGGAATGTAGTTAGGACTCATTTCGGGTAAATACTTCCTGCAGCTTTTGCCAGCGTCTGCTGCCTATTGCGAAGGTCATTCAATTATTTACTCTTGTTCCTTTTAGTATCTCGTCCGCCCAGCGTGCATATGATTTACCTTGTCTGCTTTTGCCTATTGGTTAATTCCAGAGCGTCACTATTTTTGTCCACTTGAGTTCGTGTACGAATAAAGAGGAAGAAAAAGTAATAGATATACTGTAGAACAGATTATTCAGCAGCAAGGAACTTTTGAGAACTTCAGCCAAGGTCTAGAATTTTTAAAATTTTTTATTAACCCTTCCGTCAATAACTTCAAAATTGTTGCTTAATTTAATAGATAATTGTTTCCTAAGGTATATATATGCTTGATATTGAATATATTTGGCGTTAATTTTATATATGCTTTGTATATATATGCTTTCACATATTCTAGGTGTACGCTATTTAGAAAAAAAATTAATTTCTCTATGCTATTTGACTTAATTTTTTGCTTTTCTATGTCTACTTCTGGACTGGTTTCTTCACTAGCAAGATGTAAATTATCAGGCACGTGTTATATGTCTTACTGACTTCCTGATAGTTACAAAATATAATTCGCAAATTCAAGGCGAGTGAATGTTTTCCATTTATGAAGATTCCCCTGTTATTCTACAAGAAATCCCTCTTGATATACTATAATATCCTTATATATAGATTCTGTGAGAGCGAGTCGCCCGTCCTGATTCTCTTTCAATATTTATCTAGTTTCCGGTATTCTCAAGCTTCGTTCTATTTATATACTTAAAATAAATATTTTTTACGTTTATGTACTTTTAGTGGAACTGTGCTGCTGTTCGAGCTTTTCATTGCAATTCATATTCTATAGAATGAAATGCTTTTTGATAGTCAATAAATATCATGCACACTGGGATTCTGAATTCTTCATGTGTTTCCAATAATTGCTCTAGTATCTGCATATGGTTTATTGTTCAAAAACCACTACAAAGAACCGGTTGCTTAACGTAAAGAAAGCGTTCTATTTTTGGTGTGAATATTTTTGTAGTCGAAGTGAAAACAAAAACATAATTGGCAATATCAATTGGATCCTCTTGCTTTTATAATATTACAATATCTGGCTCTACTCATTGCCGTGCAATCGACATTTATTTTAACGTTTTGTTGAAAATTAGACTTATTGGGAGCAATACATTTTCGAACACTCTTAGCATGTCATTAGCGATGCCATCTGATCTCGGGTTTTAACACTATTTCAGTTTTTTGTAAGATAAATGGTTCCTCGTTCGTTTAAGTCATTTGTGTTGCGCTCCAAGACATCTGCTTTCTACTTCTTGATGTCTCGGTAAAGTAAAGTAAAAAATATTATGTAAATATAGTAATTATAGTAAGATATCTTTATGGTCTTTATTCTTCAATTTTTAAATCCATTTCATTGAAGTATTATTTTTTTATGTAATCTCTTAAAGATACTCCACAAATTTAAATGTTTCTCCATTACTCGTTTTCCACTGTCCGTTTTTATAACTTTATTGACTTTTTATGTAATGCGCTTAATTATAGTTTTTCTTGCTGAAATAGAGTTTTTCTGGTGTCGAGTTGAAATATTCGTTTGATTAGATGTATTTTGCTTGCTGCTTCTTTCATTTTCAGTTATTTGCTATTTATTAATTGGGTATTGTCTGTTACACGTTTTTATATTTTATTGTAATAAAGGGTAGTTCATGAACAAATTTGGTGAGTGTTCACTTGAAAAAAAATATGCAGAAAGAAGTTTGACTACAATTTACTAGTTTTTTTGCATATAAAATCCATTTGTATACTTTTGTCGAGATACGAATACTATCATTTATTTATGGAAATTGGAAATTAAGTTTTTCCATTTCTATCATAGAAAAGGCTTTCAAGCAATATTGCCAATAGCATCACACGTAAACATTTCGACATTATTTAAGTTTGAACAACAACGCTCACTTTTCACTGAGGTCATAGGAATAGTAAATAATTTTTTTAAAAATTGTATACTCTTTAAAAATTTTCTATTATTTACGTCTAATAACTCATTTTTCAGTTTGTTTTTTCCGGGAAATTTTAACGTTTTACGATTTTTATAAAATCATCTTCCAGAAGGGGAGTTTTCCTTCCAAGAAAAAACAATTCTTACCAATTTTGTAAAGTACTGGGGTAATTTTTTCTTTATTTTTCGGTAATATAGATTCTTAATACTTAATGTTAAAATTCGTTTTTTTTCTCTCGCGTTGGGGGTAAGTCAATGTCTTCGAACTAGACAAAGGTCTGAAGGATAGCTTGTGTTTAATTTTTTATGTTGTGAGTTAACACAAAATCTAATTCATTTTTCACAGCTTTACCTGGCGATATCCACGTCCATCTTTATTAGTTTTTCTGTTATTTATGAAAATATGTGTTCATTATAAGTAGTTTATTTTCCAAAGTATACTGGGTAAATATTTGACCTTATATATTACGTTCTTCTATGTTGTACTCTTCCGTAACTAGTTTCTTCTCTCTTGATTTTTCTACTTTAGATTTTTCTACTTTCCATTTTTTAATTATTTTTTCCGGTAATGTATCAGGTTTTAGCAAAAATATTATAGAAATCAACTATTTCATCTGCACTATCATCTGCTGTTGGAGTCTGTACTGGTATCTTTTATATTGCTACTGTATATTATATTGCTAAAATTGCTATGCTAACCCTATAATATCATATTTAATATATATATTTTACGTTTATATTTTTTATACGTGCAAATAGATTTGCACGTGTGTCGTGATTTTTATTTTATCTATACTATTATTATTATTATTTAGTTTACTGGAACATTTTGGTCAAACATCACCGGCTGTGACCGGCCATATTGGAAAAAGAGGAAGGGTCGAAGATTGCTATTGTTTTCATATGCGTCTGAAGGTTTTCTTTTGAATTGGTTTTATTTTGATTATTTATGATATGGACATTCGGAGGGGTCCTTTTTATTTTTTTGTTCGTCCGTTTTTCACCTTTTAATTGATCTTACAGTTCTTTAGCTTTTTTTAATATTTCCAGTGGAAAAGTTTCAAAGGAAATATTTTCAGGTTCTTTTATAAGATCTCCATTTGCTTTACTGTGATGAAAATTACTTGAGGTGGCCTTACTGTTTCTCATTTGTTACCCAGTCTTTTACAATTTTAGATGTCATTTACATTATGTGTACCTTAAACTCGCTATTAATTTTTTTTATAAAACAATAAGGGACATATTTAGCACATACACAAACACACACACACACATGTATTTATATATATATATATATATATATATATATATGTATGTAAGAAAAATCTGTAAAAACGCTGTAAGAAAAATCACAAGTCATTCATCATATTTTCATGAAGATTCATAAAACAATATTTCCAGTGATATATAATGTATAAAAACATTGCTCGGTTCAGAACTAGAAGCTTAAATGACAATATACATAAGTCTTAAATTATGTGTATCATAAACTTTTTTCCATAATGGAAGAAGTGTAAAAGTGACACTTTATTTTACCTTAACTAGAGTAACGAAACAACGAATATTGTAACTCTACGTAACGAAGAGAAACCAGGGGTAGGTTAGTCGATAATGTAGCCTGTATATTTTCAATTCATGATAAGTTTTCAATTTCCTTATGACTAAGTCATATCACAGATAAAATTGTTACGAAAATGTTATCTTATGAATCCCTATATAATAGTCAAATAGCCACTAAATATGTACAAGAAGTTAAAGCGATATTAGATTATAAAATTTTATTTATATTACACATATTTATTTATTTCTCTAATGCTAAGAAACATTTCAAACTTGTAACGTAGCTGCTTGCTTCTCTCCATGCCCAGTGATCCATAAAATCTTTAGTCTAGGGCGCAATCCCCTGCGGTCTTAGTCACAAACGTTGCTTAAATTATGGGCACGCGCTTAGGTACTGCTCAATGAGTTATCGTATATATAAACATCGCTTAGCATTAGGCCGCCGTTCAACAGCGTAACTTATGGCCCGTAAGTTTAGACAACCGCCGAACGTAGCTTAAGGGCTACTTAGGTTACTTTACTTGTTAGTGTGACGTTTTCAAGAATGAATGAATTGAATGTATTTAATACTAGATAGGTATAAAAATTATTTATAGTTTCAGAATTAGAAAAATAATGCAAACATTTTATAAAATAAGATTTTATCCTTTCATAAAATTGTCGGATGCAGAATTTAGTAACAAATAGATTTAGTAAAGTTAGTACGATACGAATCGTCGCAATGGTGCGTTATAAACTAAGTGGAGAAAAATCAGGTGGATATATTAGGGTTAAAATTGCAAGTTGTGGCTGATTTAAGGAGTTGTAGGGGGTATAAGGTTTGCAAAAAATCTTAATAGTGATCTGAAAATATTTACATTTGTTCTAAACTTTTTATTTAGAACAATTATAATTAGGCAGCTTTTAATGAAGAAAGATAAGTTAATAAAATATCATTGTATTAGTATTTGAATTATGTTTTTAAATATTTATTTAAAGTAATCAATTAAATTTTTAGATGGCAGTTTTCAAATATATAATTCAGAGGAAATTATGCCAAGCAATGAGAACTATGACGTCTCACAAACGGCATTAATATCGGGGAAAATTTTCACAATAAATCATTCTTAAATGCTTTTTACTTCTTTTCATATTATATCCATTACATTACAACTCTTTATGTTACAATATTTCCACAGGTTTAAGTACTATGTATAGATATAAATTTTAGATACTATATGAAAAAGGTGAAAGCAGAGAAATGCAGCAAAAATGAGATATTTCAAGAAACTTGCATGAAGAAACTAAGCAATGGAGTAAGAAATTATGATATAAGCAACCTGTTCGCTATATCCTAAGGGTAAAAAAATTACACACGTAACACTATAAGATAATAAAGCAAATTGACTAATTATCATTAAATGTTTACAATTGTACTTTTTCTCTAATTAAAATATAAACAGTTTTTTATATAAGTCTTCATTTTGTTTAACTTCCTCGTTCACAGTGACGAAGCAATTGCTTGTGTTTGACTCAACGCAGTTCAAAAAGTCGAACAAATATTTTTTCTAGACCAGTATTCTCCATTTCCTTTTCAATCGTCATGTCTTCCAATAATGTTTTTTTTGAAGACTTGTCAAACTTTAGCTGTAAAATATAAATTGTAAATTGTGATTCGAACTTGCCATGCATTAAAAATGCGAATCTTATTATAATGAAGACACTTACAATGGGAAGTCCAATAACAGATTAATAAATTTGATTTTCTAACTTTAACTCTATGGGCTGTCATTTTCATTTTTAATATGGGTGTATCAAACAGATTCGGTGTGAATTTCTATAATAGAAAATAATTTGTTATATTTTAGGCATTATGTACAGTGAAGCTACACATAATTCATAAATTATTATAAACTGGTTTTCTATAACCAATGACACTCTTACAGAAAAATCTCTTACTGTTAATCATTTTTCTGTGAAACTATATAGTATCTTGTCATTATAGTATACATATTTTTACAACATATCTGGTCTTAAATCCCTATGAACCATTATTATTTGGATTTTGGCCAACCATTATCTTAAATATTATATGCATTTGCATACTGATTTTGAAAAACAATTTATATAAAGATACGTACAGTGCATACTCATTAATTAGCCGCACGTCTTTCTTATGGTCGACTTCGCCCCAAATGAAACTTCGTATTTTTGTATATGGCGTAGTAACGACCAATTTAGCAATGGATTTATACTTCGAAATTTCGGATGAGTAATGTATCTTAAAGTTACGTATAGACTTACGAAATATATAAAATAAGGAAATTTCATATTTTATTTTAATATCATAATCGTCGATAATTTGGCTGGTTCCTATTTCATTAGCAAGTTTATCTGAATCGCGTATAAAATTTTAAAATATTTTGTCATGTTTATTCTGTAAAAAAAAGATAATCATAATATCATAGGATTAATATTGACTTAGTTATAGAAATATATTTTAGCGGTTTGTGATCACTTTTATTTAATTATATGAATGTAATTTTTAAAACTAAATTATGATTTACTTTATCATATCACAAGACTTGCTATCAAATTTATTCTAATCTACCACAAATCAGCGTAGTATGAGTGCCAATAAATTTATAACATTAGAGGTAGACTTGGGGTCTTCCGTCCATCACCTGTACCTTGAAGTTTGCTTTTATGGATGTTCATCCTTTTCTTCGCATTGATTTTAATCTTGCGTCATTGCTTTGAAATTGCATCAGAGGAAGCCTACTCATTTCATTAAAAATATAAAACTTATTTTGAATAACTTATATTTACTGTACTGAGATTCGAAAATGTTTAATTTGAAATTAAATTACTAACAATTAAATTACTTCAGCCTAAGTTTGTTTTTCGACGAATTTGTATTGATGTTGATATTTTTATTTTCAATTTTTGCTTTGCGTTTTCCACATATTTTCTTAGAAAAAGCTACAAAAATATTCATTTCTGATAAAAAAAGCGAACTGATACCACCTATTACATATAAATAAGGAAAATGTTATCAAATTAATTTTTGTTTTAGAATAATAACATTTTTTGGAAATTGTAACGATGACAATGATAACTATATAAATATCGTAGTTTTCTGAACGTTTTCCACTATCTAATATGTCTATTTATTTGTTTGGTAGCTAAATTTAATTGATTTAAAATTAGTGAAAAGCTTGCATCATACCTAATTATTAAATTAGGTAAGGGCTTATGTCATCTATTTTTAGAATTAAGTGAAGCGAGCTTATGCCTGCAGTTCATTTCTGCACGGTGTTTCTATCTGTTCCTACGCACGTAATTTTTTTTATATTGAGTATATTATTATACATTTTTGGCTCTATTTGGAGTGAACATTTTTATAACTTGTATTACGCCCTCGATATAGGTTACTCTAATGGTATCAATTTACCAATTTTGGTAAAGTGTTTAAGTTGTTACGAAGGAACAAAGGAATAACCATACATGCATCTAAAATTGAAATACGTATAGAACCCATTGATTTACAAATGTCCTTAGTTTTGGTAGAAGTAGAACGAAAAAATTAAGTATGATATTTTTATTAAATAATAGTAAAACTGAAATGACAAAGATAATTAGCCAGCTGACTACAATCAATTTTAGTTTCTTGAACAATAAGGCTAATCGTTTTTAACTATAACGCTAGACCGTTTTTAAATATAAAAACGGTTCCGTTTTTTATGGAATAAAAAAACAAAACGGCATTTGACTACACTATGGTCATAATTTCATTCAAACATTATATACTTGTCAAATTTCAAAATCTTGTCTAAGTTTCAGATTAAACCATCATTTCAATTTTAGTATATTCATTACTTGTGTAATAATAGTTTCTTAATCCTGTAATAACTGAAAGCATGTCTCCATAATTTATCATTTCTCATGTTTGTAAATCAATTCGAAATATTTTAGAATTCGATTTACGTTAATTTAGGATCATATTATTTTATGAGCCGACGTCCTTTGAAAATAAATTCATAAAAATGCTAATGTACAACACAAATTCCGGAAGACCCATATTTAAGTAATTATCAAAAACGACCAGTTCAATCTTTTAGCGGTATCCATTTGTAACTCTGTCATGTATAAATGGTTATATTAAATTTTACTTTTCAATAAAGAACCTCATTAGGGATAAAGGAGTTCAGATAACTAGAATGATATATTAAATCATTATGCATACATTCACAATTCAATATGCAAGTAAAAGATCTATAGAGTACTATCAGTATAAAATGGCGTGGACTAAAATTTTTAGCATCTGACAAGTTAAGGACTTAAAAATCTAAATGTTAAAAAGAAATTAAGTACTTATACGATGTCTTTGTCTGGTTTGCAACCACTTGGTAGATATGTCAGTATATATTCAGCATAAAATCTGTGGAGTGTGATCAAGAGAAATCCAAGTCTTTTTATACACCTTCCCTACAGCTGATTTGTTTATTCGGTAAATTGTTCCTGAGAATCTTGAATAAGTAATATTAAAACGTATAAGCCAATAGTTGCTATAATGTTCACTACCATTTTTGTAATACTATGACAAACTTTATAAAAGGAAAAGAAAATATGAATTCTAGGAGACGTCTAGTGTACTTTGTCAATTTCAAAGAAGGTTCTGGATATCTTGGTAATTTGTTGTTATCGGAGTTTCTTAGATACTCGTATGTTATACGGCGGTAGTATACATTACAGCAGTCTTTAGTACAGAGCAAGTAATTCTTAAAAATTCACAATTATATTTTATTACGATCTTCATAATATAAATAAGTTCAAAACTTCCATGCGGATAAAAACAGGGGACCGTAAAATGGGGGGATTTGAAGTGTTATTTAAGTACAGCCACTGAATCACTGAATTAACTTATTAAAATATTGTACTATATTTTTTGCTAAATTTTGATCAATCTATAATATAGATTTTTAAATATTATAAATATCAAGGATTATTTTATCACAGTCACTGGTGTTTGAACGTTAGTATGCGAAAATATCGAAATTTCAAGTTAAGAATTCTCTGACACAAAATAACATAAAATATTATACTAAAATGTAATTTAAATAAGGAAGAAATATAAAGAAAATTTAAAAATATTTAAATAATATATAGGCATGTTCCGAATAGGCATGTTCTCAAAGAAAAATATTTTTAAACCGAGATTACATGTTTCACTGCATTTACTTTTGCTATTTCATAAGTAATTCCATGAGCACGTGTATATATATATATATATATATATATATATATATGTATACATATATATATATATATATATATATATATATATGTATATATATATATGTGTGTGTGTGTGTGTGTGCCGAATTTATTCAATTATTACTTTAGTACTCGTATATCAACTTCATGTATGATACAAATATATAGTCACATTTCATTATATTTTGTTTTTTGTCTGTGGCACATGTAGTATAAATAGCTAGTTTGTTACATTGTAAACTCAAAATTAAAACTTGTGTATGACACGGGACAGAAATAAATCGTCTACGATAGTTTTATAGAAATTTTTCGTTCAAAATATATGAGTTTAGAAGAAAAAAATGAATAATATATTTACGGAATATTGTATTATTTGAATCACTATTAATAAATACGTCATACTCCTAACTAAACAATTTATATCTAATTGTTTCACTTTTCGAACAACGTAATGCAGTAAAAACGCTAAAAATGTAATGCAGTAAAAACGTCATCCGTGGCTAACTTCTGAGTTCTCAGGGTTACAGTTTCTCAGGTACTTTGTAGGGTAACAATGAGTTCTCAGGTCTGAAATGAAGTCGGCTACAAATAATTTCTCGCCGTATTATGTGAAGTTCTATTTCAATTACATACATGTGTAATAAAACTTTATAACAATAAAATATACTAGCTCGATATTCATTATTTGGTGAAACAAGCACAAAAAAACACATTTAGACTATGAGCTTTGATAGTGTCATAATTGACGGACAATAGGGCTGTAACTCCAATGAACTAAATCTCCGTCCGACATCCACAAGACTTAAATAAATAACTAAAATATACGCTTGAAACTAGAACTTCTCGATGCTCACTCGAATCTACTACATATTTCGCGGAGGAAGAGACTTGAATTCACTTGCAGTCTATAAGTTCGTTAAACATAACTTGAGCTAGAATTTGTTTCGAATATTGGTGTTTTGAGAATATATCACACGACGTGTACAAATACGACTTCTTAATTCTCTATAGATTTCAATGGATTTTGGACAGAATACAAATAGTGACTTTATTTCACATTAGGCAGAAGACACGTAGCCCTTTTATATGACTAAGCGAAACCAAAATCATCGTAATTGGTTTCGAGCATATGTATATTCTTATCTATATTTTGAGCGGTTTGGCGGATTTTCGTATGCAAGTTATTGTTCATATGCAAGAGCGATCCCTTTTTAGGTTCGTGTCACTAGGTATATGATGTTATATGGAATCCAATATAAAAATATAACTGCGAGTGCGAGTACCACGTAGCGCAGCTTTTTGTATATGACGTATCATTGTCCCCGTACACTAATCATTGTAGAAGTATCCAGTACAACAAATATTGGATTCATATTGACTTATAAGTATAACTGTATATATGAATTACTTGGAATCCAATATGACGGACAAAGCGGAACCGCGACTACAATCGGTCACAGCGCACCCGTGTGAATCAATATAATATATGGTGATTGGTACTTACACGTATGGCCTAATAAAAGTATACATCCTTCAAATGGATTTGTACATGTATTATAAAAAGGACTCATTTGTTATGGTTAAAATTAAAAATCATAAATTTTGAAATAACTCAATATGTAAAAATCGAAGAGAAAAAATAAATTTCAGCAATAACGATAAGATTGATATACGGGTTTAAATTACGAATAATAAGTAAAATGAAATTTGAAATCAGAATACGGAAACAATGAAACTGTAGAAAAGACTGACTTTAATAGAGTGAATGAAAATAAAAAACTTCGAATTAAAGACCGCATGAAAACGACTCAATTGGAGTTAGCGGAAAGTCTTTATGAAAGCGTAGCACGCACGCTTCCTCGCCTCTACTCGTTACGTGATATCACCCGACGACAGCTTTAATACAGTTGGGGACTTCATATGCTCCTGAGCTAACGAATAGGCAAGATCACGTAAGTTGCAAATTTAGACGATAATTATTAAGTCGTTTGGATAGTTATATTTATTCTTTATAATTATTTTATGGAAATATGTGTTTGAAATAGAATATATAATACTAGTAAATATATTGTATCATTAACTTATAACTAATAAATAAATCACATTGAAATGTTTAGTTTCATTTGATAGCGGTATAATTGAAGGATTGATCACGTTTTACTGTGAAAACGAAGAAAATAAAAGCATATTTAAACTCTTACTTCGTCAGCTGGAGAATCATAATAAGTAATACCACAAATGAAGGAATGGTAATATATAATACCATATAATCATCTAACTTACATTCTCGCTCAAAATACGATAATAAATAACAAAGTTTTACTGTAAATACGGGGGCATGAAAAACTTCCTTTTACACCGTTTCCAAAAAACGGAATGAATGAACGGAACGAGCCGACTTATAATTGTTGGTTTCTCATTTCTAATACAACATATGGAATAAAAAATACTTTTGTGATTTCCAATAATCATTAGCTTATAATTTGCGTAATTTTAAAGGTAGATCACGGTAACTACTTCGAATATATAAACATATTTACGGTAATTAAAACCAAGAAATAATCTGATGAAAATAAAAAGGAACAATTGTTAAATTTAATTTGGCAATTAAAGCCTGATATATTTCTAATCTACCGGTAGCACTTCACTTTTTGGAAAGTCTCTTTATCTTTTTCACTGTATGTTCCGAAAATTTTCGCTCTTTCTCAGCAAATCCAGTTTCATCGACGATTAATGTGATGTCTAATAAAGTTAGCAAGAAATACGTGATTACATAAAGATTGAGAATTAAATGTAAATAAACTTTGTCCAATTAATTAATTTGCTAATAAATTTGGAGGCTACGGACATATCTGCCACCTCTATATACTTGAAATTAGGTTACCGTGCTTATACGAGAGGTGGTGGAAGTTGTGGAAAAACTGTAACAGAACAATGTAAGTTTTCTATGTAATTTTTATTATTTCCCATTTTGAGTTATTCTTATTTGGTTTTTAAAATTATTATTTGTTTTTAAAACGTAAATTTAAAACAAATATTTAAATAGAAAATACGTAAAGTGACGATTAAAAAAATGGCCTTGAATATAAATAAATATTTGCCTGTGCCGGGACAGGTTTTACCTAAAATTAATTAGGAATTGTGTATATATATATATATATATATATATATATATATATATACACATATATGTATATATATTTGTATATATATATATATATATATATTTATATATATATATATATATATATATATATATATATATATATATATACATACTTATATGACATACGTGATCAAAGAAAATATTTTTTTACGAAACTAAATTTGAGTTTAATTTTTCTATGTAAGTACTGAACTCTAAAAATAAAAAACCATTACAATCGGATGAAGCTCCTTATAAGAGGATATAATTTTTTAAACATTCATGTAAAGGTGAAAATACATGAATACTTGCCGCCTTGTATCAATATCTTAGAATCTATGTTTCTCCATAATGATATAATTTGAAAAGTCTTTTTTTAAAACACAAAACTGAATTGGCCAATATATGATCAGGTCTTTAATCAATATACGGTTTCAAATGTGGTTTTTGTTGTTCTACCATAAATTATCTAATATTTTTTAAAAAATTTGTTATATTTATTGTAAATAAAATAGATTAAATCAATAAATACCTAAATAATTCGATGGGTATAAAAATGACGAGTTTTCCCATTTCGCAGAAATTTAAAAATTCAGATCTTTATTGAAAATTTCAATAACAAAAATTTAATAAAATAATAGCTACATTTTTTATAGAGCAAATTGTTATAAAATATCATAAACATGATAAATACCTTTTATCATATTTTTAACAGTATATTACTGTTTTAGTTAGAAATTGCTCCCTGTTTGTGTAAATAATTGCGAAAAAGATTCAGGTCTAAATATCTATTACATCAGAAAAATAAAAGTATTTTGATATTTTATTATAAAATTAAATCAAAAAAGGAAGGCACCAAATTTCTACCACTGTCCAAAGCAAGCGTAAAACTGTGAGCAGAAAACACAACAATATCGACACAAAATATAAAAAAGGGGCTATCTTCAAAACAATATTAATATTTATTTGCTTTCCTGTTAATTCATTTTTTAATTTTTTAAAGACCAGTGTAGTACATGATATATTTGTTCGCGTAGTTAATATGAATATATTTATAGGTATAACATGTTGCATGTTCGTGAAAATTTAATCAAACTCCAATCAAGGTCTCAAAGTTAGGGCACAACTTCATTGCATGCCAGTAGATCGATTTAACTTACAAAGTTTTTGGCAATTCAATTGTAATATCTTATTTAATGTATTACACAAAAAAACATCTGCTCTTTAAAATACTAAATGTAACTAACACAATCAATACCCACCTAGTTTGAAACGTAGAAAATTTTATTCATTTCAAATTTGAGTATTCTCCGTTTGGGTAAATTTTAGCGTCCATTCAGGTAAGCGAGTAATACAATTTTAAAGCTACTCTTAAAGTTATGACAATAGTAATAATAGCAATAAATATTGTAATAATAATAATAAAATCAACAAAATTACCAACTACGATATATATTTACTGACTCTGTAGTAAATTCTAGCAATCGTTTAAACACTTAACAGCAAAAATTAGGTTTATAATTAATATTAAAACAAATCGATATCCTTTTTCATACTTGTGAATTTATACGTGCATATTTTGATTTTTGTTTGTAATCTTCATATATACAACATATACTTACAATGCCTCTTAACGCCTGTGTCCCCTAGAATTAAGCTTTTGTTTTTAATTTTATGTATGTTAAGAATATGGTACAAAAAATTAAAGTAGCGTTTAATATTGGCTCTATTAATGATTTCAATGCTATATTAATGTCCCTCCAAAAAACAAACGCAAAATCACACCTTTAAATTATTTTTTTTTTATAAAGCCAAATAATGTACCTGTAGTCACATAGGTTATAAGCAAACGAGAATAAGAAGCAGAACGCTATTAAGAAAGTGGAACTATTTTGATTTTCCAGCCCCGCGTTTTACAAGTTATTATCTTGGTCAATACATGGCAGAACAGCCTCAATGAGGAAACAACGTCCATCCTCCCTAAGGAAATTACACTCCCAAAATCACCTCCAATTAAGAAGAAGAAATGAAATAAATGATAATTTTTCCTTTATTTGGATTTATGATGGGAGCCATTTTCAGAGTCTTCAGATTTGCATCATTTCGAAAATCTTAATATTGCCTTTAAATATGTAATATTGCACAACTCGCTTTACATAACTACAAAAATCTTTATTGACACTTATTTCCAGCCAGTTTAGTTGGACCCCACGTCCAACAAGTGTCAACTTGTTTGGATAAAAAAATAACGATATCGAAAATAATAGTTCTAATACTAGTAAAAATGATTCAATGAGTATATAACTATAGTTGATAGTACATAATATATAGTATGTAAAACAAAAATTAATATAATCTCACTGCTTACGAGATTCGTCTGAGAGTGAAGTAAAGTAGTCTTATCAATTATTCATTTTCCGACATGAAAAGACCGTCTAAATGTTTACATAATGTAAATACAATATTATCTCAATACAGCGTAGCATCATGTCTATGTAAATGAATTATGTATAAAGATATGTAAGTATATAAATAAATTTATAGGCTAATTATCGACTTAAAGCAACAAATCTGCTTGAAAAGTCTCGAGTAGGATCATTTGCAAAAATCAGATATAAACAAATAATTGTTTCGAGAAAACCCGTTTACAATAAATCTTTTATAACCTTTCTAAACATAAGCTAGCTTCATTATTTTTGTGGATTATAAGCTAGCATGGTTGTATTTTGTGAACAGTTTTCCATAGCCCGTTACTTATACAGTGATTCATTCGTTAGTCATTTATTTTTTGTGTGATTCCACTGTTTAATAAATATTTACAAATTTAAGAATGTTTTATTTTACCACGTTAAAATAAATAGCTTGTGAAGAATTAAAACCTCAACAAACACACTAAGTAAGCCTACATATTGAAATAAATATATTTCAGCTTTTTCTAAAATTTATCAAAAATTGAATCAAAATTATTTCCAACAGATTTTGAAATTCAAAAACAAACACATGTCAAATTTTAGATATACGCGTAGGTTCGTCGCCGTGGTGTATTGGCTTGTTCACAAGGCATATGGCCTTTGACTGCACGGCGCATCGAGGGGACCTGAAATTAACTGTAGATATGTTTTTATGATAACAAACCATCTTGACCCGCGTAAATTGTATATTCCGATTTAATATTCAAAATTATTAACATACAAATTTTCGAGAGGCAAATAAAGCAATGTCTTTTTTTATTTGACATATATTGTGGGGTACCAACTAAAAGAGAAAGTATTTAATAATTCCAAAACGGTTTTTAAAGAAGTTAATTTTAGATGTATTGTTGAAAATATATACTTCGTTTCTCACAGAAACCATTTCGTGTAAAAATTTGAAATTGTGCCCAGTAATGAAGCATATTAATCTGCACGTATTTAAAAAAAAAACACTTCAAATCAGTAACCGGAATTGTTAGTGATACATAACGTATAAGATAATAATTGAAATAGAAAGTTATGAAAGTTATAAAACTATTTTTTTTAATCAGGTGTACGATAGTTACTGCTAAAAATATCCATAAGAATTACACTTTTTCCTCATTTCCGAGACTATTATAATCAGAATTATAAAAAAGACAATTGTTAAAAGTTTATCTAAAATTTACTTTTAATTTTTTCTTCTCAATTTTTTTTTAAATTTATCGTATTGTAATCTGTGAAAGATTTGAAAGGAAATATAATTGAATACCGAAAAATAATTGAACATAATAGTATAATAGCAATACTTTTAAATATTTACGCGGATAGGTCAAAAAGTATGCGGAATGGGTTGGAATGTAGATCAAAAACGTGGTGCTAATTTTCTTATTCCGCATATTCTCCCTTAACGTTAATTAATTTCTCAGATCTCTCGATTAATTTATTTTACCCTCAAAAACAATTTTTTCTCAAGAAAATAGGCTGAAATTGCAGACTTGATATATTTATCATCCCTGATTTTTAATTCCAAGAAGCTCCTTTTTTGTTATTGGAAACCAATAATACTCGCAAGGTATTAAGTCTAGCCTATAATGTGTTTATTCAAAAGCCCCACTTGTGAAAGGTATCCATCAGAACACGGTTCTCGAATACATTTACTCTCGCAGCACACCTTTAACTAATTGGTCTCTCCTTTTTTTCCTTTAGAGTTTCTTTAATTTGTTCCAGTAGATCAGCGTAATGCTTTCTCGTTACACAATCACTCCGATCTTTGAAATTCATGAGCAGATTACTCAGAAAATCGTCGCCATGACTTTTCTAGACGACCGCAAAACCTTGCACTTCTTAGAAGGTATGGTACCATTTTTATGCAACTGCATGGACTCCTGCTTAGATTCGGAGTCGTAATGATGAACACTCAACACGTTGTTGCTTTTGCGGCGGCTTGTACATTCTTGGTACCCACCTTATACTAACTTTTGACATATCAAAATGGTCATAAAGAATACTCAAAATAGTTAGAGATGATACTCCAACCATTCCTCCTAACTGATTTTTCTTTTTTTTTAACCGGCTATTTTCCATATAAATCTTTCAATCTTTCAGCAACATCCGAGGAAATAGCCTCGATCAGCCGTCCTGAGTGCGAATCGTTTACGATCGTATCTCCGCCTTATTTAAAGAGATCATGTCACGTAAATCGTATTTTTACTAAGGTAAGAATATCCGAGTAGATACATTGATGACATTTCATAAAAATAACTTATGTTTTTTTACAAGACAGCTTGAAATTCTATTTTATCGATAATCAACGATTTATTCCAGAATAAATTGCTTTATTAATACTACCTCAGAGGTTAATAACATAATTAAGCTGAAAATTGGTGTATATATATATATATATATATATATATAAATATATATATATACATATATATATATATATATATATATATATTTGTAATGAGTTTTTTATTAGCCACAAAGTGAGTATGCCAACTCCATACCTTGCATCTCATCCATTCCACGCAATTACTGACCTATCCTCGTAACTCATAGATAGAATTCTAGTTAAGCTTAAGAAAAATTATATATCTCAATAGGACAGAAAAGTAACTGGTGAAATTTGCTTGAATTAATGCAACTTCTGAAGTATTTTTAGTTAGTTTGATGTTTTCTTCATCGTTTCCAGTAAATTTTTTGCTAGAATTATTGTTTGTCTCTTAAGTTTACATGGCTTAATAAGACGTACTTAGTACCAACGGGATTTGTATTTATTGTTCTTGAAACATCGTTAATCCGATATTTTAATACCATCTGTAACTAGTCGCATCAGTGTCTGATATGAGGCAAAATTTTTGAGAGTTAATATACAGTGAATGGATGATTTCTTTTCACTCCCTTCTTTAAAGTGCATAATGAATTATCAATTACTCTCTCTAACTCTGGGACTCATTCTCGATGGGAGGTATTAAATTTAAAAAATGCTATATGAGAAGTTTTATATTAAAATTATAAAAATACCTATAATACCAGAAGCTTTAAATATGGCCCTGGTTAGCATATAAAACCTTATGAAATTCTCGGGTGAAACTCCTTATGAAATAAAATAAATGGCCTCATTTAATCAATGAAGTTTAAAAATTTAATTTGCTGTCGTTCAACTGACATTATGGACTATGTGGTAGAACCTGAAATCGATAAATTTGTTCACGTTAAATAAGGTTGAAAGGAAGAATTTCAGTTTGATCCGAACATTTTCGTTTACAAATCATTATGTTTGTTTGTGTGTCTTTCTATTTATGTCCGTTTCTCTTTGGAATTAGAACTCTAATTACTCTCTAACGGCAATACATTTGACAGACATATGGTTAATTAATCTGATCAAAATTTAAAAAAATAATATAGCACGTTATTACCTATATCTTCATCGACTTCTACTAATTTTTGTTTTTATTTTGCTTAAATAACATCCGCAAAATATCGAAATACCTCTGTTACTATTTTCAAATGTACGTAATTATGACACACATAGTGAATAAAATTTTGAATCTGAAAATATGGACTTTAAAGTATACCAGTATATATTAAAGGAAATTTCGTCGAGTCTATTATTGAGTCATAAAACAACCGAGCTCTTATAGCGAATATATAGTCGTATATAGGTCTAAATTGAATATTACGAGAAATAATTCAAAATAGAGATGATACTCCAACCAATTGAATATAAAGTTTCACCAAGAGTTCCCACCCTCCCTTCACACGAGTGAGAAATATGAGGTGACATCAACTAAAAAATCTTTGTTTTAAAATCAATACAAAGACTGAAAGGAATACATTAAGTTACCAAATATATTGTAAGACCGATTCAGTTAAATGTTTTCATTTAACTGAATCAAATAATCGAGAGAAAAATTTACTAAAACTCGAAAATCGAATTAATGAGGCATTCGAAGGTAACGCGAAACCCCTTGAGTCTTTGCAGTATGTATAATAAATTCTAATGGACCAAGTTCCACGTGGATTTGGGATCGATTTAATATTTGTATTGTTCTACCTGGGTAGTAATAACATGCTTTATTATTTTTTTTATCTTTTAGATTTTCCGATGGATTTTTTAAAAAAATTGTTACAATTTTTCTAGTCGATCAAAGGCAATCACGAGCTTGTTCCTTCTAATACATTCGCATCTTTGCCATCGTTATATCCAAATAATTGATTTTATTTAAAAGTGCTATTGACACAGGTTCAAAAGTTGCAGTTTTTTTAGAAAAATAAGTGTTATTTATTTCCACATCTGAGAAAATTAATTTTTATAACGTTTAATGAAATATTAAATCATTAAAATGAAATGTGAAATAATGCGTATAAAAATTATATACATACATATATATATATATATATATATATATATATATATATATATATATATATATATATGTGTGACATGCGTTAGCTTAAAAATGTTTGTCGAAAATTGACATGTTTTTTACATTCCAAGTATAAACATACTCATGAGATTCTTACTTCCGTGATGAAAAATAAAAAAAACTAATAATAAAATAAATAACCAATCTTGTTAAATTTTCTACACGTATCCCGCTGCTCTGATTTTTAATTTTCTTAAGCTTTACAAATTCGTTACTTAAGAAACTTAAATAAAAATCACAGCAGCGGAAACACGTGTGTATAACAAATAACGTATGTATTATTCATAGGGATATAGAACATGTCTTTGATTATGGGAATCAAACAGTTAATTTGAAATAAATTTCTTTAAAATTTTTTAATTTTTTTGAGCATTCAAGTATATATTTATATAATTTTTTTGAACATACAGCGATTTTTTTGGAAAAAGTTGACAATTTTCAAATAGTCGCCCAGTTTAATGCATACAATCACCTGTATGAACATCTCATACATTTTTATTATACTTATAAAATCGAAAAGTAGCATCGCAGTATTATAGGATTAACCTTATTATTAATTTAATTAATATACAGATATTTGATATATTTGTGATTTTGTTAAGTTTTTATGCATAATTACTATTTATCTGAAATTTTAAATTCTTTCTAAACCTTTGTGACGTGGTAAGATAATAATGATTAATTCTTACCCTGCAATATTCCATTTGGACGTAAAAACTACTGGGTAATTTATGTAAATAAGTTGACAACTTCAGCTGCCAAATATAGATTATGTAGGAATGGATATTACCTATTCAACTTTTTTACTTTTACTGTGGCAAACGAAAAGACGAACTAATTAAGAAGAACGTTTCGTCGTAAATATAAACCATAAAAGAAAAAAAACGGTCAAGTGCGAGTCGAACACGCGCACAAAAGGTTCCATAATACCCAAAAATATTAAACTGTGAGTTTGTATTTTTTAACGACCCTGTGAAAAATAAAGTTGTTGTTGCGGTTGGTACTGAAAATATTCTAAATCTTAAATATTGCACAATGAATCTTATTCAAATGATTTTTCTCCCAAAGTTTTTTCTAAGTTTTATTACCTTAATTTCTTTTTTAGAATTGTACACACGTCAGTTGAAAAGTTAGAAGGGAGGTGGGAAACACTTCTTAAGACTTTCGAGTGTTGTCTTAAATAAACAAAAGTAATCACAATTAAATGAAACTACATGATGTAGTATTATTTCTACTTTCTTTAAGTTCTTTACCACGACCTATGTTTCGTTGTATTATATCTTTAGGTGGGCTATTAGCAAAGATTCTTCCTGAAGATCTCACCTGAAGATGTTGTAATACAATGGAACTAAGGTTGTGGTAAAGAACTTAAAGAAAGTAGAAATAATACTACATCATGTAGTTTCATTTAATTGTAAATAATGAATTTCTGCGAAAATAACGCCAAATATATTTAATATTAAAAAAAACGTAATTTTGGAACCTCTATGTCACTTTTAAGATCTATCTAACGATACTCGACGCGCCTAAGTTAACTGGCTTTTTCCCCCAGTTATATATATATATATATATATATATATATATGTGGGTGTGTGTGTGTGTGTGTGTGTGTGTGTGTATGGAGTGCCTTCTTCTTCTTTAAAGACTCTTCTAATAGACTACCTTCTTTAAAGAGGACTTATCTAGGGTGTGAGTGTATAATTCTCAAAGAAAAATACATTTTAAAATTATTCTTTCTTGGGAATTCAAGTTTATCGTGATATTCCAGATTATGAGAACGTGAGAAGAATCTCAAAATATATTGTAATGAGGCGTTTCCATATTTTTATATTATCATTACTGACGCCGTTTCTATTTTTGTTCGAAAATAGCAAAAGTCACCGAGAAAATTACACTGAAATTATTTCACAGGTAACTGTTTCAATGTATTGAAAAAAATTGAGGAGTTGTAAAAAGTAACCGATTTTAAAATTTTAAAGGTAAAAGGCTGGTAAAAAGGACAAATCCGCCCTTGCTCGAATCGGCTTCGAATATTTTTGTAGTACTTAATTTTGACTGTTTTAATGTTGCATTCTTCGATAAACATTTTTAAAAAGATTCACAACTCTTAAATTTAGATAACTATTTTTTATAGTCATTTATTGGGTCGAAATCGATGTGGCCGATTTCAAGGAAAGTAAATAAATATAAATGGTTGTATTCACATATATTCGTAATTAATTTTTTTGTGGCAGCATAAAATTATAATAAGATCAAAACGAAATATCTTAACATTTTTTGTCTTTTCTTTTCATATGCTATATGGTCATGCTGGAAATACAAAAAAATCATATAAAATCTCCAAGGGTTTTACGATAAAGTAGACCAAGAAGCAGATCATAGTGAAAACTTAGACTTCATTAGAGTGTTTAAATATAAGATTTTTTTTCAAAATACTAAGCTCCATAATCGGAATTTTCAAATCAATTTCATTAACCGGTTAACTTAGAAAAATAAAAATGGGAAATTATAACAATGTATTTCAAAATTAACAATTACATGTAACGGTGACTATTGAATAAGAGAAGCGGGGGGAACCTCAAAGTGATTTACATTAAAGATTAAAGTAAATGTAAAATTAAAATAGATATATTTATTAGCAAGGAATCGTGTAGTATTTCAGTATGAAAATTTGTTAGAATTATGCAATGTGCAAAATATGAATAAGCGTAGTCTAGTATAGGCACAATCCACATTTATAACGACAAATGAAAATATAATAATAACACAATTGGGCACATGTCCTTGTGGAGGTTGCCTGCACGCTAGCCTGCGCTAAATAATCTCTTAAAAAATAAATGCTGTCGGCTGTTAAAAATATTTGTTAATAATTTAAAAATATGTTAGAGGAAGCAGGCAAAAGACGCTTCTGAGGTAGGAGGGGGTCTCCATTATGGGGATGGGTACCAGAATGGAGAGATCTCCTTCCCGCTTGGAAGGATATCACTATTTGAGAGCAAGTTCTGAGAAGGCAATGTATTAAATTGTTTGACTTTGATTCGGTCCTAGAGGTAGTTAACAAAAAGTTTAAAAGACTTTTTTAGAATCATTTTTCTATTAAACAATAATTTACAATAATTATAAAAACGATAACAATTAATAATATTATAAATTATAAATATTGTTATTTATAATAATATTATAAATAACAATAATTAAAACATTTAAAGCAATAGACCTGAACTAATTGAATGATTGTTTTTCATACAATCAAAAGATTAAATAAATACAGGAGAAGGTATAGAATGTAATTTGTACCAAAAAGGAGAAATATTTTTCAGTAAATTTTATCTCATTGGCAACAACGAGTTTTAAACTCTAGTTATTCACTCTCCAATGTGTATGTTCATATTATATGTGCTTACGTAATAAACTATCTGAAGGCAGCTATTTTTTATGATTTAGGGCCATTACATTATATTATGTAGTCATAAAATGTCACGTACGTCCTAAAATGGTTCTCAAAAGATAAAATCGCGTAACAACATCTCTATTCAGCCCTCATAAAGCATTGGGCAATTATTGTTACATTATGATAAAAATATATTTCTTAGTGCCTTCTGGCGTTATGGAGCATTATAATTACATAACTACCGCCAGCAAAAGATTTAGAACAACATATCATTCGTTAAAACATGAAAATAATACGTGTTTTAATATTTTTTAAGATTTGTACTTTTGATTTAGTTCGCATTGTTTAGAAAGTAAGGGTGAGGTAATAGTAGTAAATCAACAATATCTACCTCTTCTTGACATACTTGTACTCTGTCAGTAAATTATAAGTGACAAAAATCTTTCTCTGGGTTGTTTATGGATTAGGATGATATCCGTTATCTTCCATGGAGAATAGTTTAATGTAATTATCCGTCATACCTATCGTATTACATACGGCTTACATAGTACATAGTATCTTATTTACACCTATGTATTACTAGCTTATATGTCATTTAAACTTAGGAATTTTTATAATTACAACTATCGCTATTTGTATGTCCTTTACCTTGACGTCCCTTTCTTTAGTCCTTATGTTATGTGCGAGCCTTTCTATAAATATTTTTATTATTTCATGTAATTTAAAATAGTATAACGTGTATCTGTTTATTATAATATCGATGGGTTCAGAGAAGTTATTAAAATTATATTTTATTACTAAAAAATCCTGGATTATTAAGGCCAATATTATACTTGCATTTAAACAAAAATTTGGCTACGCATTACCAAAACAGATATTTTATGTTGAAAATAGTGGACTCTTTGTTTAAAGTTTTTAGATGAAATATATTTATTATTAATTTAGAAACCAGTTTCCATTGACTTACCCAACCCAACTTAACGTAACTTAACACAACAGATTTCAACCTTACCCAATTTAAACAGACCTAAACCAACTTAACCTAATCTAATTCCAGTTAACTCAACTAACGCCACCTGATTTAATCAGCTAGCCCAGCCTTATACAGCCTAACCTAACTTAAAAGAACTTTACACAACCTTATTTAATCTAACTCATTCTCCACCATTTTCTGAAAACTTTTATTTCCGTGTGGATGTAAAGTCTTAACTACGTGTCAAATATCATGTTTCTAACTCGACTGGAAGCAAGTCAGAAGTTTTAATGATCAATGACTTAGTCCCAAAATTAGCAATTTGTGAGTGTTTATAGATCAGCAGCTTTAAAAACTATATTCAAGAAATTTAAAAAGCATCGTAGAGATATAATATCAATATATTCACGTATTCTTTCCCGCCGTTATCTTCAGAAACCATTTGATGTAAAAACTCAAAATAGTAATGAAGTTAATTGACATAAATCTATCATAGCAGTGAAAACTAAAAAAAATGTTAGTCTTATAATTTTGGAGGGGCCAAGCTCAAAACGAAAAAAAAATGCTTTCAGTTGTGTGTCATTTGAAATAGTTATAAATGTTCCAGAAATATTTTTTTAGAATTTTATTTTATTAGATTTTGATTTTCTTTTCCACAAATTTCTTCTATCTAACAATTATTGTAATTCATTTACTTCATAGCAGAATTTAATAACATAACTAGCAAAACATGATTACGGCAGGATTTCTTTCACGTCGAACTATTCAATAAATATTTTGGTGCAAATATCAAGTTTTAATGAAAATTAAGGATTATTTAAGAGACAATAATAAATAATCCCAAACGGATAATCCATTTGGGCAGGAACACTGCAATAAATATCATAAGGTAGTCGCTTACAAAATTAGGAATACCCTTTTGTGGACGTCTTTTAAAATGTTTTCAGGTAATTTTACTCTTCTTTCATTGATGATGGTCTCCAAATACCAAATCCAATTACAGCTCGAGAATTTAAAAAAATTTAAACAAGTTATTAGTATGTCTAAAAGAAATTGAACAAAATTACGTGAATATAAAATTTAAAAAAAGATGTCAAATGAAAAAAGTGAAGAAAAAGCTGTCTTTACAATAACATTAACATTTTAAAATAAAAATAAGGTTAAACTGATGAGGTTAAATTATGTGTACTTAAAATATATTAACATTATTTTAGTCACACAGATTATTATATACATATATATATATATATATATATATATATATATATATATATATATATATACACATAATTGATTATGTACCTGGTAATTGGTGTACGAAAATATATAGTGACCGAAATATAAGCGAACTTCCACAGGTTTCTGAATATAAATTAACACGAGTAAAATCAATAATTTATTTTTTATCTTACCTTATTCTTGAGAAATACTATTTCAAAGCTTAGGTAAAAGTTAAACGTCGTGCAGTGCAAGCACATAGTGGAACGTGCAGTATTATCAAAGCAGTTTACGATGCACCGAACACCTTATTTGGCTTTGAATATCGAGGGATGAGTTTATTTTGTAGAAGGAAAAAATCGATAATAGTTGTAATTTAGTATTTATCTTAGGTAAATTCTTCCATGGAGGTTCTGTTAATGAGAGTGAAAGGTTTAATAATATATGATAAATTTGATATATTACAAACGACATAATGAAAGTAGTTTACGTTTTGAAAGCCGTATCACTTATACTGTCGATATGAAACTTGGCAAAAAATTAGCTTAGTAATTTCAAAATAAAATAAGTCTTCTAATATTTTACCTAACAAGAAAAATACGTATTACATTGTGAACTTGTGCCAACGGTATGTCTTTCAACTCTCTGTACGAACTTCAAGACAGCACTTTTTTATCAATGTAAATAAAAAGTTAATATTTTATTCACCTACCATAGTTCCATTTTTATTTTTATATATAGTTTTGGATATACAATATATGTATATATATATATATATATATATATATTTATATATATATATATATATATAATATATATATAAACACACACAAAAAACATAAGTGTAAATATGAATGTATATATTATGCTAATTTAAGTTATGGCAAGAAGTTTTTTATTTATTAGCTATATGATACATGTGTTGGGATGCGCACGAAAATTGGTATTTATATTTATTTTGATAACTATTATCTATTTATATAACTAAATCTTCTATAAACTAAATGACAAAAAAATAATTATTTATTGAACAATGTTACATAGAACAATTTCCCATCTTAACTAAAGACATATAATGTACTCAGTCATCACCCTTTTATATTTGGAATAGAAATACTAACATCCGTTTTCGGTCAAGCGTTAAAAATGTATTTGGCCATTTTTTTTGCCAAACCTATCATTTCAGTAATATCCTTTTTTCTCTTAGCCTTTTTGCTCCAACGGATGCTAATTAATGAAGAAAAGATTAACAAATATCTATGTAAATTTATGAAATACGATTAAGATAATTAAATATTATAAAAAAAACTTTTGTGTAAGTTGTTTGTTAAGTAAAAATAAGTATAAGTAATTAATATTATCATGTATCTCTTTTGGTTCATAATTCTTCCTTCAATCCCTTTTTGTTTTGCTTGAATTTTTGCTAGGATCATTTCAATAAAGCTCGCTTAAATTTCATAAACTTTGTTAGTCCCTCACGCTTTCACGGAAGAATATAACCTAGTTGATACAATCTGCGACTACAGATCATCGTACCTATATGGATCTGACAAAGCACGTCGCCTTCGATGTGCTAATACAATCTATGTAACGTGACAATTAATTAACTAATGAGGGGCGTTGTTAGCAGAGAAGCGAATGAAGTCAAATGTTCAATAGGATTAGAGCAGTAAGTAAAGCATTTAGGACCTCCGATAAAATTACATTTAAGGGAAATGATCTTTGATTCTTTGACACAAAGTGGAGAACTCTGAAAAGACTTTAATGTATGTTAACCATGTTAACGTATGTAATCTGCAAAATGTGTATGTACCCACATGTATATGTATGCATGGCATAATGCTCCATTTTCACTTATGATCATATCGCTTCAAATAATCATACTGACTACTTGCATATAATGATAGATTGCATTGTTGTAACACTGTATCCCGAACAATATTAAAAAATTTGGCGTTAATCTAAATCTATATCTGTGTGTCTAATCTAAATCTATATCTACGAGATGCACTGATCTGATCTGAATATCTTTTTGCTTTTTCTCTGTAACTTAAGTTACTTAATTAAACGTAAATTTATTTAATTCAGTTGTCAACTACTGGCAAAAATAATTTATTGTATGATTCATTTTTAATATAAGATAGTACAATATTGAAGCCCCTATAGAAGTTACAGAGGTTCTATGTATTTAACGGAATACGATGAAAAGTTTTATCCGAAGAGCATCACTCCAATAATCTGTATGAGAATTATTAAATTTCTTATTCAACGCCACCCTACATAAATGTCAAATCGCATTATCTAATCATCCATTTTTGTCATTTATCTCTTTCAAACTGTCATCTTTTATTTGATTGTGATTTATAAAAGTGTACTTTGAAAATAAAATTTCCTTTATTTTTGTTTTCGTCTGCAAAGTAAATATTTCGAATAATCGAAAACATTTATATCTTATGGCGAAATAGGACCTTTTTAATGTTATCAGCTACCTATCCTGACTTTATCCGAGCAAAGAAGACCTCGATTTTTTTTGTTTTAATTACTTTTCTAAGTAATTATTACTAACGGCTTTTTCGACCCTGTAGTAGGCACTGTCATCCTATCTGATGTTTTAAAAACAGTATAAAAATGATGTGTTCCTAGTTTCAGATATTCTCGGAATATTTTTTTTGTAAATTTTATTACCGTATGCAATTATCAAGGTAATGTAGGAAACATTACCTTGCCATAGCTGTAACGGATTAGTTTACCTATACACGTTATAAAATTGTAAGAGAATCCTGTATATGAAAAATATTTAAAAAACAATAATATATTTAGCATATAGAATAATAACAGAAACCGGAATCCTTGCTTTTTGAATTATTGTTTGCCTCTTTGTGAGTTAATTTGTTCATTAACCACATAAAGTCTTTTATATATAAAGTTTGAAGAAATTTCGCATAGTAATAGTTTATAATCTGTATAAAAGAAATATAACAACACCCTAATTGGGGGAATTTGACGATACTGGTACTGCCAACGTCATTTGTTCGAATTGTTTTAGTAAACTATAAAGCTCATAGGTATATTAAGATATGCTATTTCCTAAGACATGTTTCAGAATTTTCAGTAAAATTTATTTTCATAGATTTCTGGAAGAGGAAACAAAAAAAACAACAAAAAATCTAATAATAGTTTTTCCTTAACTGAATCTCACGCGATCGAAGTAGGTTCGGCACAACTCTAAAATGTTTGAATGGTCCGGTTTTGCAATAAGAAATTAAATGGATCTTAATAGAAAATCTGCAGTAATTACTATATCTCCCAGAACTTTTTAATTGATTTTCATATTGTTTACAATATCTTCATACATTATTTTTATATAGCTATAATCGTTTCAATATTTTACTCAAGTGTACATCTGGACCAAGTGTTGCTCGTTACTCACACGTTGTAAAAGTAATTATATACATTCACCTAGATATCATAAACTGTACGATGATGAAGGTTTTATGTCAAAATAATATGCTATTTTTGTGTCGAATGCAAAAACTATTAAAAGACAAAGCCTTTTGTTAAAAAAATAACAGATAATAGGTAGCCCGTGTTTGATGGGAAAATATGATTATTCGAACAATGAAACACTTTTCAGAGTGTATATAACAGTTTTTGAGATCATCTTCTACCCACGTACAAACTCAAAAGACTTTTTTATAATATTAGTTAATTACAATATATTGTTGTTTTTGGACTGGGGTTGTAAAGAGTTACACAATAATTTTTTTTTAAATACTTAGTAAAATGGCAATCAATTTCTTAATAGAAAACTGTTGTTTCTTAGCACAGCTGTCTAATATTGATGTGTTTTAAACATACATTATAGAGAAAGGAAAATGAAATATTTCTTAAATTGAAAAATAATAGGTTTCCAAAATGGTCCTGATTTTAAAATACTACGCTAGGCAGATAAAGGAATTAACTTTTGAAATATACCATATATGTATAGATAAAATGTAAATAAATTGTAGACCAATATTTGGTACCAGTAAATTAAAGTAAAGGTACATTTGTATGAAGTTACATCACGGAAAATAACAAAATACCCTTTAGTCTTAAGCTAACAGCGGTAAAATAGGGAAAAAACTAATAAACTGAATATTCAAGTAGCCGAAATGAAGTGTATTTAATAGAGAGTCGTTGGATATAAATGAAAACACCTCACATTTTTTTTCAACAGCAAATAATTTTGCATTGACTCTAATATAAGCTAGTAAGTAATCTCAGAAAACACAGAGGAGAAATGTATAGTAAGATGTAAAAATATTTGAGTAAAATATTTCCAGTAAACAGTTCCATATTTGATAGATTTTAAATTTATCTGGTTTATTAAATATTTTGGTAAAATATTAAGAGACGATTATTTAATTATTTCAAAATATATAATAATATAGTGTTTTATTAAGCTGCACTTTAAAAAAAGCTTTGAATTGAGTAACAACGAAATAAAAGCTATAACACTATGTGTCGACTCTGTCCATCTGATAATTTCTTTGGGATTAAAACCAGCTATTCTCGTGGCTCTATTTTGAAATTTAATCAAAGACGGTCTCACTACATTTAAAATTCGATATTCGCATCCGTTCCAATATTTTCTGGTATAACATAAACAATTGTTACAAAGCGGATTTCTGGCCGGCTTGGCGTGTACAGCTGGCTTTTGAAGCTGGGTTTGTAACAAAAGACTTATTTCCAATATTGATATTGACATTCAAATGGAGATAATTGGCTAACCAATACAAATACTCTAGCAAAACTGCGTGCGTTTTCAAAAAACTCTGGTAAATATTTTTAAAGAGAGAAGACACTTTGTCAACAGTAAATACAAAGAAGAATAATATATTAAGGGACAATTTTGTATATTTAAAAAGTAGCAAATTTTTGATAGCAGTACTCAGTTTTATTTATTCAGAATAAAATTTAAAGCACACTGTTGTAAATATGTTAAGTTTAGAATATTGCAATTCAATAATGTCTTTACTGATTTTCACTCTATTTTGTAAAATAAGTAGTTAGGGGACATGCGAAAATAAATTAGGCTTTTCTTTGAATCATGTCTTGCGAAATTCGAAATTCCAAAACGATGAGAAGATTTCGTTACGTTTTTAATACAACCTTTTCCTGTATCTTTATTTGTTTCTAGACTAGTCGTAAGTGGGTCATTGGTAGAATTATAGCCAATATAATGGCTAACAGATTTATTAAAATAATGGCTAACAGATATATTAAGACTAATTTTAACGAAATTTATTAGTTAAAGTTGAATTATAAGATGAAGGTGCTGGCTTCAAAATTGGTGATAAAAACATAGTAAATAATGTGATGATATTATCCAAAATAATATGTACATAAATATGTATTTTCCACCTAATCGATAGATGAAAAATTAAATATGCAATAATATTAAAATGATTATATTATCAATAATAGAATAATCTCACAAATTAAGCTGTAGTTGGCATTCTAATCATTACATAACTATTAAATTTGGATAGCTCAACAACTAAATCTCAATTCATTTTACAGGTTTGCGTTAGTTATGGCAAACTTTGGGGTTTATTTTATGTTTCTCTAAATTTCGTAAAATGAGGTTACAATGGAGTCCTTACTGTGTTAATAAGCGGATATCCTGGAATCTATCAAAAATAAGGTATTATGCAAAAATTATATTTTGTAATAAATTTCCTACAAGTATCTTTGAAACACCAAAAGCTTTACATCAAAAAACAAGAAAATAGACTTCACGTTTATATATGAATACTAATGCACAAATTCAAATAAATATTACATTTAAATTCTAGTCTCAAACTGTCTTCCAATAACTGTTTTGTATAAAAATTGAAGAGGAAGTCCACTCCAACCCAACTTTCATCCAAAATAATCTAATAGTATTTTCTAAAAAATATAAGCACCACAACAAATATTTTTGAAAATGAACAGTTGTCTGTCTTATTCAAGTATTTATTATTTTTGAGACAAGTCATCATTTTAGAGAATAGCTAAATTTTGTAATAATTTAGTGACAAATCTGCGACAAAATGGACAACATGCGTTTATCCATCTATGGCATAAATTTTATATATTCCACAGAATTTCTTAATGTTTCTTGTCTCAATTTTAATCGACAATAAATTTGATCTGAGCAAGGTTGGGTAAAATTACTTAAAAAATTTTTTTTTATCTTAAAACTTAGTTAACATGACTTTAATTTAAATATAACTTTAGCAAAACAACAATAAAATGATTAAATATGGGTTTTATTATCGCCTGTATCAGATATATTATTTTTATTAGTTATTGCATGCTTCGAAAATATTACATAACAAATCCAAATTATGTTATTAAATTTCATCCCAAATTAATCACTTATGGAATATGAAAATTTCTATATCCAAAATTTTTCGTAAGTGCATTGTATTGCGTTCCAAAAGACAGTAACGAAGGAAATTTTAAAATGAATAAGCAAAAAGCTATAATTAATAAAGCAATAATTTATTCCAGAAAATAAAACGATGGTGTTCACAATGGAGGAAACGAAAACACTTAAATGGTAGTTACAACTCCATTGTCTAATTTTCATTAGAATATATTTTCAAAAATCTTCGATAAATTAGTATTTATTTGATATTGGAGTAATTATTTCAATATATATATATATATATATATATATATATATTTTTCTTTTTTTTTTTTTTTGAAACTATATAATTTATCGGAAATATTTTCGATAAATTACATTTATTTAATATCCTGACTGTCATTTATTGAATATCCTGATATCTGCGAATATAAATATATTTTATATCTAATATATATTTTATGTCAAAATTTACTAATTCTTCATTCGGAAATTCATTTCAAATCTCTTATACTTCATCTCACTATTTATAGATATCGGTGAACCGAATATTTCTCAACCATGTTTTTTCCTATAATTTTCGACCCAATAGTTTCGGAAATAAGGGAGGGAATGTTTTCTTTCTGAATATTTTTCAGAATGTTTTTTAAATTTGCAATTTGAAATCATGAAAATATTTTTATATTCTTCATAATAATCCCCTTTAAATGAGATCAGACATGACACATAAAATTAAAATTTCGGGACTATTATTCACTCCCTCTTTAATTCATATATGACTATTTTTAAAAAGTTAGTTAATTAAAAATATGTGAGTTTATAAAATTTATACTTTTGCGTTTTTACGTCACATAATTTCTGAAAAAAGCGGTATTGAAAACAGAAAAAAATAATTATATTAATTGCCTATTACATCTTTTATAGGCGTAAACACGTGGAGAATATTTCCAAAATTATGACATTTAGAATCATCACTTGGGTTTTTCTACAACTTTTGCGCGGTTTTCTAAAAACTTTTGGTAGAGTAGTTCTAGAAATAAGTTTCACAATTTTTGGTAGAGTAGTTCTAGAAATAAGGGAGGGGGAACCTATTTTTTGCAATATTTTTTGTATATAGTAAAATGTTTTTTATAGTGCCAAATTTCAAGTTTTTTCACTAGCAAATTCTGGAAATAACAGCTGTTACGGACAAACGGGCAGACACCTGTGATATTGTACGGATTCCGTTTTTCGTTTTAAGCTACTTGTTATACGGTAAGTAATTTTAACATAAAAACAAGCAACAATCGATGCTAGTCGTTCTAACTTTAATGGTCCTGAAGCCTTTTACCACGTGTTAATCACACGTGGCACTCTTATGCCTAAACTTGAGTTCACACACTATACGAGCAGAAAAAAGTAGGAATGTTTCGATATTCATAAATAGTCCCGAAGTCATCCAAGTAATTGTACTGAAAAGTATATCCGTAACCTAACTTCACTTCAGCCTCGATTCATTAAATTTAAACTGTCACATATTATAACGTCACCCTGAATACAGGATATTTGAAAAACATCGCATATGGAATCTTTTTCTCATAATATTAAATTTCGATTACATATTACTAATAAGTCTTTCTGGGTAGGGGTGTTTGTTTTTATAACAAGATACTTGAGGATATATTAAACTTTCCTTTAGCAAAAGCTTCCGATAGCGAATTAAACAAGTGCTTATTTCAAAGGCTTATTATAGCATCAGGGACTACGTTGAAGATAAAAATATGTGGAGGTCATTATAGGGTAAAATGTACATTCTAACCCTCATTGATAGGGACTAATTGGTTATTTGTAGATATAAGTATAGACAATAAGATATTAGAAGTTCAACTGTGAAATGTCAAAAGAGATTTTAATAGTCTTACTTGCAAGAAAAATTAATTAAAAAAAACGACTGAGTCCTTATTTACAATTCTTCTACAATTTATGGCTCATAAAAAAGTTTGAAAATAATCAGCGAACATATCTTGATTAAATAGTCTTTTACGCTCTTGATAGATATAGTGGATATAAGCCATTATATATTTGCGCTGCACCGAGCCAAGCTTACTATGAAAGACGTAAGTAATATTTAAAAAAAAATAGTTAACAATTAAATTAAGAATCTTCGCTAATAGCCCACCTGAAGATGTTGTAATACAACGAAACCTAGGTGGTGGTAAAGAACTTAAAGAAAGTAGAAATAATACTACATCACGTAGTTTCATTTAATCGTGAATATTGAATTTCTACAAAATTAACGCCAAATATATCCAAAAATAGTTGACATAAAAAATCTGGTGAAAATAAATTATTAAGTCTGTAGTCCGAAAATCAGAGTTTACTTATGAGTTCAGCGATGTGCAATATCCAAATCGTCAGTCGCTGATGCATTCCATGATACGTAAAAATTAATTAACTAACAAAAGAGCTTGAGTGTTTTCTGCTCATAAGATGATTTTTAGTATGATTTATGTACTTTACTTGGTAACTCATACAAAGAGAAATATATAAAATATAATGTGTTCATAATAACATGATTGATTCCTTTTACATATGATATAAAGTAAATAACTATAATAAGTTTCGGTATATTTCTCTGCACGCTTCAACATCTACTTTACTGCGATGTAATGAAACTGAAATGTTTTTAATTCGAGAACTTAATAGTTTGTATTTTTTACAGTATATAAATAGCATGAAATGTTTTAAAAAAATTTATATGCATAAGTCTTACCACCCGAAATGTAATCATAAAACACAATGACAATAATGTTGTTTCCTAAAATTAGATTTCTGTAGAAACCTTAGTTTATTGTATTATTGATGTAAGCTATTTTTAGATTAATAAAATAAAAATTGGTAATTTCTGCATTATAAATCTCATTTATTATGTTATTAACAAAGATTTAAACTTTCACCAAAATGTTGGAGTATTGAGCTGCACTTCATCGACATATATAAATGTGTATACATACGCACACACACACACACATATATATATAATTTATTTAGTTACATACATTTATCTATACTTTATAAGTAATGTATTCGTAATGATAAGCAATTAATAGTTTAATAATTAAAACAAAAGAAGACATGGTTACAAAATACACAAGAACTATAAATATAAAGACGGAATTTCGACAAATCTATTTTCATTTATAAAAAAACAAACCACACTCTGGTGCGATCGTAATCAGGTGGTTGAGTAGTTGAATACCGCGGAAAACTGGAGTGTTTTGATATAATTTGGTTCTAGAGGTTGGTATAGCAAACAGGTGATGATTGTATGAACACTGGAAATAGTCAAGTATAAAGAATAAAAGTTTGCTCAATAATACAGGGCATAGAATTTTTCCTTTTAATAGTTGGAAGTTAAATTTCACAGGCGACGCGTCTCTTCTGAGTTGCAAGGGATTTAAATCTAGCAGATTCAAAAAAAAATCGGTAAGAAATAGAAAGGGGAAGTAATTGTCTCATATGCAGATATAAGTGGAACCGTTTTTGTACATGTTCAATCATCAAGCTGCACTTGGCTTGTGTGAGTTCCAAATAATGGGGCCGGATTTTAATCGGCTGAAGTGTACAGCTGACAAATTATTGATACAGATTGGAAATCTTTTGAATAATTTAACACAAATACAATCGTATAACGTAAGTCTCGAATATAAAGTTACCCAATCGTACGTACTGCTTTCCATCCGCAATATACGAAGAGAAAAATCGTAAAAGTGTGTTCCACATATTGGAAATTATATTTTGGAAGTGGTCCGCATCTAATTTTATTAACATTTGTAATGGAAAAAATGCTAAGCAATATATGAAAATTTACTTTACCTGGATGAATCTGCCATGCCATTTTCATATCCAATATAGTAAAAATGTTTTAGATATAAAACATTACGAGCGAACTTCATGCTCACGGCTAAATTTTGATTTACGATATTATGCCCTTACAAGTACCTAAAAAAAGTTACGATTCACAAAAACACTAAAAAAGACGTGATTGCATTACGTATTATTTAAGTGTTCCTTCATAGCATTTTATTACTTGATTATTTTTCGACTTCTAACTAAATTCTCCTCTTTATTTTATTAAGTGTTGTAATTAGTAATAAATAATTATATTGTATATTTTAAAGAAAGGTGGGGTTAAAAAAAGGAAGGAAGCAATAACTAAATTTGGAATGAACAGTCGTAGAGAATAATCGGTCATTTACACTTAAATGAATAAGACAGGAAATAAATATTCAAAGAATGAAAATAAAACTTTATGGGAACATAATAATTGCACTTCGAGTACTATTAGGAACGTGGTTCTGCTGTATAGACATAATAAAATTATAAATTTACCGGAATGAAAATGGAGTATAAATTAATAGTTTATAATCTTCCATTTTTCAATCCTTAACATAATAAAATAGTTTATAATTTTCCATTTTTATATCCTTGATATAATAACATTTTCTACGGCAGATCACCGTGTCAGGTCAACAAAGCTTAATTTAAACAATTTGACATGCCAACTTCAAATAGCTTTTAATAATGGGGAAGTCATGTTACGTCGCGTCGTGTACGCAATACAAGGGTGGTGAGATGCATAATGGGTCATACTCAGACAAAATGTTAATGACAACCTACAATCAGGAGAAAGTTGGTTAATAAAAGTTACTTAGTTAATAATTGTGGTGCCAAATAATTTTCCTTTTCAAAACATTAAAACTTGTATTTTATCATCATATTTTTCCTACTCAAACTATTAAAAACTGTATTTTATCATAATATTTGAAAAAGAATTAATGTAAATGCCAGGGAAACTTAATAAAATTTTAGAATTTAGTGTGAAATTAGAAAAGAAAAATTAGAAAAATCCGTCAAAAGGCAAAGTATGGTTTGAACTTGCTCAATTTGGCTTAACTAAGAACTGATCGATATAATCTATGTTAAGTTTTCCAGTACAGATAAGTATTTATAAAAGTGGACATTCAAATTTTATAACTTTAAAGAGCTTTCATTATTCGATAAATATAGTTAGGTATTAGAACATTTGTTCACGTATAAATATTTTCATCCTCTGCACTTTTATCAAAACTATCAAAATATTGCGTTAACGTCATGAGTCATGAGATTTGTTGTGTAATTCTTTGGCTTAAAAACAGGAAATAATCTTTAACTTTAGAAATTATAGGTAGAAGTTTAAACCGAGGAGTTAAAATCTATTCTAATAGACTGAATAAATAATGAAATTCCAAAAAAAAGTGTAAACGAATTTCATTCGGAAAAATGTAGTTTTTCTCAATGCCATTTATGCAAAATATTAGTTCCGTATGCCAGCTGTATTTTGGGTCGTACATATATATATATATATATATATATATATATATATGTGTGTGTGTGTGTGTGTGTGTGTGTGTGTGTGTGTATGTGTGTGTGTGTATGTATATATGACACAGTATTTTAATTATACTTTATGATAAGAATTATAATATTGGTACTCTGATAAAAAACTACCACACTGGTTTTTAATAATAATACCTTTTTTAATAACTTCACAAGTTTTACATACTAGTTTAGTAAATCACAGTCATTATATTAGCTCAATTATTATTCTTATTTTAAAAAATAACAAAAGAATTTTGCGAAACTAGTATGACACAATCATATTGCTTATGAATAAACTAAAAAAAACATGAAAAAGAAATTAACAAAAAAATATAAAATTGTTATTTTTGATGAAATTGTAAAAAATATTATATTTTTGATACTACAAAAATATATGTGGCATTTGATAAAATATATAGTTGTAGTCATCGTGTATTTTGGCTTACTGCATCTGTTTTGCACGTCAGAATAAGCGACCAAATGGTTAGTTTTATGGTGGCGCATACCTTCAGAAGGCATGAGTTTTATTCTAGTCCTTTGATTTAAATGTTTTGTGAGTAAATTTTTATGGTTGCTATAAGACCTTATGAGACCGTATTTTCCCCAAGTATTTAATCCAAATTACCTGAGCTGGGGATATTTTTGCAGGTACGTGACATTGTTTTTGATGATCTCTCAATTGAAACTATGTGTTAAATGTAGCGAATAATCCACTTTATAGTACCTACGCGGGTGGGATATACTGTGAACTAACACCACCTATAAATGTATTGTAATATCTGATGACTTTCAGACGATTAACTATTTCATAATTTTTGTTGCGTTTCGACCATCGCTTACACTGAACAGAGAAAGAAGTGTCACAGTATGTAAAAAGAATTAACACCTGCTTATTATCTAAACCGCTCATGCCAGCGTCTTCGATGCGCATCTGGCTGTCTATTTAAATTTCTTTTCAACGGAAAATTTTCTGATTTTTGAAATCCTGTTCGATTGAGTGGTTCCCGTTCCGAGAAAACTTTTTCCAAGCAAAGTTTTTGCCAGATTTATAACGGTAAAAGTAAAGATGTTGACCCGGGACAAGTGTTTCGCAAAATGAAAGAATAACCGATTCATTCTATGTAAATCCTTGGGCTTTGAGCTCTAGAAAGGTGGTATACCTTTGGTAAATAATGATGTCCCAAACAAGTCCGTTTCGGTTTACTAAATCAAAAACCTTAATTCCTACGGAATTTGGTTTATCGAGGCACTATTGGCGTATCTCGCAATGCCCACTAAAAGGGATTATCACTTCATTAATATTATCCGCTCTTGAATGACAATAATATCCGTGTAGTACAGCACTAAAAGTAGGGCAACTTCCCAGATATTTTTTTTCTATTGTTGAGAAATTTCAGCAAAAAAACTATTTTTAAAGGTGATGCAATGCTGAAATATCGTCCTCGAGTCATTCTATCTTTTATATTTAGAATACCGTAATTTTTTAATCAATATAATCTAATTTTTGGCAAAGAAATACTACCCATTATAAATAGTATGCTTATTAAAGATTTTAACTTTTTAAAAGTTAGTTTCAACTCCTTTGCATTTTTTATTAGTTATGTTCTGTTCTTTGCTTCAACCATCTGTTCCAAAATGCCGTCATTTATGTTTTGAAAACTTTCTGGGGGTAACGCCTTAGTTCGTTTTTAAAAGTTAAAAAGAAGATAAATGTTATTTCGTCAATCAACCACAACTTCAAAATGGCAGATGGATGGTTTGTCTATTGCATCAATATGAAAGTGCCGTCATATTTCATTAGATGGGGTGGTAATATTATATATATATATATATATATATATATACACATATATATGTTCCCAGGCTTCAGGAGGTTATATTTATGTGCAATCCTATTTCACAGGGACATGCACACCAAGAGAGAAGTAAGGAGTCACGCGTTTAAAAAAAAGTTTTCGCGTGTCGAAAATCTATTTAAAGGTCTATTTTAATACGCTGTAAAGGTGCTTTTAACATTTTTTTTCTTGACGAATAATAGTGCCATCAAAATTGTAGTTTTCAGAACTATTTTTTACCAAGTCTCTTTTGAAAACTTATTACAAGTCATAACTTCTGTACTAATTTACTTTTCTTAATATTACATACTTAAACATTACTTTAGGTTCTTTTTAATACTTTCAATGGACATTTTATTAGTAAGCTGGTAAGCGTATAACATTCTTTAGAACCATAGTTTGGGTAAAAACTAGAAGAAAACAATAAAAAACTGTTATGAAAGGTTTGGGTTATTTTATACAGAAGTTGTGTTTTACAGAGATATTAATAAGGTTGAAGTCAATATCGCAAGATAACAGGTAAATAGCTTTAGCTATTGGCTTTATATACGAGAAGTAATATAATTAAAAGTATTGAATATATTTGGCATTAACTTTGTAGAAATTCATTATTCACAATTAAATGAAACTACGTGATGTAGTATTATTTCTACTTTCTTTAAGTTCTTTACCACGACGTAGGTTTCGTTGTATTACTAATATATAATAATTGCTAATAGCCAATAATAATTGCTAATAATATAATTCTAAAGTTATTGTAATACAACGAAACCTAGGTCGTGGTAAAGAACTTAAAGAAAGTAGAAATAATACTACATCACGCAGTTTCATTTAATTGTGAATTATTAAAAGTGTTTCTGTTATGTTTTGAAATTGGCTGTATGTCAGTCACCTTCTTTGTTTTGTATAGTTTTGCATTGAGTCTGTATGACGTGAAAGGCTTTATATAGAAGTTTTTAAGTAACTGTATAAAACATAAATCAGCAGAGGGTAGCCTCATACTATGATGATATCCCTTTATAATTCTATTAATTAGCAATAAAATATCTATACATGTATAACGTAACGTCTCACTGTCCGTCTGTATAACCAAAGTCCTATAGGAAAGGTTTTGAACCAGTTTTCAGTATCGTATAGAGGAAGGTATGAAATATTTTTACAAATGTTCAAGTTAGAGAGCTATGCTATTATTTCTGAGGCGTGTCCTTGTATGCGGATAGACATGAAGCGCTATAGATTATTCAAGGACTGCAGCGATACAGGGAAGCGGTAGAAGTAGAAGATTTTATCAGAAAATTGTTATAAATTTAATCGACGACCTCTAATTGATTTATATCCGTACATACAATAAAATTGTAACAGATTAAATTATGCACGTAGAAAATATTTTAAAAAGAGTGATTGGTTTAGCGTATAGAATGATTATAATGGAAGCCGAAAAACCTATTTTAGATTTCTTGACTTACTGTATATTATTTTGTACGTTAATCACGCAAAATCTACTGGGCGGATTTTAATGAAATTTGGTGTGGTAATAGTTCATAACTAAGAGCAATATATGAGAGAGAATAAAATTAATTTTTGTTCCGAATTTCACGCGAGTGAAACCGTGGCGCTCAGCTAATAAACTGCGTAATTCATTATTTAAATATAATAATAATAATAATTTACTAATATGTAATGCACAGCTGTTACTACGACACGAATTATCAATTACATATAAAGAAACAAACTGGAACAATTTGCATTCTCTTTTCAAGTTAAAACTCATCTAATTAACCACTTAATATAGGTAAAAATACTAATAGGTTATTTTTACTGCTGGATTATGCCAAAGTATACGTAAAATCACTATAAAATGTTAAAATAGTAGAAACCGAAAAGAATAAAATAGTATTAATTTTCTTTCGCAGTTAATTTCATTAATTGTAATCACAGATTTACAACAATAGGAAGCATAATTGTAATAATCGGACAACATCTAGCAGAAATCATAATACTTTTGTTTCTTTCTTTTTGTCGTTACTTAGTTCGAACGAGATGGAATTTTTTCCTACATTTTTGTAACTCAAAATTGGGACCATACCTTAATTTTTCGTGTGGCTCGAAAGCCACATTAACAAACTGAATTGATTTTGTCGAATTTGATTAAAACATCAAATTCAATTCATTTGACTAAGACATCAAATTGTGATTTCGACTTTTACCCAAATTACTTTATCCTTATTGTGATAGCATTTCACTTAAAAAATTGTATGTAACATATGACTTTGATTGTTTCAGAAATCGATTTTCTCATTATTTATTGTGAAATATATATTGTAATTCTTTAAGCATTTCAGGTTTAAAACTTTATCTTATTATTAATACTATATTTTTTACTTTTTTATTTTAATTAGATGACAAAGCTTTGAAAGTCGTTAATCGTTTAAATATACTCAGAGGCGTGGAGATAAATTTACCTTAAAAATAAAATTATTTATTTTATACGTTTGCTCGCAATTTAACACGATGTGGGAACATTCCCACATCGTGTTAAATTGCGAGGGTTGTAAGAATTTTATATAAGTTCGGGAATGACCAATAAAAATAAATAAATTTCTTTGGCAATGAATTGTAAATTATGTATTTTAGCAAAAATAAAAATAATTTTGGGAAAATTTCACGAGTGTCCTATTACAAGAGCGCCATGATTATTTATATTAATTTTACGTTTGGTTAACGTTTTAAAAAATGTAGGGTGGATTTGGATTTTAAGATAGTTAAAGTTGTTTTTATTATTTCACGTTTCGGCCTTCCATCTCTGTAGTTACGTACTCGTTTAATTTACATTAATAACATATTATTAATAAATATTTTATTTCATGTACGACCTAAGCATCTTTTTTGCTTTAATAAATAAGTTTTTCAAGAAAATGTTGAAGTAATTTTAAATAAGTAATGAGTAAATAAAAATATTGTATAAACACAAAAAAACTTTTCATTTTATGTATTATTTCCTCTTTCCACAAATTTTTTTAGTTGTACTATAAAGTTAGTCCCGTAAGGAGTCGACCAATAAAATATATGTGATAAAGGGGGTTAATACACTTACGAAACAATAAATTTTATTATTCTAGGAATAATAGTCTTAGAGATATGATTTTTTAATTTTTTTAAAAATTTTTGTTCCTGCGCATGAAAAAAAAGTATTAGGCATTATTACTATTTCTGTATTTTTATTGTCCAAGATCTTTAGGAGAACATTCGTTTTCCTAATTAAAATGTTAATTATTCATATTTATTAGCAACATAAAAATTAAACGCTGAAAAATGTGCATTTTTTCAATAAAAAAACATGTAAAGTGAATTTTGCACAATGTTAGTGTAAACAAATGTATGGCAATCTTGTGGAACTTTATTTCAAAAATATCTAAAATTCACACAAATTACAAAAAAAGTATAATTTTCTGGTACTAAGTTATATCATAACAATTTTTTTATGCCTAAACCAACAAGATTGATAATTTTTTCGGTCACGGTAAAATCGTTGGTATACTCCTTATGGGACATCGTGTATACAACGAGAAAATAAAGATAAAGTGCTTTTTGTACTTTTAAAATATTTAAATTATAATCGTGTATGCATTTATTTACACGACATCAAAGCAAAAAATATCACTTTTGAAATTTAGCATAAAATATCAGTAGTACAAAAAATTAGTATTTGACATAGCGAATGGAATACGGTAGTTATCAAGCGCCGGCCGGTATTATCTGACTACGACGACTAATTTGGAATCTATTTAGGTCCAAATAAATAATTCTATCAGTTTACACAATGTTCACGTTTAAATGTTTATACCTTAATATTCTTTATTACTCATATACGTGTAGCAACTACATTAAGCTAGACCCCTAAATATTAAATTCCGACTTTTGGTTACGACTGTCAAGCAGTTATATATCACCTGTCATTAATTTTGATCATTACGTGGCGATTATAGTCGAAAAGAAATAAGTATCTAAGAAAGAAGTAAAATGAGAAGTGGAAGAAGTATCAGTGTATCTTTGTGGAATACCTACATCCTAGGACTATAAATTTTCATTGCTTTCGATACACTTAGAGTTATAAGAAGGTTATAAAAAAAGTTACATACATGATTCGATCCAACTACAGTCATCCTTATCTACAAACGTATATTATAATGTCCCGTATTTTATTCGAATTTAAAAAAATTAACACATGTCCTCTAATTATATTTATTAATATATTATGTTTATTGAGCATTCAAAATAAATTTTAGCTTTTTCTGTAATCGGAAACCAGTGCCAACTTGCCCTTAAACACGTTATACACATGCATTAATCATTGTAGGGTAATTTTTTTCATAATTTACACGTATTGTTATTTTATAAATGCCGTCATTTAGTTGAACTACGAAGTTACAAAAAAAACATTTATTTAGTATGAAACATAAATTGCTTTCAAATCGACAAATTCTAGCAGTTTTTTCTCAATATACTGCCAGTTAAAATTACAGTAAATGACAGTGCTAATTTTGTAATTCACGAGTATACCACTCGTGAGTTATTTCTGAGAAAGGTAAGAATATAGACAAAATAATTCAAACTGTGTTAAAAAACTGGTCAACATTTACATACTCAAATCATTTAGAAGAGCAGTGAGGGAGACATGCAGATTAAGATATTTTTTTTGATATTTCCCAAACCGATACCTTGTCACGATGAAAGAAGAGGGTAAAATATTTTTATGGCGCCTGAGAAAACCAGGGCATCCAGGCTGCCTCGCAGAGGCATAGAAAATAATAGCTTAAAAAGAAGAACAGGTTCGATAAATAAAATAAAAGGAACAACAGAAAATAATAAAATACATGTCGTCAATGACTGAATCGTCCTCCTCCCATGACATTTTGTCATCATAAGTTCAAATATTACGTTGTCTATTATTCAGTAATTTTACCAAACGAGCTTTTCTCGACTGAACCTGAAATAACCTATTAAACTTACATGAGAACTGTTAGGAAAGATTTTATTACGCCAAAGTTAGTTGCGGATTTAGATATATGTCAGCTGAGAATAAAAGATTTGGTATCTGTTTTTCAGGCTGCAATAAAAGCAAAGGGTCTTATTTTTGAAGAATTTTTAATGAATAAGTCATCAACACAATGTGTTCGAACACAAACTCGGAAGGTGAGACCAGAGGCTATAAAAACTGATTTTCAGAATAATATTCCCGAAATCGTGATATTCCACTGAAATAGAAAAATTATTCTTCCCAGTTTGGACGTTAGAAGTCTAAAGAAAGGACGACTATTGATTGGTATTATTGACAAATATAAGGAACCACTTCTTGGTGCACCAAAACTACACGCTTTGTCAGGAAAAGAGCAAGCTTTAGCAGCTTCAAAAGTATTTGAAAATTGGGATCTCACTGACAAAATACAGATTATAAGATGTCGTATCGCAAAAAAAAATTATCAGAGATGACTATCGCAAATTAAATATTTTGTATTTAATATTATTGGAGATTATGAAGAAAACATTTTTGAAAATATGTTTATAACAACTTAAGTATACAATCAGTGCGAAGAATAAACTACAATTTCTAGATGTGTCTTTGATCATTGTAGTATCATATATTAAATCATAGTTTGGATGTGGTTTTGTATTTAAAGTGCCAAATAAAAATTGATGTTTTTTTAAAGCTTGGAAAAAATACAAATAAATTGATAAATCCATTTCAAAAGCAGTTTTGAACAAGTTCTACCAACACTTATAGCATTTGTGCAATGAAATTACTATTTTAGCTTGTTTTGATGACGAAGTTGATAACTAAACGAGATGAAAATGTTTTGCAGTTTAGATTTTGAGAAATCAAATTATGGTGGATAGAGATATAACTCATCTGAGGATGAATTATTAAACTCTTTGTATAGTAAGGTGCTATTTTAATATTTTTTTAAATATTATCCTAAATAAATGTTAATCAAGTTTTGAACCTGGGCGAAGAAGAGTATAGACTTATTTTCATGCATTTAGTTCAACGACAGTTTTTTGTAAGAAAATGTTTCTTCGTGGCAAGAAAATACAGCCTATTTGGCCTACAGAAAAGTATTATTCTTGAAAGTTGTAAGTGACATTGCAAAAGGGCAGTTAAATTGACGCAAGATTTTCATGGATTTATCATCGCAGAGGAAAAGCAGAAACAATTGCTACGTTGCTTGCAAAAATACAGAAAACTATCCGGATTGCAAAAACTGACCTAAAAAAGAATATTCGTTTTAGATTTTATTTGAAATAGTATAAATTAATTTTATTAAAAGTAATTAATAATTTGATGCTGCTTGACCTATATTTATCTATTTGTATCGATTATTTATACAACCCTATAATAAAAAAAAATGTTTTCATATAAAATTATCATGCGTTGCAAGTTTTAAGCATGTGACTGCAAAGTAATTAATATCAAACTAAATCTGCCTTCATAAATTGTTTTTTAAAATCCAGCAACAATATTTTTTAAAATCTCTAAATTATGCTCAATTAGTATAATTCAGCACCTTCCCAAAATGTTTAAGTGCATTTCAAAGTTATGAACATTATTCCAAAATAGAAAACATTAGTTTGCACTTTTATGTTAATTATTAGAGATTAGTAAATTTCAATATAACAAAGATGGCGATAATTTTAATATCTTTTGGCAAAGAGTGTAGTGGCAGCTGTAGCATTATTTGGACATTCAAACAAATGTATCCAAATATACTCAAACCCTATATACTATAATCGAAATTACCAAATCGTCATTAAAATCATCAGCACAAATAAGATACAAATTTAAGAACCAAATAAAAATTTCAAGTCCAACACGTTCCACCAAAAATGATAAAACAAAGTAAAGCAGTAGAGTTCTTATGCAAAGTTTTCTTTTTCGTATTTAGCTATGTTCTATGGTATGAGTCTCTTTCGTTTATACCACTACTTTCGATTTTGTACTTTTTCTACCAATTCCACTCCAGTTCTTCTTCTGAAGCACGCATACTTGGCCTACCTTGTGAGCGCTTTTCATCCCGCGATCTCCATTTCCTGAGCGCTTTGCACCACGAGTCCTCTTCCTGACGACGTGATCAGCCCATTGCCATTTAAGCTTTGCAACAGGTTTTATGACGTCCGCGACCCAGCTCATCTCTCTAAACCACTTGTTCCTCTTACCGTCTCTCATTATCCCTACTATACTCTTGTTAATTGCTCTCTACGCTACACTAAGTTTGATTAGGATTTATTTTGTAAACATTGAAGTTTCAGCTTCATAGGTAAGTACTGGTTATATGTATAAGCTTTCTGTTCAACCGTAACTGTTATTTTGAAGGCAAATTAAATTTCGTAGTGGGCTAACTATGTTACTTTTATGCAATGGTCTATTTGGTTGATTTGGTTTTCTTTCCACATAAACAGCCTTTTGACCAAGATATAGGTATTCTTGTACTCTTTCTATAACTTTTTGGTTTATCTTAATGATCGTTTTACAATTTGATCAGTTGGTCATAATCTTGATACATTTTAAATACCATAAATTTCTTATACATTCTAAAAAAAATTCTAATACATTTTTAATACCATAATTATTGACAAATATTGTATAATTTTTGCATACATATATTTTCCAAATTACGGTTCTTTTTCACTCACAGCTATTTCAATAAAAAATTAGACAAGGGTGCTTGTTCCTGAAAAAAATCAAAAATATCTCGAAAACCGTGGGATCTTTACTAAATACAAAATTCTATTTTCTGGCAAAGCGTGAACCATTTTTTTCCATAGTCGACAGATTGTCCCCTATTTATAGGACAAGTGTAGATTTTTATTTTTGGTCCAATTGTAAAAACGAAATTTTAAGTAAGCCTATATATTTCCTCTATATTCCTCTATGTTTCCTCGATTTCGCCGTTTTACAAAATAACCTAAGAAACTTCCGCAAATTTAATTAATTATAACAGACGTGAAAGAAATTTCCGGACGTACTTAGTCCAACGTATCCCAGTCGCTTTAAAAGATTTCGTGTGAATAGATTCATTCAAGATTACATTTTATGTAAAGGCTTGTTATTTTAAAACTTTAAAAAATATATCTTTATTACCTCGTGTACGAATGTATTTTTTTAGAGTATAGTGATATATATATATACATATATATATATATATATATATATATATATATATATATATATATATATATATATATATGTTGTTTAATACACTAATTCATATTTTATTTTCATTATGAATATTTTTTGCCTGATCTGCTGTTAAAATATTGTATTTTCAAAATTAGCTGCGAACAGTTTAGTGCGTGCGAGTCTATATAAACATATATCACAAGTCACTTTGCCGGTGCTCTCAGACATGAACAATTTGAAGACATAATCATTTTTTTAATATTATTTATATTATGCACGAGTATATATACAAACCCTTGGGTAATGTTTGACTGAAAAATATTATAAAAACGTTTGGTAGAATAATAAAAATTAAATGGGGGGCGTTAAGCCATACAGCTGACCCAGAAAAAAATTAATTCATGTTATAATTAAAGGTCGATATCATAAATTTTTATTTTTCTTTACGTTCGTAATTTGGATATGATTTCTTGTAAATTGGTTTTGTCCTTTACATATTTCTTATTATTTCAAAGGGGTTTCTATTAAAAGTCCAAAGTCTCAAGCCAACCTGCGTTGATTCTAAGTTTTATAAATGTAATTATTTATTTGAAAAATGCGAGAATTGCTTGAAATATCTCTAAGACTTAATTTATCTTGCTAAATATCATACTCTTCTAAAATACCTAATAATATATAAGTAACAAAAAATATATTCTGTTTAAAAATTATAATACCATAATTGTTGTTTGAATAATTAATTAGTTTTTAAAACGATCTTCCCCAGTTTTCCACCTGCCCTTATTCCTTGACACCGCCGCCTACGTACAGCCCGTGAGCGGGTCGAACAATAAACTTGATCCTATGAATGTAATATTCCTGACTAATTTTCTCGAACTTTAAAGGTTAAAGTTGAAAACGTGGAAAATTATTGCGAACTAGATAGATTGTGGCTTCTAAGTTTGTCTTAAAATATAGTACGTTGAATTGAGACAGGTAAAATACAGGGAAAACTGTATAAGCTAAATTTAGTCGTATAGTGATTAAGAAATATAAGCATATTAATTATTTAATAAGTCTAAAGGTTTGTTGGGATTATCTACACCATTACACAGCAATGGATATATGTATTGATTTTAATGTTTTGCTTGCTGTATATTTATATATTATTGCTTGCTATACGTAGGTTTATGCTTGCGTACGGGAATGTGTACGTACGTTCGTAGAAACATGTATGTGTGTGCCCTCTGGTGTATTCATGTTTAAGCGTAGACTAAAGTCTACGCCTAAACATGAATACACAAATCGCACACACATACATGTTTCTACGGACGTACGTACACATTCCCTTAAGGTCTCCATATCCATGGCTATCTCCCACACTCATGAATATGCGTGTAGTATTTGTGAAGGAAAATGACATTTGTACCCTTTATCTCATTCTTATATAACAATTCTAATGGAAACTGAAATTTTGTATAACTTTTAGCTTATTGTATTTAAAATTATTCATTCAGTAATAAAATGGTATTGTTATTTTAATATAGGTTAAATTCTTCGTTTTCCAAACCGATGATAATAGAATATGTTTTCGAATACCAAATAGTCAAATAAATATTATGTTTCCTCTACAGCCATTTAGAACTAAATTCAAACTTATTGCTTAGAGTTGAAGGCAGTAATGAAATTCATTTTAGTGCTTCTGATAAAGAATATTGAAATAGTAGAAAGGAAAAAAAGTTTAGACAATAACGAAAATTCAAGAAACTGGAATAAGCTTGTTGAATTTTCGAAAAGATCTGATAAAGTCTTTTTAAAGACTTTCAGATCTTATACATTTTTTTTTAATCTGATAAAGTTTAAAGAAATTAAAATACTAATTTACTTTAGAATGAATTCATATTGTCACACTCCGTATAGCGATTGTTTTTTCGGTGTTCAGATTTTATCTTACTTTCTGAAAATAAAAATGTTTTACACCAAATATTCTTGAATATATTTGGCATTAATTTTGTAGAAATTCTAAAAAACTACGTGATGTAGCATTATTTCTATTTTTTAAAAATTTCTTACCACGACCTAGGTTTCGTTGTATTACAACTTCTTCAGGTAGGCTAATAGCAAAGAACGTATAGTTCTTTTCTAATAGCCCACCTGAACCGTTGTATTACAATGAAACCTAGGTCATGGTAGAGAACTTAAATAATGTAGAAATAATACTACAATTTGTACTTTCATTTTGGAAATTTTAATTTATTTGTCAATATGACAACTTGATTGCAACATGAAAAATAATCTATCTTCTTATATTTTGCTCTTATTGTCATTCATAGGAAGATTACTTAAACAAACTTGAGATGTTTACGTTACTTAAGTTGTACTTAAGTAATACTGAAAGCACAATGACTAAATATTTGAAACCAAATTACATCACGACGCTATATTTTTACACAACAATTCTAGAGTGTATCATCATTCAATGAAAATTTACGACAATTTTTCAAAACAGATATATTGAAATACATTTAATGCCTTTGGACAAAGTACAAGTAACCATTGAAATAAAAGAATAGTAACTACTTTCTAGCACAACACGCTCTGTTGGTAATAAAGACAGAACATGGGTTTACTAGAATCAGCAAACAATACTTAGATGGATAGCATTCTACTTTGTATGCAAACTCTGTTGGAATATAATAGACATATGTACCTTGAACATAATCTAAGTGTTGAAATTTATTGAAGATATTCGTTTATGGAAAGAAAATTTCGGTCAAAACATATGGTTTTACCATAAAAATAAGGAAATAAATGTATTTTCCATTTAATTTTTTTTTCAATTCTCACTAATTCAATCGATATTATTCTCTTTTCTACTTAAATAATATTCTAAAACAATTTCTTCTATAAATCATTCCCGAACACAAATCATTACGCACAAATATACATAATATGAGGGAAATTAAATTTCAAGTTTAAAATTTGAAGTGTCTTGAATGTGCACAATAGAATCTTTTGAACTTCTTAATACATTAATTTGGTTTTTGTTCTAAATGAAAATTTCTTCCTATACGGTCCAATTTTCTGCTTGCGGCTTCTTTTGCATAACTGCAATCATGTAACCTATAATACATCCAGGTCCTAATTTGTTTGTTTTTTAAAATCATTCGCGTTCACTGGCAACATCATGATCGAGTTGTAAAAGGAACAAACTTTTGTGTCTTATTCCATGGGAACTACACCCAGATTTGCGGATTCTGGTTTCACGCTATAACCCATAGCGTGAAACCAGAATCCGCAATACTTGCTAATCCAAACTTACCTAATGAACTTCATAAAATATGGTTGCTATTTCTCAGAAAATACTTCAGATTCCGGGATAAAAATATTTATGTTAATAGCGTGTGTCAATCCAGTTTGTTTGTATGGCCAATTAGTATTGGTTCTGTTAGAAATTATGGAGTCATAAAATAGCATAATAGCATCCATCCAAACTTTGTATTTATAATTTTTGGGCAGATTTTTGTGCAATGGGATTATAATCAATATACAATGCAAATAACTAATTCATATAGGCCTATATTCTAAAAAGAGAAAGATTATTATGTGCAACCCACTAAACGAAAGCACTATTTAATATTTTTATCAGTAAAATAAACATTCGATGACATAGTAACGTTAAGGTATTGCGATAGCTTCAAAGCATAAATTCTCAATAATCTTTGTTTTCTACAGATTTGGGAAAACTACGGGATTCAAGATAAATACATGTAACTTATGAAGTTTTAATGTTCAAAAACCATAGAGAAAATAAACAAAAACGAGAACATAATTCTATTATTTATCAAAACTTATTCCAATCCAACAAAAATTATTTCGTTCATCCCCTATGCAAAATTCTACAAACCGCCAAAATATCATGTTTAGGGTTCAAAACCATATTAAGCAAAAAAGAAAGATAAAATGAGTAATGAAAAATGAACTATTTATAAATTTGGGAAACTAGAAATTATTAATAATTGGAAAACTAAATTGTTTGAAAAATCTTATTAAAGATTATATCCTTCCATATTTAAGTCATGAAATAATTAAATACTTGCTATATAAGGTAATATCTACAGCTTTTACTCAATTTTAGAATTATTATATATAATTACCCATACTTACATTACATTGAATATCCATTGGAAGAATATGGAGCAAATAATTGAAAATTGAACCAAGAATATTTACGAATTGCATTTATTTTAGTTTTGTAACTATGAAATTATATTGCGGTGCTTGTCAAAAATATTACGAACAATTTGAATTTCCACGACTATAAAAAGAAGCACTCGAATCTTAGGTTAAAAATGGAAGCATTAAAAGTGAAAAACGGAACTTTTGCAAGATCAATCAATTCCATCTATCTGTCACACTTGTTTTTAACAAAAATCATTAAAAATTGACATTTGATATCGTGATACGCATGTCACAAAAATGAATACCCGTATGTTCGAAAGTTTTGTTTCCTGAAGTTCGTGAAAAAACAAATTATTAGTGTTTCAGAACTATCTTTACTTAATTTTATGTAACTAGAGTACTAATAGTACTAGAGATGAAATGTATGAAACTTTATTATGTCAAGGCCACCCCGCTATGTTGTGGAATGATATCAAAAGCGTTAAGTTTGGGCTGACACAAAAATTAATATATATTGAAAGTTTAAGTATATAAAAATATATCATATAAGAAATGTGATGTAAGTACCGCTATTTCTTACTAGAGACTAGCTAGCGAGTTGCCCTAATTGATTCCTTCATATTGTTCACTCACGCACCATGGTCCCATCCTTCATAGCACCAATAACATCTTATATGCCTAGCAGCTCAGTGGGGAAGAGGCAGAATGGGTACTGATTGGGTGCGAATCATGAACAGCCTCCATCTGCAAAAAAATAATTTATAATTTCTTATAAATTAAGTCAGTATTTCCCATGATACGGTTTAGATGATATTTGCTTGATTTGATAGCAATAAAACATTTATCGTAGGGGAATAAGAAGGAATAAAGGAAAATTTAATTCCTTTTTCTAAAGCAAAAGTGCTTATGGCGGAAATAAAGGACTTGAAAATTCTATTCAATTAATGAGATTACGTCCGGTGCCAAAAAAAGTGTGATGTTTACTTCGACCTCACATCAATCTGCGTAAACACGATATAAATGCGTTAAATGTGAGATCACTGACAATTCCATATACCCATATCGCTTTCGACAAGAAAAGTATACATAAGCCATGGACCTAACAACCAGTGGGTAAGAAATTAGACAAATTTCCTATAAACATATGATGTCAAAATTTAAGGGAGGTAAGGAAATTGCTTTTGATTGGCGAACGTTCATACTTTTTTTATAATAGGTCACCTAATGCACCTATTACAAGAACATATGATTACATGTTCTTTATATCGTAACTGTCGCGGTTGTGACAATATCGATAAAGATTGTTCGATAGTATTAACGAGATTTTATTATCTTTATATCGAAAGTTTTTCTTCATAACGTGTACTTTGTTATACTAATCTTAATAGTAATTTTAATATATTTGAAGACATTTTTTAGGTAGTAAAATGATCATTATTCGTCATTTATTAATTCATTAACAATTTTAAAATTTCCAACATTTATGTGGACAATCAAAATTATAAGGATGATCACAATATCGTCTTATACTTATATTTCTTATTAATTGCCAAGTGAAAAAAATAAAACTATATATATATATATATATATATATATATATATATATATATATTTTTGTGTGACTAATTTCGTATGGTTGATAAAGACAAACTTTATCCAATATACTGGCAAAACTAAATAATACAAATACAAACATAATTCAAGTAAGGAGTATCACCTAGTGGATAGTGGAAAAAATAGGTCTGAAAATGAAACAAATCCAACAAATTCTTGTTGAATAAACATATAATGTTAACTTAAAAATAAAAATTTCATCTAAAAATACAAATAACTGACCTGGCTAATCAGTTATATATAAAATTAGTTAGCTTCTAGTGTAAAGAAGATAAATGAACAAGAATGGATTTTTATAACGTAAAATAGATTTTTATATTGCACAAATAATTCCACATCGCCGTTTACTGATTGCGAATGTCAAACTTTAACCAACCCTAAGTCATCTGACTGTAAAAGATAAGCGTAACTTTTAGTATTAAATTTTGTTATTACCATTATAAATATGCACGGATGATTCTAATTGATGAATATACCCGTCGATTGTTTCACATTATTTGCAAAGTTTATTAAATATTTGTAACACAATGAATCTAGTTATTTAATCTACGTAAGCATAGTTATTTGCAATACAAAGAGTATATTTATAAACAGTATTAGAAATATATCATAATTTACTTACATATGAAGGCGAAAATAATGTGAGAAGTGCAGTTGGAAAAAATTATCTTCATCTGTTTTAGTTTATATCTATGAAGTCATTGGTAAAATGCTTTGAAACATAATATATTTTGTTGGTATTTAGTTTTCTGATGGCCTAGCAGTTTCTGTCGATTTAATTTTAAATTTGATTCCTTTAGAAATCCATGCAGATAATAAAACCAGTATAATTAACATTTAATGTAGTTAACCAAGCAACAAAATTTTCTCCATTAAAAGTTAATTTTAATAATAAATAATTTTATGGTCCTTTTTTCCAATTGAAATGATAAAACTTTTATGTCAAATGAACAAAACGTTACATAGATACATTTTTTATGATTAATAATGATATCGTTATAATGTGGATTTACTTTTTTCTCGTTTCCTTTATAACAGTAATAATTTTTATTTATGTTTTTACTGATATCTTAACCAATATTTACTTCAGCTAAAACGTCTTTTGCCGATGTTGTAACGACATTGTAATCATCGTCATAATTTTGAGTGATTTATATCGGCACATAGTTTATAGCCCTGACTTAGGTCGTAAGAAGTATGGGTCAATATTTGTGATAAATAATTTACAAATAATAGTATAGGTGAAATAAACGATATAATATAAATGTTATGTACTCTCATATATGCTTTTCTAAATTTGATGACTCACTATCTGTCGATATATGTACATTCGCGACTACAACTTATGCAAAGGATATTCCATTTTTAAACAATAGCGCACATGCCGGATTTTATCTGCGTACAGCTAGCGGGATTGCCTAAATATAGCGAGTCCAATAGTTATTAATCCAAGATATAAGTTAAAGTAATTTTTTTCACATATATTATGCTCACGTGTAATTGAAATTTCAAAACCAAAAAAACGAAAGTTACACTAAATAACTACCGACCAGACAATATTTAAATTTGGTAAAATTGGCAAATTCCTTCTTAAGGGTTTTGTCCAATATTTAAGATCTGCAATTGGATTAAATTTGGCAGTAACTATGATACAGAGTCAAATAAGGAATTTGACAAATGGCCTCTAATTTTAGATATCACTAAATATTTTACGTTAAAATCACATGTATTTCCTAAAAAACATACATTAATGTCCATGCATTCTCAGTGATTAAATTTTAAGTTATTGGTACTTGAAATAGAAATGCATAAATTCCTATCAAGTGGTTAAAAATCACACTACAACAATTGCTTGACAACTTGTGTTAAACCAAAAGTGTTATTTGATTTATCACCAATTTTAACTAACAGTGTCAAGAATTATTTGTTTATTACGACATATTTTAGACGTTAGGTAAATACTGTTCTGGTAAGTAACTTGTATCGACAGATGTGCCATGAGTATTATTGTTTACGAGTAGTAATTTAGTATGTCTTTGTTTACAGATTCAACGAATTCCAGTAGATGAAGGACCAAGCAGACGATATTGAAATGAATTGTGTCCTCTTTGAAAACATTTCAATCATAAGTTTAATTTAGAAGCTTCAGTATTTATTTTTCAGAATTTAAATCTGTAAAGCTCAAATATTCAAATAGTCTACGCTATTTGTTTTCAGTCGATGACGTAAAACATTTTAATGATAATTTACATCACGCGATTACGTTAGAATATCGTGAAGTTGCTTGAAGAATGTCATGTGATATTTAAATTATTCTCAATTGGAAAGACTTACGGTACCTAATTTAGTCACAACTATATACATATATATATATATATACATATATTTGAGGCTCATGTTTAAGAGTTTCAATACTAAATAATTTAAATGCTTACTTGTAAGACCCTTTAACATTAACAAAAAAGATTTCAAGCTATTTTATAATTCGTTTCTATAAATTCAGTTGATTTAATTACCTCACATTCGAATGATGATCTTAAATATTGGTATTTATTAATTGCCGGCAAAGAGTCATTTCAATTTATTAATGACTCAAATAGGCCCTGAACTTCAGTCAGGTAAGATAATTGCTATTTAATTCAGATAATTTAATGTCAAGTAAATTAACGATACCACAAGTTTCCCAATTTCTGTCGGACTGATTTTTAAGAAATTTTCATCATACTTGAATGTATAATACGGGAAAGTTTCAACAATTTTTTGGTTAATATATAATAAAATTTAATGAAATCTCTTTGTGAAACTTGTTCGTAGATATGACAATGCAAGTTTTCAATCTGGGATTGAATTTAATTCATTTTTTTATAATGTTTCTATGACAGAAATTTTTCGCTAAATTTCCTAAATTGCAAATCCGCTAAATCTTGAAAATCGATTCCCTAGTGGAAAAATATTCTTATAATTTGGTTAAATAACCTTTCATAATATTGCGTTTTATAAATGTATCCTTTAATAATTATTTTTCCTCTTTGCGTAATTGTATATAATTTTATAAAATAGGGCTAAATAATGAAATAGATAAAAAATATAATAAATATGAAATCGAACCCATAGCCTCGGCGAGCGATTAATTAAGATCGCGCCGCTCATTCTTGTTGAAATCAATTCAATTCAAAATCAATTTAAGTGCATATAGGTAGGAGTGGAATAACATTCAACAATAAATATTGGTGGTGCAAATCAGCAAATGATAAAAAGGAATATTATATAAGAATTCAAAATAATAAATACAATATCCACGTATTAAATTGAGTTAAATTTAATACATGGATATTTCAACTAAAGTAATTACTGTTTTGCACACTTAAATTTTTCAACACACTTTAAATTAATGAAATTATAATTAATCAACAGGTAGGTACAATTATAAATTAAGCGACGTCAAATATTAGGTTAAGTGTACAATTCTTATTTCTTATAATTATATAATGTCTAAATTAAATAGAGCTGAACTTGAAATGAAATTATGAAGGAAAAGAAAGGCAAGGAAAGGCTTGCCTTTGTATGATTCTGTCTTACAAATGGAATACGGTTAATCAACTTTTCCAATCCAGAACTACAGGTTCGTGTTCGCGTTTGCCACATTATGTCCATGTCAATTTGCTGTTTTGGAATTTATTGTGAAAAGAAAAGTTATTAATTATTTCAGTTTTGCTGCATGAAATATTCATTTACACGTTAACTAAAACCAAGAAATCTCAGACATGAAATCAAACTTAAACCTAAAATTTGGAATATTTATATATTAATACGGATGTAGTAGAGTTTTAACAAATTGTAAATTCTAATATACTTTTTAAGTACGAGTAGAAATTGCGCATCAAAACTTTCACACTCTCTGAAATATATTTAAAAACTTAATTGTACTTTTGTACATTTAAAGCACATAGAATTCTTATTAAACTATTTATAACTGTTGGTATCATTTTCAAAATGTATTATTAACCAAATTAATTAATTAGCTGATAATCTATATCTCTCATATCTTTTAATTCAGCTCAACTAAAATATTTTTGCATTGAAACTAAATGCCGTAATCCTTCTCTTTTATTTTTATGCTTTAACTTAATTCATCCACGTTCGCTTGTCAAAATACTATTGACAAATAATATTGGCACACATAGCCTTAAAGTGAAAGAATTATGAAGTTTTGATGTACGGTCAAGTAAACGACTATGAACAAAATTGCATAAGTTTCGTTTTCGCATTGGTCTATAGTTAAATTTCTTCATTATTAATGAAAACAATGTAGTTAGTAAGATATAAAATATGATGGAAAATATATACATAAACTGATTCCAGAAAAAATGCTTATAGAGTCATATTTCAATTATATGCCAATCGGAAACTTTAACGAGAATAAAGTGTATTGCCCTAGATTGCCGAAAATTCTAAAAATAGAAAAAAGTAACTATGGCTTCGTGTACTATTTCTTATAAATAAATCAATTTCAGGATTCATTAAATAACTTGGATTAAAGTGTAAGTTTAAAGCAAATTTTCAAAATAAACCCGTACTTGAAAATATACTATCAAGGAAAAAATCATCTTCAGAACTCACTTACCCTTTTTGATTATTTTCTTGCTTATATCTCGTGGAAATTTAGATTAAATTACGTCTGAACTCTGTTTATTTGAAGCTTCGATCCTTGGTAAATGAGGCTGGAGGTATAATAGTTCTTTTCACCTTTTTCTCGTTTTTAGGTTTTTAGGAAAATGGTTCATATACCAAATACATGAATCGTTCTCAGAATATTGCTAATCATTTTAAATACAGTATATATATATATATATATATATATATACACACACACATATATATATATACATATATATATATATATATATGGAAAGTAGGTCTCGTAAACATTTTTCAAGTACTGCGAATTTGGTACTAAACGTCAGAGCCTCGATTCGAAGACAGCAATCGTCTTTACAGAAGGATATTTTAAAAGAAAATGAGCATCCAATTTTTTTAGACACTTAATGATATTTCACGAGGAAATGATCTTTAGTGTTTGTCAGGCAATAATTTAAACTGAGTAGGCAAATTGAAAGTTATGAGTGCTTAGGTAGACTTCTTCAACATAGTTTATATTTAGTTCTAAATAAGTAAATTGCTTTCCATTGAATATAATCCTAGAGAGAGAAAAAAGCTATGGTTTCTAATTTTATTTTCTATAAATAATTCATTTTACTATCCATTAAATAATATTTATGAATGATATAAAACAAATTTGAAAGATAAACCTTTATTTGAAAATATACTATCGGAGAGAAAAATATCTTCAGAACGCACTTTATAGTTTTGTACATTTCTCCTGAACGTTTGTATTAAATTACGTTTGCACGCAATTTACTTGGAGATTCTTTCCTTGAGGAAGGAGGCTGTATCTTCCTTTCCCCATTTCTCTTTTCAGGAAAACAATTATTCCATCAGACGTATAAATAAAATTCATAACTTTGCTTGCCATTTAGAATATGGCGTAGTAACCATATATATATATATATATATATATATATATATATATACATATATATTCATAGGAAGTAGCTCTCGTAAAATCCATTCAGGTGATGCGAGTTTGGTAGTGGGTGTCAGAAGCATGATTTGTAGTCGACACTCACCTCTACAGCTAAGATATTTGAAGAGAAAATGATCGTTATATTTTTTAGAAACTTCGTGACGTTTGACGAAGAAAGGGTATCAAATGTTTGTCAGGCAATCATTTAAAGTATGTAGGCAAATTGAAACTTCCGAGACCTTAAGTATGTAAGTAGTAAGTTTAATGAAGTTTTGATAAATTTTATATGTATGTGTATTTTGCGATGAGACAATACTTGTATATTTAATTTGAATAATGCCCAGCTCATGAACATGTAGTATATTAACAGGGCCATACCTAAAAAACTATATTTAATATATTATGCAAAAATTAAAGAGAGATAATTTTTAAAATATAAGCGCAAGAAGAAAATTGGCAAAATACGATTATGTGACAACAGTGCATTAATTTGTCCACTTTACATTTATATGTTAAGAAATATATAATTTATATATGAGCACCTATTTCCAAAATATCATTAATCTGGGTATGAAATTATAGGGACTATAAACTCTGACAAATAGACTAACTATAGAATATCATGAAATTTCTTGTTTCACTAGAAGCCCTAAAAATGTGGAACAAATTAATAAAATCAAAATTTTTCTTTAGAAGGAGAGGAGAGATTCTGCCTCTGGATCTACTTACATTATAGGGCTTGAGGATCAGCTGTTTTAAACTAGTATTATGGGTCTCAAGTAAAACCTCTACGGTTTAAGTGGGTAGTACTGATGTTACCCACTTAAACCGTGAAACTCGGGGATATGCTATTTTTAAATGTGTACTTTGAGTCTCAAGCAGATTCTCCCCCAATGAATTCCAGGTTCCATCTCCTCAGACTTAACGCTGTGGGAATACTGTCTGCTTAAACAGTGAGATTTGACGTTCTGCTGTTTTAAATTATAATTTTGGATGTAAAATAGTGAATCACCTCTCAATAAATTCCTGATTTTAATTACTCTATCCTCATACTGCTTACATCATGAGACTTTAGACTTGCTGTTTTTAAATTAATATTGTGAACGTCAAGCAAGAGCGAGACATGACAGTGATACGGTCTGTTTTGCGAATATCGATTCACATCTCTGCATTTATCAACCAATTTCAACGATTATTTTCTATTTAAATGCGCGATCATAAAAATTTGGTCAGAATTACGCCATGAAAATTGAAGGTACACCATAAAGTTCCTCAACAATATGAAGCGTAGGTGCCATCATCAAATTTGGATGATGCAGGGTTAATTATGATATAATAATAAATTCTACAAAGTGTTGACATGACGTTCACACGTTTCAGTTGTGTTGAGGTGAACAAGAAAGTAACAAGTTAAATAAGTAGATAAGTTTACAAAAGTACATGTGAGTCATGAAGCAATTAAATTATTCATTTGTAGATAAACGAGTAAGTACATACAGGCATAAATAAAGGTATGAATTATCCAAAACCTTTGTACATAGATAGGCAAACAATTATGTGCGTAGAGGTATATCCACTATCTATGTTGAAGCCAAAGGAAGGAATATATGTCCGTATATATATATATATATATATATATATACATATGTATATATATATATATATATATATATATACATATGTATATATATATATATATATATATATATATATAGGAAAAATATATCCAATTTTATATTTGAGATATTATTGATAATCTAAAAATGTGAAAATAAAACATTTTAACAAAGAAATTGAACCAATTTAAAATAATTATCGAATAACAAAACGCGCTGAAAAGTATAAGACCATGACACTAATATCGTTTCCATAGATACATAAAATTGCAAAATACTCGGTGCTAAATGAAATGTAGCACTCATCTGTTTTTGTCGATGTAAATGTATCTATGAATGTTAAAGGGGACAGAAAAGTCGTGAATATTGGAGAGAATTTTAAAACGGAATATGAATTTCAAAGAGGAAAGAAACGTCAACTTGGCACAGATTCCCAAAATCTATGTCAGTAAAAAGTAAATAAATCTCCTGAACACTTGTTACAGTGCATAATAAGATACAATTAATAAAAAAATGTAAATGTTACTAGTTAAGAAGTATAAGACGAAAAATTATTTAATTTTAATAATTATATACGTTGATTTTTTTCTCAGTAAATCGTTACAGTTTTTTACAATTAATATGTTTTGTGTAACTTTGCAAATTTCATGAGAATTAGTCAGTGGTTTGAGAGAATTTTTTTTTAAATATTGAATACATTACTTTTTTCTATAATTTAAAAAGTGAATAAAATTTCACAGGTCAGTAAAATAAAAAAAACGAATGTATTTGTTTCTAAGGTATTTCACCCATGGAAATCGGGTAATGCTTTTTAAGGTTGATAAATTTTAAATAATGGTGATATAAACTAAAATTATTTTGGGTACTTTGTGAAAAATACATTACAATAAAAAAGGATAATTGTATTTTAACATTTCAGTACCTGTGGGAGATGTTGAATTATTAGGTATTGTCTTATTTTGCGTGTGATTTTTAAGGTCTCGCTACTGAATACAAATCTGGCGGAACATTTTGTTATTTTATTATATCCGGCTCCCCATTCACCTGTCAGCATATCACAGTATCATAATTCCTGTACTATGAAAAGGCGGGGGTTCCAGGATTTTAGAAAATTAAGTGGAAAAGAAAAAAAGTTGTTCAGTAACACTTTCTGATATGACATATTTTATGGGAGATAGGTAAAAATTGTTTTCATTATTAACAAAAGAAGAGAGCAATAGAGTGTTTTTTAATTAGCTATTTCTTCAAATTTTACAATATGGTTCCTGTCTTTACTCTGTCTCAAAGTTTATTTCTAATTACTTGATATTCATCATAAATGTACGTTTTTGCCCTATTTCATCAACGAAACGTTTCATCGCTAAATAGATATTCCAGTAGTTAATTAAAAACTTTTATATCCAATCATTAATTTAAGAGAAATATATTAGAAATCACCATAATCATAAATTTAGATAATAAATTTAATAATAATAAATTAGATAATAAATTTAATAATAATAATTTTAATAATAATAAATTTAGAAATCACCATAATACTGTCGGTAAGTAGACATCACGAATAAACTTTTAAAAACCACGTTTTCAAGGTTTAATATACTGAAGTCGATGCGACATAACTTTCCCATTATATCTTCAATATTATTAGACATGTGTACTCAAACCTCTAAAGCAAAATATTTCATATATCTTCAAAATATTCTTGTCAAAATAAGTTAAACTTTTATAGTATTTTCATATTAATTAAGCTTTATTTTTCGCGAAGGTACGACACTTTGGATATCCACATTCTGATTACTGTCATTCCTTGCTTATATTTTCAATATGTTTTGCAATATGTTTTAGCAGTTAATAATAGTTATTTTAGGATCATTTAAACTAACAGTAATATATAAATGATTGAATGTAAAAGAAACTATGGAAAATAATTTTATTTTTTCCTGTTTATTTTATATTAAAGGATATGAGAAGAAATGAATTGACAGCACTATTCCTGAGATGGTTCTTGTTTTACTAAAGGTTTACGCTGTAATTTGTGCAGATATAACAGAGTGAAAGCCAAACAATTTCAATGAATATATAATGCTTTGAAATGTAATTTAATAAAAGTTGTGTATTACACTTGATATGCATTAGGCAGAATTAAAAAATCTTATCGTCTTACAAACATGGCAAGCACTACGAGCTTAACTGTTGTTGATATTCGTTAATTATTTGACCGTTATCGTCAATCAATCTATTATAATTTAATATTACGGTTATAATTTTAATGATGACAAACTACATTATACCAAAATTTTCTTAATTTTAAAATTAAAGACCTGCAGCAAATAATAGCCACCTAATTTTAAATTCAGTAGTAATCACTAGTAATCATTCCAACACTTTAGATAACCTAATCATTAAACATAAACTTTGTAGTATTTAAAAAGTAAAAATATATGAATATCAAAATTATTTACAGAATTTTGTAATTATATAAGAACGCTAACATATACAAAATATGTGTTTACAAAATTTCATTACATTAAAATGTAGAAGTCCAAGAAACGTAGTCAATTTAATTTAAGGTTTTTAGGAAAAAAAAATATAACGCTTATTTCCCATATTGAAACTGTATTGATAGAAGTATTTAAAATAATTAAAATTCCGTTATCAGGGAAATGAAATAAATCGTCGTAAAAATCTTCTATATATTTTTTTAAAACATTTCAATGATTAAAATAAAGGTCAAATGACATTAAAAATAAATATATCACTCTTCAAAATCAATCAATCTATCTCTGAAGAACACAGAAAAATGAAAGTGTTTGAGAGAGTGACTATGCTGACAGGTGACTACTAGCCCCGCTCCATAACTTCCATTCCATTGACTAGCCAATGCATGCTATTATCAGACAATCTATCTGCTCTGGCGACATGCTATTTGAGGAATAGAGAGCTAAGTTTGAAGAAGTAGAAGAAAAGGTGATCATATTCCTAGAACCACTTGTTGGGTGATGGAAATCACCACAAACCGAAATCAAGCAAGACTAAGGTTTATCCATAGCACCTGTAAAATGGAGAATGCAAGTTAGACGAGGCTGCCTGCACACGTATAAAAAAAATGTAAAGAACATCATCTGTAAACGAACGATATAGATCAACCAACCGCATCTATTCAGAATATCGACCTTAGCTTTGAGCAGAATGCAACTCCAATTTGGAGAAACCCCACTCATTTCAAATAAGTTGATATTGCCATCAACGAGACAACACGCATCTTGTATGAGTGCTTCAAGCTAACCCTCATTGTGAAGTTCTACTTCTTTATCGGGATAATATCACACCGTATGCGGCGAAAAGCTGCGGTAGCAAGGGAGAGAAAGAAGTACATGATAGCACAACGCTATCTTATCTTTGGACACCAACACGAGCCTGCTATACTTTAATTCAGAACTTCCTTCAAACCTATCAACCCAAACACTGTTGCTCCTGAGAAGTGGCAACTCCAACTATAGCAACAACCAGCAACATATCGTCTTATGTAAAGAGAAATATATTGGCTGCAATCTGTCTTACATAACATGGATTATGCTGAACTTCATAATGATAGGATCCAAGGACAACCTTTTCAAGTAAGGATATAATGAGGATTCATACTATATCGACTGATTCCTAACACCAAACGTTTCCTGATCTGCATCAAGCAGGCTGCTACTTCCACCCTATAAGTTCTGAAGGAAGTCCATAAGAAAGCCATCACCATGGATGAATACTAGAAGTTCTCAATGTGATGTGGTTTACGGACGTGGAAATTAATAATAGACTATTTTATTTTCTCATACTATATGCTTGTGAAGTATTAATTAAACAAATTATTTTAATATAATTTTGGTCTCCTGGATTTTATTACATACTGCGTTTTATTCAAAGCAAGTACCTTTATAAGAAATGAATAAATTACGCATGCAGAGTACTTTCAATGGACATGATATTTCTAAAGAAAACAACTGATGTTTACTTCATGTTCACGCGTTTTTTTTTTAGTTCGAGGATAAATTTATCGATCATTGACATATATCAACAATATATGCAAATAATGGATTGATATATGTTCCAATTCACCGTAGTCTACAATGAAAGATTCAATAAATTGAAATCTTAGAATTATAATGCGCTAAAACTAGTTCCATTGTAACATCGCTTAACATATAAACTGATTAACTAAGGAAGTTAAGTCTGTGATCAGCCAATTAAAAATTATGCTAGACGTGAAGTCGTATCATAATACTTCGTGCCAGTTAGGTTAGAAAGGATTTGTTTAAATTTACGTACGAAATAATGTGGTCTGTCAAATTACTTTTATTTGCTAATTTGGTTGCGAATGCGAAATCATTGTGCAACTATTGTTTTTTAATAATGTTGACATACTAGGTAAGTCTTTCATATTAATATTTTTAAAATGTTTTTAACAACAAATAATATAGAAACTATTTTTCAAATATATTTTGAAGCGAAAACAGCACTTTCGAGTCTTTGTAAAGAATGATAATCACAGTTTTTTTTTTGTTTTCAAATAAGGTTTGACTCTTACGATTTCTAAAGTAGCAAGCCTATATTATGGTGATTGGTTATTTTTTTCTTAATATAATTTTTAATGTTATAAAATACCTTACTTTTTGTAAAATTACTGAAAAATAAATATTATTTATTTGTTTATAAAAATCGTGCATTTCAAATTCATTCAACATACACTTGATTCATTTCATTTAATGATTTTGGTTTCAATACATTACGACTCTGCAAACAGGAGACTAATTTCTATAAAAAAAACCCTTCTAGTCAATCATAGCTAAATAATGTAAGCATTCAATTTCCAGGTACTCTGAATTTTTTTTAAATATCAAAGTAAAAAAAACAAACAATTATAAATGTTTACTTAAAAGAAATGACATACATTTGAAAGGTCAAGATGAAAAAGAAAAGGATCAGGCATTAAAGATAACAAAATCTGAATCAAAGGAAAATAGCCAAGGGAAAAGATTAGTGTTTCTAATGAATCATTTATGCTCTGCACGAGTTTCTGCAATTTGTAGCTCGTTTAATTTGTTGATTCATATCTGTTGGATCTATTTTATTTTATTATCTAAATATAGGTTTTAAGAAAATCAACAGCAACGATCTCTTCATCTTTTTATTTCTTTCTTCACTTTGTACTTTTAAATTTATTTTTTTATCACCTCATTATCTGTACCGGCAACTTTATTCATAGATTTAGAAAATATTATTAACTATAAGATTTTTACACCTAAAGTTATCTGAACGGTTTTTAAAAATGTATTTTGAACACAATCCCAACTTCGCCAAACAAAGTTTGGATCGTAATGAAATCAAATGGAATTTGGAATCAAAACTATTAATCAAGTCATAATAACGTATAGAAAGCGATTGTATGATGCCTAATCAAATGTTTTAAATACAAACATTCTTAATATGTATTATGTCCCCCTAAATATTTTTTTATAAATATTTTCAATGCATCTGCACATCAATTAGAATTGATGTGCATCTATACATTAATTAGAATTAGTAACATCAATTAGAATTATGTTTTATTAAATGTATAGATACTGAATACTTGAATTTTGTAATTGGTCGTCTACAAAAATTTAAAGAATTTGTGTTTCTAATTTAGATGATGTTGTTTTATCTCAATTTTATTTCATTACATACTATTTGTGCACGCGACTTAGTTTGCGCGGATGTTTAGTCAATATTAAGTTGACGATAAGGTTAATAAACATAACGCAATCGATAATAATAATTATGAAAGTATTTTTTTAAAATAAGTGTCCTTCTGTAATATAAACTTAACATGTCTTCTTTTTAGTTGATCGCTTGTAAGAACATAGTTATTATGGCGTGATAGCGAACACAAAAACAACACAATTTCAAAAACAGTATTGTTGCGTTTTCTTACCTTTGTTATATTTCCCCAATTATTTTTTTTGTAAATTACAAACCTTTAATGAATATGTATGTGTCACGCCAATTTTGTAATTTTATTAAATGTAGACATTAGAATACATAGCGACCAATTGATTCGGGCTAATACGTAACTTATAAATGTAATTTAATTATATATTTTAAGAAGAGATTCAAATTTTAAACAAATTAAGAAGCAAAGTCAGTTTGTATCGAATATATAATAAATCGAAAAATGTTATATGCAGAAGATCACCAACAACAATGTCTCCGCCCATGCGTCTATCTGCTTTCCGGTTGCTTGTTCAAGCACATACCCTTTACATATAGTAATGTCCATTTCGCCACTCGGTTAAAAAGTTCGTTACATTATTTAAATTACACATAGTGCCATATATTTATACATAAAATACAAAGTACATCTGTGTCATTAATGTGCGTTTAGAACTTAGGCAATTTTTTTTATAGTATCATTGACGCAATATAAATTAGTTTTTTGAAAATACACTAAATTCAAATAATACTTAATCAAGTGTACCGATTTCGTTGAAATAAGAACTAAATGTTACTTCCAATCGACTCCTAGGTTTGTTCTAAAACGTCAATCCAACTTCGGCCAGTCATTTTTAAATGACGTATGCAAAAGGAAACGCACAAACAGACACAAAAGTTCAAAAATTGTCTCAGTTCATCTTATTATTTATCCTTCACCCTCCAATCACTTTTTGTAAATAATTTCAATATACAGCCACGAAAAGTTTGCGGTTTTGTTATGCGGTGTTATATTTCTTTAAATTGTTTGCACACATTTTATACTTCACATCTTTTTTTTATGTGGCGATTGTAATCAAATTTTTTTCAGTTTACACACCAGTAATATTTTTTTAGTTGTAGACGAAAGTAATTATTCTAATGTTAAATGCCGACTACATATATTTGGTAATATCTTCATACTTAGCATCGGAAAGAATCTTGGGCCATTATGTAAATTAACTAAAATTTTTAAAATGGTAAATAAATAATTATGTCATCACTTAATTTTTATTCACAAGTAAATGAAACTACGTGAAGTGGTATTATTTTTACTTTATTTCAATTCTTAACCACGACCTAGATTTCGTTGTATGATAACAGCTTCAGGTGGGCAATTTGTAAAGATGGCCAATTCTAGTATGATTGCATATAAAAATATTGACTGCACATAAAAAAAAATATCTCTTAACTGGTAACAAACTCAACATGCATTTGCTGTTTACCAACCTAAAACTGTTTGTATCATAAATATTCATCCATTTAAACAGAAACAACAAAATATACTGCAATCTTGAATAAACACAAAGTGCATACTGACTCAATCTATATAAAAAGCTATAAATATTTTAAAGCTCTGATTATTTTGGCGAACTTTCAATGCTATCAAAGTACACTAGATACGTTTACAGAGTAAAAAATGACAATATTATTATTATTTAATTTACCTCAAAATTACTAAAAGTAGGTTTAATACATTTGACAATATAAAATTATTCATTACTTGTTCTAATGGAAAATTATTCGACATATATCTATAATGTTTAAAAATATGAAATCTTTATGAATCATTATTAATGATTAAAAATTGTCCTCAATATTGTTTAAACATTATATACCACTGAAATCACGCTTAGGTATAAATTATTTAAAAAAATATCTTGGCCAGATATCCAGTTAATTCGAGAAATATCTGTATTATAAAGAAAATATTTAATCGAAGACAAGAAGAATATTTTCTATGTCCATTTCTTCTTTAATCCTTGAAATATCCTAAATTAAAGGGCATTCCCACATAACATAAGGCATCAGTAACCTTCATTAAATTAAATAAGAAAAGGATAAGACCTAATATCCCTAACCTCATAATTTAGCATTGTAATTTTTTTTGTCTATTAACACTGTAATCAATGTTTTGCCTATAATATTAAATAAGCTTTACCTTTCTTAAATTAATTATTTTATTAATTGTATTGAATAAATTTCAATTAGCTAATAAATAATATCTAGTTACGCTCTTCTTATTACCTGCAAATAGCCGGAATCCAAATAACCTCCGTCTCAGCTAACGAACGCTAAAAAACCTATCGTTTTTGTTTAATATTCCTCCTTGTATTGAACGATTCAAAATGCCAAACTTTTGCGATATCGATGGGTAAAAGCTGACAATTCACTCTGTTATTTTCATCATTCAAGCAATAATAATCCTTTCTAGTCGATACTAGTTCCACATTTTCCAAAATATATCTACATACCATACTATAGGCTAATGGTTGAAAAACCCAAACATATAGACTAATACAATGATAAAATAATAAATGCAATAAAATCTGTCAAAAGTGTCTTGTAGAAATTTTACCCTATATCAAATGCGAACAAAAAGATATACCTTATATCACACAAAAACGGCGATGAGTCAGTAACAGAGTTCTCTTTTTCTTTCTAATGTTACCTCTTCTAAGCTAAAAAAGGTGCTCAAAGAGAGCTGTCGTAAGAGTAAAGTCGACCTTTACTTTTATTACTATCGGTTGCGATAGAATCTTGGATTCGTAGTCCAGCGAGTAAGGAAAAAAATATGCTATTCTCGAAAACAGTATAAAGCACCTTCTGTATCTACAGTGTATAACGACGTAATATAATTAAGTAGGCTACATTCAGCTATGCCAACCTTTGCAGAATTTTCCCGGAATTAGCCTATCAATTTGAATAATTTCCGTAATCCCGCAGTGATTCAAAAATCTTCAGATTTTAATCACTCCACTATATCTGATAAGTAAAATTATTACTAGAGCTGAGAATAATATACTTTATAATAAATGAATAGAAGTATTTTAACGAAATCCTATTTTGTATTAGAAGGAAAGGACTAAGATAATTTTTTATGTGTGTTAACTTTATATTAAATGTGGGGTAAAGCCACAAATTGGATTTTAAATTTAAACAAATATTAACTTTGTAACGCGAAGTCTATGAAAATAAATCACTACATAGATCGAACGAAATTAATTAATATAATGTTTTTAAATATAGGTGAATCAAAATGATTTCTGTTTTCTTCGTGATTTTTTTTTAATCTAGGGCTATTAAGCACGAAAAGAACTTTGGGGAAATTTTGTAGTTATTGCATAATAATTCTGTTAATTTATCTTCAGCATTTTATCTAGTAACAGAATGTATTATGTCATATAAATATTATTTAAACCATAATAAGATGTATGAATAAAAATACTGGAAAGTATAAACACGAATGTACGCATGCACGCACGCACGCACGCTGCACGCGCGCGCGCCCTCGCAAGCAATATAAATATATTTAATCTCAACGTTAAAGTACATACTCATGCGACGCCAACGCGGCAGTTCATTTGATATCCTATCACTCTTTAGGCAGCCAACACCTACTTTGTTTTTTTTGTAAAGGGCCACATTTATTATATTTGTTCTTTTAAATTCCAAGTTAATATTTCCATTAAAGCTCAAACGTAACAATTTGGTCTTCAAATACCATTTAATATTTTATTAACAATACCATTTTTATCCATACATATAGAGAACATTCTTTTTTATGAACGTATAATTAACTGTTTAGGTTCAATTTGAAAATTAAATCAACAAAACGAACACTACTTTTTAATAGTTCTCTTTTATTTCAATACTGCAATTAAATATCTACAGTGTCACCATGAAAATGATCAACTACAGTCTATTGGAATTTAATAAATGTATTTAAACATAACGCTAATCCCATTGAAAACATTTAAAAAAACTTTTTTTTGTGGCTCATGATTAAAATAATAGGACACAAAAATATGGTTTTTGAAATTTTTGTCTGCTGTTTCAACTCGTATCATGTAAGAACTATTAATTGCCCTGCAGATACATTTTTGGAAAAAATTAGAATTGACTTGAAGTAATATTTAGTTTTTATTTCATTATAATTAGTTCACTCAATCAGAAGAATATAATATTTTCATAAATTAATATTTTCATAAATTAATTTACATTGTATTAGTATGACAATAACAAATAAGTTCCTACTTTGCGCGTAGCAGTCACACAAACCTTTCTAATGAACAAATTAAAGTTGAAATAAACATAAAAATTTATGACATGGCCAGCTTCTATGTAAAAATGGATTTATGTCTAAATTTATAGACTTCTACATTAGCAGAAATTTTGATTTTAATTTTAGCGCAAAATTTTGAATTCAGAAATATTACAATGCATCTAAATATAACAAAAATCATAAAAGAGGTATAGCGAATATATTTTTTAATATTAATTTACCATTATAAAGTCGTTAAATTTTCTAATACGTTATCAAGATATAAACCGTCATTATCAATATGCACTAGCGAAAAATGACAAAAATAAAACAAAACGGCTAAGAGTATAGTTTTGAAAACCTAATAAAAAAGTTTTTATATTCTTAATACTTTATTCTGGATTAAATTGTTCCATAGGTAAACACTCCCAGCTTGGAGTGTTCAAACGATATCGATAAGTATATTGTTTTCGTTTTGTTTTTAAACAGTTCTAAAATAGTTTTGAGATAAACTTTTTTCCATTTCATTAATAAAGACATATTTTCGGTATTACTTTCAAATAAAAATTCAGCTTCGCTTCGGTACTAAAATAAAGATAAAACGAGTCCAATGCTTTTAGAAATATCGTTTTATGTATGCTTTGAAAATAAATTGTATCCATTACTAGCAAGGCATATGTAATGTTACATATGAAATTTTTGTAAGTAAAAACATTATTCACTTTATTTTATTTTCCTCTCAAACAAAATAATTTTTCCTCCTTCCACCCTTGCAACAATAAAGGTAGCGGGGGCATAATAATGACGTTACTAGCATGTAGTTACAACGCGCGAGACAACACGCGAGAAAGGGCAGGAAGTCTCACCGAAGTTAGGGCACGCATCGTATACTCCGTGACAATACTCATGAATAAACCTTTTATACGACCACGCGCTTTGAGGGACGTACTAAAGTTATACAAACTTTTACAATACGTTTTTATAAAGTGTATCAATATGTTTATTTAGGGGAAAAACGGAAAAGAATATTGCGTTGTTGATAAAGTTTGAATGGATTTATTCCATCATTACTATTATGATAATGAAACATTTAAATTAATACACCTAAATCATTGTTTTTAAAGAAAATATTATACTTTACTATAATGTTCGCATAGTGACAAAAAGTTTATATAAATAATTTAAGCTTTACAGTAATAAAAAAGTTGATTTAAAAAAGATGAACAGGTTGAAGACTAAAACCATAGCTTTTACATACTATTCTTTTTTCAACTAGCTACCAAATGTCAGTTAAAGTCGTGAAAAATACCATACTATAGTTTATATGAAAAATCAATTATCATGAACTAAAAATCACACTCAGCAGCCAGACTGTCTAAAAAGTGGCTTGGTACATCAGGTACATCAGTATGCAATATTAAGAGCTCGGAAAGGCTACGAAAATGAGAGGAGGCGTAATAACCGTCATAAAAAAGGAAAAAGGATATGATAGAAAAAATAATAATATTGGAGAAAGATTTATTGAAATGGCCAAGGTAAAGAAATTTATGTCAGCGTATTTACAAAAAATTAAAATAATATTAAAATTAGTCGAATAAGTTCCGAAATAACTCTCAATATAAGCAGTGAACTTCATCTTTGAATGGTATAATAATAGATGATAGTGTGGCGTCGATATTTCTAATCCAATCTCAATCTTAAATAAACTTTAATCTTGAATTTCAAATACAAATATGATGAATTCGAGACACAAACATGACACTACTATGTTCAGTCTAATTTAAGATATACGTTTTATCTCGTTAACAATTTTTCAATAAAAATCCACAAGTTCTTACATCGTGTGTATCTACATATTTAGTTTATATGCAAACATAAAAAATAAACTTATTATAAAGAATCGTTCGTCCAAAATTACGGAACGATATTACAAATCAAGGGTAGGAAACAATTAAAGAAATTCCAAAGTACAGATTTAATGATATATATACCCAAAATTTCATTAACATAAATATATTCAAAATAAGTTCGGACGTTCCAATGGATCGATGTGCTTGAATTAAAGAAACGTTTTTAATGTATGAAAACACGACGAAACTTGTTACATTATTTTAAGAAATTCTAATTACTATCAGTGGGATCATCACTATTACAAAATATTTTTTTAACGACAAGAATAATACGGTATTTTATACTTAAAATGTTTTGAAATATCTCTTTTGTAAAATGTTCAATTTAAATTGGAAATTACCATTCGTTCATCAGATTTTATACGAACCATTGCATATTTTTCGACCATTGTCTCCTGAATTACTAAAGCAAATGTCAAGAACTGAAATATCTAGTAAATAATACTATTGTCATAATTATTCAAGATATTAATGGATATATTATTATTTTATCAGTGTTTCAATATCGTGCGAAATGTTAATATTTTTGTTGGAAAAGATACTAAACACCAATCTTTTGAAGCATGCGATTGCAATCTTACTTTATCGATTGAGATCAACAGTAGGAGTGGCTTAAAACAGACTTGTGTATCGAAAGAAATTTGTCCTGAAATCGAAAGAAGTGACCAATGAAATTGAATTGGTGGACTATTGAGAATGGAATTAAACATTATTATGTTTAATTCCATTCTATTTACCATAATTATATAGATTATTTAAGTAAGATTAGTGGCTTTTCATTTATTTTTTCTTACTTTTATATTAATTGTTTGGAATAATTTTCAAATGATCCTATTTAACTGGACTATTAATAAGCAAATCTCATATTTGCTAACTAGAATCTTTTAAAATATACCAATAAAATTAACATCAATACTTTCGATGATAGCAAAATTAAGTCATACTAAATTTTTGTAAGTTTTATATAGTATGTATCTTTTTGTGAAATTTTTGGTTTAGTGTTTGTAGAATTTGAAAAAAAAAGATATTCAATGACTGCATATTCTTTACCTCTTTCACTTTAAATATTTTAAGAATAATGTAATTATTAAATAATACGTGTTTCACTATCGTACCTCAAGGTTTATGTGGGCAAATCAAAGTAAATCTAAACAATTCATTGCAGGAAATTATTTTTCAACTTTTAACAAAATGGTCAAAAATATCATCATAGTTATAAATAAAGGTTTCTTAATTTTGATAAAAATTAATATTCCATTAGGTTTTCTTAACTTTACGACATTTCTGTTCACTCTCTCAGATAAAGTGCTTTTTAATATCTAAATTGCCACTTGATATTGTATGTTGTTTATGTACGTATGTATTGTACTAATTTCGAAATTGTATTGTAATTTCGAACTGCATCACTATTTGCTTACACAAGATCTCCGAAATTTATTTATTTCGATAGAAAATTTTACTAGGTTTCGCACGATAGTTTTTCCAGTACGAATTATATTCTTATCCAGCATATGTGAGCGAACTCTCTTTTCTTCGAACAGTTTTTACAAATGGCCTAATCAGTTAATATTAGGAAAATTTCAAAAATTACAACAAAATTATCATTATATTATAAAGCATATACTCGTAGTTGTCTATAAAAATTTCATGGCACACACAAACTTACGTTTTGACGTCTTCATTAAGTTAAGAATGTTTTTTAATCATAACATTTAATGAATCATTTGTTTATGATATTGTTAATACAATGTACAACGTAACGTATTTCAATACAAACTTTATTACTGGTACCGGTCAGACGTAACAGAATGTCTCTTCCCTTCCTGTGGAGGATATGTAAAAATACGAAACAAATGAAAATGGTGCTGTTTTGATGTACCCTCACACCACACATACCTTTTGTTAATAATCAGTATGAAGTAGTTAAAAAAAATTTTAACAAAAAAATGAACCGATTTAAAATAATAACGTAATAAGCGGATGCTTCTCATCCTCTCTCACGTATATCCATATTTACCTACCTATTTACTTTGTTAATTTCCAGCTAAATGACTGTTCTTGAGGTAAGCAACAAATGTTTAAAACAGTTTACTCGTTATTACTGAAAAGTTCTTTTTATCACCTTCTAGCTCCACAATTATACTCGGATTGTGAAAAAAGAAAAATAAAGGAAAATTTATCTAGTCAGTGCTTCAAGACTTCATACATCTATACATACAATATATCTCTCTACTAATATGCTAGTTGCTTTGTATATACCTACCTACCTGTATACCAATGTTCAGGCTATTCATTCACTTGTTTATATCTTTATTTATTTACTTATCTACTTACAAACTAATACTTTACTTGATTCATGCCTTTCTATATACCTGTATATGATTATATATCTGTTTACTTTATTATTTCTCTGCTTATGTCAATGTAAGTGAAACGAATCCAAACGAGTTCACTCTTCATCAGTGAAAAGTCGTCATCATCGCTTCCCGGTTACATAATTTTAATCTGATTTATGTAAATGGCAGATTTATGCTGCCTTTGATCGGTCAAAACTTTAGAGACTTTATTACTAGACTATAATTAGACTTATTTCACCCAAACCCGATCACGAAACCTGTGCTTATCATTATTGTGGAACTATAAAGCATACCTTCAAAGTTCATAGTCAAATTTTTATAAAACTTTTATGCGACCACATGGGGAGCATTGTAACTTTAAAAATAAGAAATCGATCAAATGGGTTGACAAAACCTGGAGATATGAGGTGAGATATAAAAAGGATACAGTCGAATTGAGAACCGCCTCCACATTGAAGTAATTTAAAAAATTACCGAGTTCTAAATTGACAACACACAGCTATAACTTTAATTTTATCCTTGCAACAAACATGAGAAATTATTGAACAGAGAATGAAGAGAGGTAAATATGTTTATAATAGAGCAGTAATAATTACCTTGAGTGTATTTAGTAGTATAATAAAGTTCTTAAGAAAAAAGGCTTTTGACTCCTTATAATTTACTCCTTGAGTTCAAGTGTTGAATTTTAACTATTGAAATGTATGCCGTAATATTATAAAAAATTAAACATTTTTATGGAAAATTTGTTCTGATGGTTTTCGAAACATCCGGGATAAACAGATAGATGGAAGAACACGTGAGTGACTTCAAAAGGGTTTTTAGGCATGTGATCCTCAGAATTTATACTTTTAACACTATCAATTGCCTTTTTATTGGTTATCCGATGCATCCATTAGTGTGTCCTAACTTCTTTTTTAGTAAATCGATCGCAGTAAAAAGAAGCCTATATATTACCTCAGGACATAAAGAATCGACAAGTTGAGACTACTTTAGAATTCGTTCAGCGTGGTGCGGAAACAAGTTAACATATAAAGTGAAGATAACTCCGTAAACAGTATTTTTGGATTTTCTTACTTTCATATTTTCAATTATTTTTTCCTAAATGTATCTAGAATACAGACATCCTAATTTCACCGTTTTATTAAATGTGTGGATGCTTTTCCAATACCAAAAAAGCTGAAAAAATATTGAAATACGGTAAAAAACTGTAGCACTTCTAGCTGACTTCAATGGATGTTACTAGACCTATGTTTATTTACTTTATCGAATTCGAACCTTATATTAATAGACTGCACCCACGAACTTGCTAGAAAAACTAAATTTGAACAAGAAATTTTATTTGAAATAAGAGTTCTAGTTCTGCGTTATTTTTCAAGTACGATAAAATTAACACTTGAGAGTTTCGAAACTTGTCATAAGAAATTAAAATTACTTCATTCCTCTTTTCTTATTTCTCGCAAAGTTAAAGGTTTATTATATTACTTATAAATCGGTTTCCCTTATTATTTCTAATTCAAGTCCAAAGTACAAATATATCCCCACAGTGACTTATCACCGCACTGAATCATAAAGGCATAAGTTATCCTTATCGCAATTCCATTAAACCTCCACACAACTTTGTTTGAATAATGAAGTTAGTTATTCATTTAAAACAAACTTCGGCTGGAGTCCCATTCAAGAAACTCGCACAATTGTAAGTTCAGATTGCGCCGCCGCGGTGGTACTTCGGAACAGCGATGAAGGATTAGATATTATCGATACACATCGATGCATCTGAAATAGCGATATTAATTAGTTGAGTTAACTAGTATTTTCGGTACTTAGCAGCTTAACCAAAAATTCTATAAAAATGCATTAAATGTCGTCGTCGTACACATATGTAAAGCGATAAAAGAATTTCTACTGGGTAATTATTATAAAATATTTGCTTAATATAACCATATCGTTATTCATAATGTTATTAAGTAAAAATTAGAAAGCGGGTGTTATTTGTATAGGAAAATGTTAAGTTTTGAATTTTCTTATTAATAAGGAAAAAAATAGCAAACAGTATACAAGGAACAAACATTTTGAAAAATATAATCATGAGCATATACGAATAAGTTTAACTTACTCGTATATGCCCATGATTATATTCCTAATCGAATATTAATTCTTATTGTGCGGAGATTATCTTCAAATAAATACTGAAAGACATTTTTTTATATATATATAATCTGAATATATTTTTTGTAAGATAAATTTTAAACCGGCGCTACTAAGTCGGTATCTTGTTTATTTTTTGAACCAAGAATAGAATGGATGTGTTGTAGAAGTCCTATGCCTTGAACTGCAAGATCACCAGGCTTTACTCTGCTAGGTTTTCATTTATGAAGTGAAATGAAAATACCTCTTTCCGCAGAAGAAGCCCAACATTCTGATGATTTAAAAAATAGGGCTATTTATATATTTAATGAAGTGAAAAGCGACACTATTACGTACAATTAAAACTTTTGTGAATAATTTTAATAAGAATTTTTTAAATTCATGTCATGTGCAACCCTGCAAGTATTGAATTAACAAACCATTTTTTATCGGTAATAAATTATAGCAGAAAATCGGTAAATAAAATATGTAACATTATAAAATATCTGCGTTTGCATTATAACAGATAAAATACGGCTGACCATAAGCAGGTTTTAATATTGTTAGCATGTTAGTTTGAAGTAGATAATTATTCCACATCTATCTTTATGGTCATAAGTATTTTTTCCAGAGCGAATTTTAAATAAATATACTCTGCATGGTCATTGCATTTACATCAAGCATTGCCGTACACTATTTTCCTGCCGACATATAAACGCACACGCATACACACATTCAGACATGTTTTATTTTATGAAATTAGTTACTTTCTCATCACTAACACAGAATACATTTTAATACCTAGGTTGCATAGTATCTTAAATGACTAAGGTCTTTTAAGTTATTGTGACCGAACTGATGAATCTGGAGTAATATATTTTTGCCCAATAATTTGTATTTACTTTAAAAAGTTGGGCGCGTTGATCTTTTTTGATATTAACGGATAAATTGTTATAGGGGATCCAATTTTTGTTTCTATTTATTTTTAATTGTATTATTATTATTTAAAAATAATACGTAATAATATTAAAAATCAATAATTTTAAGGACAGTTTTAAAAAATTTAAAATTTCATTATTTATTCGATGTAAAAATTATTTGGTTCTATGAAACCAAATATAAAACAATTTAACCACTGCCTACTGTTAGTGTATTATTTAAAAATAAATCCTAACGTCATTCTGTCTTTTTAAGCATAAAGTATAAAGAAAGTGCACAAATAATTAAATATATAAATAAAAATTGATCTCCAAAACTACAGAGTTTTTTGTATTTTTACGAAAAGTATATACTACAAATAACACGACAATTAACATTTATAACGTATGCTAAAATTATAGTTACTACGATAAAAGTACACCGTCCTCAGGATATATCAGGACAATATATCTATCGGAAAGACTGAAAGACGATTTATTAAGTGTTGTTATATGGAGACGGAGATTTTCTATTTTCACTAGCTTTACACGACAACTAATTCAAACGACATTTTATTTTAATGGAATTTTTTGGGGGAGAAAATAGAACATTTGATATTCTTTTCATTTTGTTTATCGTGTGAAGTATCAATTGTTGAGTTCCTAAGAGAGTTTTTTTTATTTTTATTTAATATATTTCCAGATGTATTGTTGAAAACTTTCCCCCGCATCTCCTATCTGCGAAGCTACTAAAGTCGATATTAAGACAAAATCAACCTCGCTACAAGTTTATTTATCTATAGCAGAGGGTATATTCATAGTTCTTGAGGTATTTACAATATTTATGTGTTTGTGAAAAATATGCTAGGTACCATATTTACATGATGAGTCATGAAAAAAAATAATTTAATATTTGTAAATAGATAAATAGAAGCCTCGTTGTACTTAATATATTATTTTTCTGACTACACTTTTATATTTTCGTAATTTTCTATTGATATTACGAGCATTTATACATTACTGTAAAGGTAATTAAATATAATTCAATTAAGTACATTATGGAACCTATATTAACTAGTTACATACAAATAAAAACCAAAATAATTAATTCACGTAACATTTGTTAACGAATGCTTAATATATTGTGGTTTTAAGAAAATTAAAAACAAAAAAATAAGTTTTTGGAATGGATCCAAAAATTTCATTACAGTTTATTAGGGTTGAATGTGAATCAACGAGTAACAATAAAAAAAACAATCCTCATTCAATACAAATAAGCAAGCGGAATTAATTTTTAGATTTTCTTTACTCATTTTTGATAAGCTAACTGCTAATTAAAAAAAAGTATGTTGTAAATACTAGCATTGTATTTGTTAATATAAATTACTAATTATTTTGTAACCATTGTTGTCCATGAAAGAGAAGATAGAGTAAGCGACTCATTAATTGCTTTTAATTTTTTTCCATTCAGTGACAACATGAGTTACGTGGTGATACTGAATAGAAAAACAATTCACATTTTATTAAAAAAATACTATAATTTATTCATATTACTAAATTCTAGTGATGCTACCTTTCAAAATATATTTGTTTTTTACAACGCGTACAAAACTACCGTCACTTCTGTGGACATTTCTCTTATTTATTATCCGACTTCAATACAGAGAAGGTTCTAAATTCGACGTGTTTTTATTTTACGTAAGTTACCGGATATCTTCTGCATTTATCAACCAACTAGGATGATTATTTTTTTTATTTGGAAGGGTATACAGCCAGTACGATCCCATGGGATTTTGATTAGAATCTGATTATGGAAAATGAAAATATACCATAGAATTCCCAAAACTGATGGATGATGCATGTCTAATTTTAATCTAATCATGCACCACATGGGGCGATATTAATTTGTTCTTTGGCAAAATCAAGGTACAATGATGAAGCTAGGAGGTGTGACAAGAACTCTTCAGTAATCATAGGTAAACTCATCGAGTTTGGCTTCGTTTGACTTGTCTTGATATATTAAGAATATAACAGGTTAAATTGGTAGGCAGGTTTATGCGGGTTTACACAATATAATTTCAACCTTTGATCCATAAATCCTAATTCTGTAGATATATTGCCTACCTAAACGGTAACATTTGAAAATCTTCGGTTTCTAAACTAGAACCGTGGGTCTTAAGCAGTAATTCCGTTACTGACGTATGAGTTCCAACTCCTTAGTCCTGATACTTCAGGCAGACTTTTTGCCTAAACTGTAAGACTTAAGCGTATATTGTTTTAAAAATAATTATGTGTCTCAAGAAGAGACTCTTTCAGTTAAACTTGTAGACCTGCTGTTTTTTAAACTAGTGTTGTGAATGGTAAGCAGAGTATATGTTATTAAATTCCAGGGGTTCTGCCTGCTTACATTATAGTATTAAGGAAATACTCTTCAAATTATTACTGTGGGTCTCAAACAATGATGTAGTTAAGAGGTGGTAAGTAAGACCTTTTCACAGATGAAGTGTAAACTCGTAGAGTATGGACTCGTTTCACTTGTGTTGACCCAAGCAAGAAAATAATGAGTTAAATAGGAAGATAAATATATATAAATACATAGAATAGCATGAATCAATTAAGCTATTAGTTGATAGGTAGATAAGTAAGTAAATATAGGGATAAACAAATGCATGAATTGACTAAAAATAAGTACTTAGATAGATGTGTAGATAAGTAAATGTGGGTATATGCAAAGACGTATGGCAACTAGATAGTGAACGGATATAGAGGACGTAAAGAAAAACTGAACGTAATTTACTTATCCGTATGTACGCATGAATATATGTAGATGTATGAACATATTTAACCTCAATAAATGCTGCAAACGCCTGTCTCAATTTCAATAAATGAGATATTTTTAATATTGAATTCATCGTACGATCGTTATATTCTGGGTAACATAGGATATTACAGGCACACAAATGGAAAAATAAAACATTTTGCAACTAAAATATAGCAATCATCTACGTCTATGGAGTGCAGAGTTGAGAACAGAGGGAATAGTCAACATGGTCTCCAAAAATATCTAAGGGTATACATGAATTTAATTGGGTTTTCAAACGATATCGTCCCATGGAAGATCGAAAGTATTACTTGAATTTTTATTATTTTATACTTTTCAGTATACTTCTTATTTGGTAGTTATATGAAACCGGTTCATTTTTTTGTACAAATATTTTATTTGAATTTTGCATATTACAGAGAAGTTACAAAGAAAATATTATAGTAGTTCCCTGTGAATAAAAATGATTACTCTATGTATTAATATTTAATATATCTCCAACAAATGTCACTTTTGACGTTAATATTTCTGATAATATAAGGATATATATCTATCTATATAACCATCGTTATCGTTTGTTTGCGGTTTTTATATACGTAAAGAGCGTAAATTACGAATATATGATTTTAAAAATATACATAATTTATTTAATAAAAGATCATACTAATTTTGCAAAAAGAAATATTTTATTTATATGTTTACTTGTTCGTTTTTAGTAATAGACTTGTTAAAATATCGATCGAACTTTTCCGATTGATACAAAACGCACCATTCCATCCAAATGGAAATAGGGTGTGCAATTTATTTTTAGGGTATACGGGCAATGATTCATAATGATTTAAGCAGAAGAAGTCGAAGAGTGCCAAGTGCATTTTTGAGTTAAATAAAAGTATAGTGGTGTAGCAACATCAAGACAATGATTGAATTAATTTTACATGGCAACGAAATTTTGAAAAAAGTTTTGGGATACATATATGCCAACATATTAAATTGATCATCTCAGCAGTACGCTACATGATTGAGCCGTCAGAAATATGTGGCTGAATCACAGAATAATAACTATACTATCAAGAACGTAGTTATTAAATTAAACGTAAATAATTATTACATCAAAAACCCATCAAAACTAAATGCATTCTTGGTCCTTTTTATCCGGGAAATGTCGGGAAGGCAGTTAGTTTATGAATAAACATTTCTTAAGACACGTTTACCACAGTGCAAAAAATTATTCGAGCGTAATTACCCAGCAAAAACGCAATTATTCTTTTATTATTTAAAGTCTTCAAATGAACCATTATAGACGCTTAAATATTAGTTTATTATTTAATATTTGTATTATCTTAATCGCATTGTTTCTGACTATAGTTGGCCTATACATCGATGAACTGCTGTGCATATAGAGCTTGTAACCAAACATTATATCCAGCCTTCAATGAATATCGAAATTTTAAGTTTTTTACTCTTAAGGTTTGTTTAGGGTCATAAATATTTCGGGCATAGCTTTGTAACTTATTGGAATATACGCAAAACTTTATGATGTACGTATTGGAAAGGCTAGATGGGTTGGAAAATATATATATATATATATATATATATATATATACATATATATATATATATATACATATATATATATATATATATATATATATATATATATATATATATATATTTATCTCCTCAGGAACTCAGTTCACCCATTACTCAATATCGACAACATATTAAAGAAGTTTTCACTTTTTAATTTTTTCGTAGCAAATCTGTTGGAAACAACCAAGCAATATTTTTTATTCCGCGTCGAGTGGATATACAAAAAAATTATTATAAAACTTTAACAGTCATATTAAAATTATATTTCATTTCTTCATTTAGTTCTTGTATTTATTTACGAATACTCTGCTGCATTTATGTGTTTTTGCATAACTATATTTCGTAAGGTTTTTAGCAATTGTAACAAGGGTGAAACCTTTTTCTTTGTATCATTGAAAATTATGAAAAAACCTGCTAGTTCACAATCGATTATTTAGTTAATATTTTTTCTTATGCGTATTGTCTTTTTGATATTAAAATTATTTTTCTGTATTACTGGTGTTTATTGTTAGCTCTACATTTAAATATAGTCTCTAAATTCATATTGTATGCCATATGTCAACTGTATATACTTCAACTTTTATACTTTAATAATAAATAATATTTGAATTTTTACCTTTTTTAAAAACCTCTTTTGCGTTTTGTCTTATGCGCAAAATAAATGATTTCATTAAAGTGTTTCATTAAAGTGCTTCTATAAAAGGATTTCATTTTGAACTACTTTTTATTTCATAATTGTCGGCTTATAGCACTTCTTAAGTAGCTACGTCAATTTTTGCCTAACAAATATAACAGCTATCTCATAACAGTTAACTCCCACGTAATCACCGCTTCTTGGGGTATTAAACCAATTCGTCTTTTAAAGAAAAATTGATGTGGTGCTAATGCAAAGACTGTGGATGTAATAATGACCCTCTCAATACCAAGCTACAATAAATAAATGAAAGTATAAAGATAATTGTGTAACTTTTAATATTATTAATTTTATTCGATAATGAATTTATACATATACTCTTTAAACTGAGTAAATTATCTTATTACTAGTTTCTAGCAAGATGAAACCACTCTGAAACGGTATAAGAATTGTCAGCAGAAATAAATTTTTTGGAAGGTCTTATCTTAGGTATTAATGAGGTGAGTACTTGATAAAAGGTAGATTAGTCTCACGCTTTGGAGACTTGACATATTATAAAGTCGATAAAGTTGGAAGACAGTAAATATAACACCCTTCTACGATTTTATTTTCAGCAACATGTTGGGAATAGTCGATTTCTCTCAATGGATTCAATTACACATTTTCAGTCTATTTATCAAAAATATTCAGGACACAGAAAGTTCTTAAAGGAAAAGTTTTATGAATTTAGGTGACACTTATTGTATTTTAGCTTTAACATAATTATTTTCTTTGTTTCTTGGGGCATAAAGAAAAATTTGACATACATTAAACTTTGAAAGCATTGGGGTTAACGATGTTTTGAGTGTGCATATTCGATAAATCGTACGTACTTTGAAGGGTACTTCATTGTTTCCAAGACGTTATTTGAAGTACCGTTTCATAATTCCAACAGCAATTCCCAATAACAAGTTTTATTTGTTTATCCACTTAGTCAGGGAAATTGTTTACGTGTAATAATATATATCTTTAACATAATCATTTAAAAGCTTATACTCCACAGGTGTAAATATATCATACTCATTTCACCTTTCAATTTTTTTTTCATATAATAAAGCCAAAAAAATTATAAATTCAGTGCAATTCGGTGAAGAATTACCACTTAATATATGTTATTCGTTTTTCTATATTAAAGTTATTAAATTTATTTAGTAAGTCCTACTTGTCAGTGAAATCACTTTTTCTCAGAAAGTGTTATGTGTTTGTTATATTATAATATATATATATATATATATATATATATATATATATATATATATATATCAGAACAAGAGAGAAGGGAACAAGAGTTACTCATGAATAATATTACATTTGGAAATAATCATGCACATATCGTAAACCAAAAGGTCTGCATACACATAATGAAGTTATTTAAGTATCTATTTCAGTTAAACTATTTATAAATATTAATAGTAAGTGTTAAAAAAATATCAAGCATTTCTCAAAAATTATAGAGTTTAAAATAATCGCTATAATTTTCCGAACAATTTTAAGAAAACCCCTAAAACATTGTTTCTACTATTTTAACTTTAACGGTTTTAGAAATGCGTAAGGGCCATATGGTTTTGTGAATATTTTCAACAATGTCTTTTTTAATCACTAACCTTAAATTTGATATATCTCATATAGACTTTTGAGATACATAAATCCTAATAAATAAAGAATTGTTATGCAAGATGACAATTCCTCATTTAACACAATAATTTTTTCACTTCATTTTTTCCTCATATTCTCCTCTATTTTGTTCAGTTGTAATAAGTCGTAGTTAATTACAGTCCTCCCCAACAAGCACTTTGTAATGTTAATATTATGGTCGTTTGTAACAATAGAAAGTATCTCTGCAATAAATTTAAAAACGATTTTAACCATATTAACTTCTCTATTTTTACCTTATTCCATAAATAAACATGTTGATCTACCCTTAAATAAAATCTACTATATACTTCCGCATTATATCGAGCGTGACGGTATGTAAGTAGTGACATAAAAGGTTTATTGATGAAAATTGTCACGCAACAAAGAGCAGTGTTTTGCCTTCAAGAAAATCTCACGCGTGCTGGTATGTCGCGTGTTGTCTCTACATATGAGCGACTACAAGCTTATTCTCAGTAATCTTTATTGTTGCCGGTGGAAAAACTCTTATTGTTCGAAAACAAATTGTTATTTCCTTTTCGTCTAGGTAAATCTTAATCATTTGTTTCACCGAAAATTATTACGTGGATATTTCTTTCATTCGCTTTATAGTAAGAGATTGACCAATATAGTAAGAGATTACGAAATTTGATTTCGTCAGTGTCTTTTCCTTGTAAATAAAATTTTGTTTCAAGTCGTTTTCATTCGTTCCGCAACAGAAAAGAAATGTAATTCTGACAGGATATCTGGATTGTCCACCCCTTACCAATTATTATGATCAATTTTGAACTTTTGGCTGTAAATGAATAAATTCAGATGATTTCAGAAAATAACCAGCAGATGGTGTCTAAGCACGATTAGGAAAAAAGAAAAAAATTAAAAACTATGAAAAATATACATTCTTTTATTTTGAAAACATTGGGGCAAAATTATAAATGAGTTTTCGGCTATAAAAAATACGACAAATATTTACATGAATATTTTTCATTAATGTTAGTTTCGTAGTCCTAAACTCTTCAATATTATTAAATTATTCACGACAATCATAATAGATTTTGATTAATTGGTCATTTCTTACTTGATTCATTATGTTTCTTTGGAAAAAAAATAATTATTTTTATAATATGAAAAGTCTCAATGAACTTCTATTCCTTCTTTGTTAGGCGAGGATTTTTATTAATATGATTACATAAACACCGTACACATTTTGCTAAATGAGTGATTTTCGTTGGTTTTATACATTGGCATTTTAGTTTTGCATGTATTTTTATATTCATCTTATAGTTTGGTTAGTTTTATGAGTTACTTTTAAAAACGAGTAAAACATGCACTATGATGGTCCCGTACACCCATAAACTTGTATGAATATTTAAGGGTATACGGTAATAATATGTAATATAGGTTACGGTAGGGTATACGATAATAATATGTATATAACATTATTTACAAATATTAATATTATATTTCTCCTTTTATTTACATTACGTAGCTTATATTCCAAAGGTGTAAACATATCATGCATTTTTAAATAACTTTAAGATAACCGGTTTTGTTTTTGGGTAAATTTGAACTAAACTTCAAGTAAGCCATTTTTTTCACTCTAATTACCATATTCCTTAAGCTTATATGAAATAAAACCTTTTAAAAACGAGTAAAATATGCACTAGGATGATCCCGTATACCCATAAACTTATATGAATATTTAAGGGTATACGGTAATAATATGTAATTATGTACAAATATTAATATTATATTTCTGCTTTCATTTATGTTACTTAGCTTATATTTCACAGGTGTAAATAAATCATGCATTTCTAAATAACTTTAGGATTACCGGTTTTATTTTTGGATAAATTTGAAGTAAACTTCAAGTACCCCATTTTTCACCCTAATTACCATATTCCTTAAACTTACATGAATATTTAAGGGTATGTTGTAATAATATGAAATTATTTACAAATATTAATATTATTTTTCATCATTTAAATACGTTATATAGTTTATATTCCAAAGATGTAAATATATCGTGCATTTCTCGATAACTATGATGTCTAGAATACCCGTTTGGTTCTTGGATAAATTTGAAGTAAATTTCAAGTGACCCATTTTTTTCTTCTTAATGTTTGCTTTGTCACTTCCGACGATTGGGAGACATATTTTGATTATATTCCTTAAACTTATATGAACAGTTAAGGGCATATGGTAATCATATAAAATTATTTACAAATATTAATAATATTTTTATCCTTTTAAATATATTATATAGCCTACATTCCATAGATGTAAATATATCATGCATTTCTCTGTAACTATGAGGTTTAGAATCACCGCTTTTGTTCTTGGATAAATTTAAAGTGAACTTCAAGTAACCCCTTTTTTTCTTCCTAATGTTGACTTTATCAGTTTCGATATTGAGAGACATATTTTTAAGGTGCCATACGTCAAAAGGAAAAAAATGGCACCCTTACAAGGTCACTCACATGCTGTGTAATAGCTTCCAGCCGGTTTTTTCGGAAACGAGTTGAGATAAAAACTTGAAATTTGGCGTAGTAATAAAACCCGCACATATCTGATACTCAAAAATATATATTCTAAAATCGTATGGCAAATTAAGTACCGGAGTTTCTGAAGTTTCATATGTAGTGTGGAGTAAATTTAGTATATCGTTTGAAAGAGCTAATAATAACGGCCTCAAAATTATTTTTTAATTATTTCATCTTGTATATCTTCAGGGATATACTGAAAAATATGCAAAAGAAATATCCCCTCCCCCATTTCCAAAGTTACTCAACCTAAAATTATGAAAAATTTGGTTTTGAAATGCCTATGCAAATGCGGAAAAACTATAGCGATTATCCTAGATCTTATAATTTTTGGAGTACACATCATGTTTTTATGCATATGAAAGATATAGATAGTATTTAATATACTGGGTTGGCTGATAAATTTTTAACCCCGAGTTGTTGTCAACGATTTTTATTAAAAATTTAATATTATGTTAAATTTAATAATTTAATTTAAGTATGCACCATTGTTATCTACTATCTGTCGCCATCTAGTTAGCAATGACAATATGCCTTTCTCGTAAAATTCCGGTGACTTTGATTCAAAAAATTGTGTGAGGTCGTTTTGGAGATCTTCTTTAACGTCGAATTTTTTTCACGTAAATGGTTACTAAGAATAAATTGTAAGTAGAACCCAGCCGAGCTCCTCTTATTTATCACGAGTACGTTTTGCAACACGCGGTCTAGAATTATCATATCAAAAATAAACTCGATTCCGTTGACTACTCAATTTGTTAGCTAATAGGTCTACTTGTTTACAGTAAATATTTGAATTAACTGTAGATCCCTCTGGAAGCCGCTCTCAGCGAATAATTCCCTTGATATTCGATCAGCAGCTGAGCCTCACCTTTTTAGCATTTCTTTTTAGCGTTTTGTTACTGATACTCCTGTTTTTCCGACACCCAGCTATCGATGTCTGCGTATATGGTTAACGTATGTAACCCAATTTTCATCGCCAGTTACTAATTGATTCAGCCAGTCGAAGTTACGTTTCCATGTCAATAACTGTTGACAAGTATCAACTCTGCACTGAAGGTGATATGATAATAACTCTTGGGGTATCCACACAAGGTATTTTGAAACTTTTCCCAATTCGCGCAAATGTGTATGTATAGCATCATGACTGCAGTGTAATTCATCTGCCAATTGACAAGATCGAGGATCTTCATTAATTCGGCGTCGTAATCGTTGAATGTCTAATTCAACAGGACGTCCGAAACGGGGGTTGTCCTCAAGATCATAGCCCTCATTTCTGAACTTTCTAAACTAAATCTTTGCCATCGCGTAAGACACCGTTGACTTACCCAGGTGAAATTCGTAAATTAATAAATTCCGAGTCTGACATCGATATAAATCCATTATCTTCTATGAAATTCACATAAAATTTCGGTGCTGACTATTGTCAAGTGACTGCACTTTTTTACCTATTTACTACCTACAGAAAAAATTTCTAGAACTTTCGAGAATCTTTCTAGAAAAGTTCCGAAGTTGTGGCTAAAAATTTACTACCCAACCAAATATTTACCATGTAAAAATTATTATTCGTAAAAATTTCAATCAAAGTACTATGTACCCTTAAATATTTATAAGTACATAAATATCTCTCGTAGCGGGAGTTTTACTCGCGCTTGGCAGGTTTTTGTTGTGGACATCTTTAGCATATTTTAATCCTTATACTTATCTCTTGAAATGTATGCGTGTTAACATACTATGTCATAAAGCTAAATAAGTTTCTATGTCAAAAGGGTTTTGAGGAGACAGGCGCCTGAATGATCTTGTAAGAGTTTTGGTTTTTCTTTTAAAAGTATAGTAATAATTTTAAATCCAAGCAAAGAATGTATATTTTAAGAATATTTGAATGTAATTTTTGAAGGCGTTTCTAAAATATATTGACGTACCAAAAATAAAAAAATTTAATAATTTAAACAATGTCTATTAATTACTTTAATAATTTTGCAAGAGACCTTATTTTCTAATCATACAATCCTACAATAATCAAAGAAATTATATATCTGTTATTTATGGTATGATACCAAGAATTTTTCCGATTCCTTTCAAAAACCTAAGACCAAATTATATTGTATAGTTCCAACATATATGGATGTTGGAATTAAACAAAAATAGCATATAAAAAACCGCAACAGAATGAAATCTGTACATGGAAAATATTGTTATTGGTTCAGCATATACATTTATATTAAAATATAAAACTGTTTCTGGAATGTTTGCCTCTCTGTTTGCTAGTTTGTTCTTTAATAACCCGAAATCCATTAACCGCTTTTGATAAAATTTGGTATGATACTAGTTTATACCCTCGAGCAACATATAGGATTTGTTTTATGTGGATATTAAAAATTTACAAAAACCCGACTTGGTGAATATTATGATCTTGGTACCGCCAACGTCATGTCTTAGGGTTTTTAGTAAACTTTATGTTCGTAGATATAGAAAATATAAACAGAGAAGATAATGTTTATTATACCTAAAAAGTGTTCTTATTTAGAATTTTACGCGAATGAAGTCATTGCTAGTAATGTATAATATAGTAATTTATATTTAATCTTGTTTAATTGCCATAAAGAGAAAATTTGTGCAGAAAAAAACTTAATAAAAACAAAGAATTATCGGCATAATTCTACAAATCAAGGTTAAATCAAGGTTTCGTTTACAATTCGAGTTTAAATGATGGTATTATGCGTCGCATCGTATATAGTTTTGATGATGCCACGTAGAATGCTTGGCACGTTTGCTGAGGACCATTAAATCCAGGGTAGCGTTAAAATAATGTATCTTGAACACGAGATAAGATACGAAGAAAGATTACTGATTACTCAGTTTGTATCTATGCCGTATAATCCTCTCATTTGTAATTTATTTTTTTATATTATATCAAACTTAAGCTAGCATGAACATAGTAAAAAGAAAGTCATATATGATTTCTTCATTTTCGAACTAAATAAAAACCGTAAATTTGATGCAAAAAATTGATTAAATAAAATTTACCATAGTGGCCTCTATTCTAGCAATTACCTTAATAATAAAAAATGAGTGAGTAGCGGTATTACAGCCTTAAACAAACCTTAGGTACATTGGTATTCCTATAACATCTATTGTATCAAGTCTAACAATGCCATAACTATTACCTCAATATAAAACTAAATAATGACCATCTTCCTGTCTGTATACGTGTACGTGTACTTATGTTTTTGCCTTGTATTAGTGCATGTGCTTACGTGTGTGTGTAAGTATATCCATGCACACAGGTGTACACACATTTCCTGATTTTTCCTTAACAGATGGATAAATTTAGGTGAATTATTGATTTACTGGTAATGCAAATAAGTTTACATAGATTTCCAATTTTTCTAAATGCTATTACTCCTGAACTAATTAAAAATATATGTCCTTTTTGTAGGCAACCACAACTGACCTAAAAGTAAAAACGGCTTGTGATCTCAATATATTAAAGCATTATCAACAGATAGTGGTATTAATTGATTTTCGATAAATGTTTCTAATTTAATAATTATTAAAGGAATATTGTTATTATTTGGAGTATACTGTTAAGTGCACCTCAGGGGAGAAATGTTTCGAAATAAAAAGAAAGTCTATATTATTAAACATTAAGTAAATTATTTTTTAGTTTCTTAAGCTTAAATTTTGTTAATAATCACGTTCAAAATTATATATATGCTACCTATTATATTATTGTGTATCGAGTATCTAGAAGGTAGAGAATATGAAATGATTTTCTTATTTTCCACTAAACTTTACACTACTAAACTTAACACTACTTTTTGCATATTTGAAGTATTCATTGTTCGTCCAAAGTGCATTAGTTTTATAGAAGCTCAAATATAATTTTGTTGTTTAAGTGCCATATGCTCATATCGTGTGAGGGAAATTGTATTCCACTGTATCTCGTTTTACTTTAAAAAAAAACGATGCTGTTTTATGCTTTTCAAGGAATCGATGTGACATTGACAAATGAGTTTTCAGAAAAATTATAATTTTTAATTACCTTTATGGGATATTTTACTTTTTGTCAAGGTCTCTGGGATATAGAATTGTAATCTCGTCGATGTGTTTGAGTATGAAATAAAACGTAAAACGTTATATTAAAGGGAAGGTTTATAAATACTGAGAGCATATTGTGTTTTAGTGACTTTGTCGCTAATAGAAATGTTAATCTGTTAATAAAACTAGGGGTTTTATCATCCTTCGGCTGAATATTGACAACGTTTAATTGTACTATTTGAAGAATGATGCCAGTTTCATCCAAAAAAATATTATCCAACCTATAAAAATTAAACTTATGCAATAAAAAATTAAAAAGTGAAGGTATAACATTTTATTTTTCGTAATAACTTTTACGAATATTGGCAATTATTTAAGTTTAAGAGAGAACTTTCCCACTTAACATAGACAATATTTAATTTAATAATTAGCAAGAATTAAAATATTTTCCAACAGGAGAATTAGATAAAACATCAAAAATGTTGTCAAAAATAAACTCTGAACTGAGTACATAAATTTCCATTACTCTTACATAATTGAATTCATAATATTTTGGAAAGGTTTGTACTCCAAATTTCTTGATACAAAGTTTCTTGATGACAATCTGCGGGACAACCATAAAATACTAATAGTCATAATAGCCAGTAAAAGTAAAAACGATAAATTTAATTCTAAAGTTTATTAACATCAGCTCCTAATGCCATTAGAAATAGGTAGAAAGGAGAATTCCAACTATTTATAGAAATTTAGTCTTGCATCAAAAATCTGTTATCATAAAATAGAATTAACATAATAGTTTTTAAACCAGATAATTCCATGTCTAATAATTGAAATGTAAATATTACACGTAGTACAAATAAAATATTCCGGTCATGTTTGTATTTGGTATTTTGAATTCAATATTGTGCTGTATATATATACGATACGAGTGCTACACTACATATTTAATATCGGAAGTAACTAGAAAATAAGTCATGATAGGGTAAAAATAATAGTCGTGATTGGGCAACTTACAGAATTTTACTTTGTTGTATTATAATTATATTTACTGAGATTGCTCCAAAAATTATTTTACTAATATTCGATTTTTTATTCGACTTAAGTAATTTAAGTGAATATTATTTTTAGTATTTTCAGGGTTGACCATAAATTTATTGAAGGCTAAAAACTATTTATTTTCTAATAAAAAATCTACCTATTAACTTTGCACGATTAGACGTTGATCGTTAATTTGAAGGGAAATGAAACAGCCACTTTTATTTTAATCCATATAACTCGCACGTTCTAGAAAAGTCCAATCAAAAATGGATTTTACAATATTTATGTTTTTACTACGTTACGATAAATATTTGGCAGAACTTGGCATTATATTTGTGGAAAAATATGTGTTCGATTCAAGTTAATAATAAAAAAACCATCTAATTAAGTTTGACTAAAATTGCAAATGTTATATTTTAGGAAATATTCATATAATTCGACGAGCTCTGGATTGTAGATTGCTCTACGTAACCTCTTAAGCTTACATACTAAAAACCGAAGATAAGGGCAGTTACCCAAATCCGAAGTACATTACGGGAATTATAACCTTTATTGAATGTGTTGTGTGAATATTGCTACGCCCACCCCCACCATGTATTAGCGAGACCCATTTTCGAAATGTTATCACCCAGGCTAATAATATATGAATAAAATGGATTAAAAGGATTCCGGAATACAGTTTTTTTAATTTAATTTGCAAATGAAAAACAACTAAGTAATATAGAAGATAAATATTGAATTAAAAATTAAGACGGGAAAAAGTCGATAAAAATAGGAAAAGCAATGATCAAAAAGACTGGAAAATAAAAAAACCCACATTTATCATGTGTGTCGCACTTATTTCTAGTCAATTATAATTTAATATTTATAATATAAAATAGGCTATATTTAACTAAAAATCAAGTTATATCAGGCAAGAAACATAATATTTAAAGTTTTATTTGATTAAAGGGATAGTTACTAAATTTATATAATAGTAACCCGATAATTTTCATTTTCTTTGATATTAGTTAACGTAACTACCAAAAAACTTCATTTCCTGACATTATTTTATATAATATCCTGGTCAGTAGATATTGCCTTGTTGATTTAAACAACGAATAATAGTTAATAAAAGATTAAAATATTTTACGAAGTAATACCGATGTGAAAGCGTTGGAATGTTATTTGTATCTGGTTTAAAAATAACATACTCCAAAAATATTCTAAATGAAATATTGGAAGTATTCTTTTTTTTGCATTTCTACTTCATAACCAAAAATTGAGTTAAATTTCCTTTTCAGTATTACATAATAACAAGAAGTTAAAAAAATCGGTAAAAATTCGTAATAGTAGTATACAATAATATTAAGCTGAATTTATTTATGTGTATTTTAATTTTTTACGTAAAATTTATTACAGTTTATAAATATTTTGTTGAAATAATTATCATTATATTGCAATTTTGATAACATAACGCTTCTCTTCAAAGCTATATCCAATAAAATACTTTATGAAAATCGCAGCTTTTCACAGCCTATTAATATCGTATTAGCAAAGTAACTCAATATTATAAAGACTAAAGCTTTGTTTCTTTGCTTGTATGTTTATTTGTTTTTATACTTTCAACTGACATATAACATTCTCAATATTAAGTTTCTACGTGTCATGTAGTATTCATAATTATTAAGTAAAAATTATAATATCAACGGAGAAAAAGTCACTGATCTGCATGCTTTTGTGACAAACGCTGGAGAAACTACATAATACTAAATGCATTAACTCTAAGTACGGGGGAGTTAAAAGTATTGAAAAAAGCTAAAGATAATAAGCCCCAATAAATGCTTTAAGTTAAAAAATTGCTTATGTAATTAAAGTGGTAAATTTTAGATCGATTTATCAATATATATTAAAATAAATCGCATGAGGCATTATTTACAATTTGTTACAGTATTTTAAGTAAAATTAAGATTTTTGAGAGGGGAAAATGGGCGCGCTTACAACTGCAGGATCATGTTAATTTCCTCCAACAAATTTCTTAAGCTGAGTATAAATTCTCTATCACGTTTCTCGTAATTTCGTAGATTAAACTGCGCAAATGTCTAGAAAATTTTACGCTTAATTCTAATTTGTTCTGGGTTACTCAAATATCCGGCGAACAAAAACATTGTATATAATTCGTGGTCGTTAAATACTTGATAGAGCTCATTTAGAATAACTCCTAATAAATATTTCATTTTTTAGTTTAAACGTAAATACTTGTTGTTTTATGGATGAATCGCAAAATTACCCTATTCTCATAGGTAAATATCCATCTTAAACGACGTTACATAAACCAGTAGGATAAACAGTATCTTAATATGCAATAATATCATAAAATATTACTTTTACTTAATGCAAATAATTATGTATTTTCGATTTCGATTGTGTCTTAGCTAGATTTAAATTCTAGCTAAGACACTACGTCTATGTTTCGAAACTCAATATTTAAATTTGAATGTTTTTTATAATATAATCGTAGGTTACAAGCTGCCTAATATATTTTTATTTGAAAACCTTGTATGTGGAAATATATTAAAAATAATTGACATAAAATATTTATTTAAAGCAGAAAAGAAGCCAGAAATAATTTAAAACGGTATTTGATTTAGTCATTACATCCGATTTCATCTGTTCAGATTCAATATACTTCTCATCTTTAATTTCATTAAAAAGCGGTTAGTTTTTACTTAAATTACAAAAATTAAATTGGAATTGAATGTAAAATCCTCAACATTTGTGGTCTAAAAATTATGAATACGTGCCAAACAGTCATTTTTGCCATCCGCTATTTCTACATCCTATATTAAAGCTAATTTATAGCAGGTAGTAAACTTCGATGGTCCTTTCACGGGATCTAATCCTATGAAATTCGTAGGAAATCAAGGTCAATAATTGAAGGAACCGAGACCATTTTAAAATATTTAGCATTTGTAATTTTTTAAAATATTTGAAAATAACATAACATTTCAATTTGTTCAATACTGTTTATAAAATATTTTAACGTAAATATAATATGAAACTTTAAGGAAAAGTTCAGGTTTCCGTGTAAATAAACAAAGGGTTTTGCTCCTTGTTAATGTACTGAATGTGGCATTAAAATCTAATGTAGCTGGATTAAAAGCAAACGTGTGTGCCTCAGTACTATCATTGAACCCGGAAATTTAATATTTGAGGCAAATATAATGAAAGCTTTTACATGGAGCAGGATACACTGTTGGTAACAGCTTTTAAATTACACTTATTATAATTATATTACTCACAATATATACAGTACTTCTATTGTTTTTAGGTTTATATGACGTAGAATAGTCACGGTACGATATGAGTCCTTACGAGTTATTTTGGCATATTTACATTTAGCGGTATTAATTACGGGTGACAATATTTTACGTACATTTTAGCGTCTAACTTTGAAATGATTGATTTGAGGTTTTCCAACTTTTTATTTGGTCAAAAAAACTTATACTACGAGGGTACCATATACGTTTGGGGCTTTATAAATATTTAAGGTACATAGTATTCTATTAAACTATTTACAAATATTATTTTTTCGTAACGCAATTACATTGCTTACTACAAGAATGTTAATGCATAAAAACAGAGTGCATATCTTAAAAACTACAAGATCTAGGTCAATCGCTGAGTTTTCCACTCATCTTTATGTAGGTTTCTAACTGCCCTATTTTTTTTCATTATTTTAGGATAAGTAGTAACGGAAATTATAGGTAGAACATATTTTCTATAGCATTATTTTTAGTATATTTATGAAGACATACTACTTACTAGTAGTAACATTATGAAAAAATATTTTGAATTCCTTATTCTCTTTCAAAAAATTCCGAGTCATGAATTTATCTCCCCTAAATTTTGCATATATATGTATACATACACACACACACACACATATATATATATATATATATATATATATAGATATATATATATATAGATATATATATATATATATTTGAACATTAGCTTAAATGTAAATTTCAAGTTTCAAGGTCAAACTCTTTATGTGACAGACAATTAGACAGAATCGCAAGAACCTTATTAGGGTTTGGTTTTTCAAAATGGAAAAGTAGAGTTCGAAATTTTAAAATTCAATAATTTTTTTTCAAGTTTTTAAGGTTGTGAAACTCAAATGGAAAAAAATGCAACCTTCGTAAGATAAATCGTGTGTCCAACCGATTGTCCGTCGATCACATATTTTTCTCAGAAATCATTTAGTGTAGAAGCATTAAAGTAGGTATAATGACGAACGATATTAATACGTATTCATATTAGTAGTTAACATGTAGAACGTTTGTAAAGAATTTTCAGAGGAACAAATTAAATAATATGAAAGAAATTATTTATCGTATCGGGTATCAGAGGAAATTTAAAAGAATTTGAAAACGAAACGAAATCTTTCAGAATTTCATATAAGGTAATTGTAAAAATATTGTTAAAAATGGACATCATTCATTAAATTAATCAATTCCTAACAATATCAATTCCTAACATGTAATGTAATAAATTCCTAACAATATTTGTACACACGAATTTAAAACGTTTCGAGTTTATAATGAAATAAATTAAAAATAAGGCAGGGTGAATTTGTTGTAAAATTTGCATAATTTAACTTCCATATTTGCACACATAACTATCATTTTTATTTATGGGTTATAAGTTTATTGTCTCCAGAGTTTACGATTCATTCGTATTCCCAACTCAAGCGCAGCAATCTATTCTCCCACTCCCACTTATTAACTGACATTATATGATTTTGTGATGCTCTACTTTTTTGATTTAAACCCGATTTCGATTTAAATTGTTAAATGAAAATTCTAATAACAGCAGTTATAAGAATTTTCACTTAACAAATTTGTTTTTATAGTTTATAGTATAAATCTATATCAACACAATGTCAGACGCTGACAGTATTAAATTTTTTTAAACGTGAAAATCGACTGCAAATTCAAAACCAGATGTATTTTCAAAATTAACTTGTTAAGCCTTGGTGTAATTTTAAGTACTATTTACGGAACACCATAATTGTTTTAAAAATAATAACTCAATAGTTTGCTATAGAACAGAGTATGTTCACAAAATGCAAAACTTGACTTTGTTTAAAAGTTTCGTCTGAACAAACAAAAGTACCAAAAAATACATCTCAAAGTTGCAACCATTTTTTTAAACTAAAATCTATTTAAAACTTAACTCTTCAAACAATGACGTCAGAAAGTTAAGTAAATTATAAACTTATCAACTCATCCGTAAATACATAAAAGGCAGATATTTCCACAATTATAAATACAATTATCATAGGATACATGTTTGCTATAGAGATATTTGAGGAAGTAACTTATTTAAATTGGCTTCGAAAATAAAAGTGTAATAAATTGAGGCTTAGCAGATTTATATAGTTCAATGTAACACAAGCTAGACCGTGTTAGAAAACCGAAAATCAATACTAAAATTATGAGTCGACCTGCTTGACCTCAATCAGCATTAAGCCTCAATCAATATTCAAAAAACCTAAATTTAGATCGTCAAAATAAATACAATTAAAGACACTCGTTCTCTATTTCTTTAAATATATTATCGTCTTTAATTTATCTTATAGCTGCTTAAAGCACTGTTAAAAAAATACACGGACGCTTCACACAATTTCAATACACTCAATACATATAGTTTTAATGACTTACAACGACCAAATATAGTAACGGCTTCTTCAAGTAACGATATCAGTTAACATGAACACACACTGGGCGGTGTATTTACTATATGCAGATATCTCCCTATATATTTACACAAAATTGTAATGTAGTTAAAAAGGAGAAAAATGAGAACCTTATAAAATCACTTACGTATCTGTCTATATGTCTCTGTCCATTTGCAATAGCTGTTTTATCAGTCTATTTCAAGGCAGAAACTTACATTGTTTCTTGGAAACAATGTAAGTTTCTGCCTTGAAATTCTGTATATCAATAAAGCATATTTAATCTTTCATATTTTAATAGCAAATAAAAAATATTTATATAGATATTTTAGAACGAAAAATATTTTTTTTTATTTTATATATCATGTGGCATTATCAGGTGACTTGTTTCTCTACAATTTATTGTTGAAAATATCCACAAAAGTTTTTCGCAGAAATTTTTCGTCACAGGAATTTGAAATTGAGATAAGAATAAAATATATTAAATCACATCCAAACAATTTGTATGAAAATTTTGGAGGGTTGTCCCCTTAAAAAGTATTAGAATCAGATATTTATATATCATCAGATATTTATATATGGAATAGCAAGTAAGAGCGTAAGGATTTACAAGCTATTTTTTTAGATATTTATGTAACATAACGAGAACGACATAACGAAACAACATAACGAGAAGTTTATCTTAAGTTTACGCAATGATTTTAAATCCATATTTTTTTTTAAAAATACATAAAATTTTTATAAAAGATACATACATTGTGAAAACAATTGTTATGCGTCATTATGAAGGTACCCACTATATCATATTCCGCATATGCATACCAATATACATTTGCAATCTCCGATTGTCCGCAATTAATTCACTTATCTTGGTATTGTAAGTATTGGTATTGGAAGTAGTGGGTGTATTGAATTTGCTAATAGCCCACCTGAAGATGTTTTAATACAACGAAACCTAGGTCGTGGTAAAGAACTTGAAGAAAGTAGAAATAATTCTACATTATGTAGTTCAATTTGATTGGAAGTATTGTTCCATCTCACTCGTCTTTCTGTTTGATTCGCAACAGCAGAGTCAAGTGTTGTATTATTTGGGTATTTCACCATTTAGAAATTATTTTCACCGTCTATAATTGTACTTTCTTTTTGGTTCTCGTTAAATCTTTGAACGTACTGGCACTAAGTTGTGATTGAGTAAGGATATTGCCAAGAAAATAAATACTTAATAAATTTTGTTAATTATTGTTTAATTATTTAGTAAAGACACTATATATATATATATATATATATATATATATACCATTTTAAAAAAAAAATTTCGTTCCTATGTTCGATCATTTTAATAACTTCATTTGTATATGATAAACTTTAAAATTCTCTACTATTAATTTACTATCAATACACAAAATAGCAATTTTACTAAAGTTTCTTAATAATTATTAGACACTCGTTTTCTTAACTAATTTCATCAACATTTTGATAATTAGATGACTTTTAATTTTATCTTTGACTTTATTAAATTTTTTTAGAAAGTCAAAGATAAAATTAAAAGTGTGGCAGCTTTGAAACGTGCATCGACAATTTTCTCTTTAACCTATTTAGCTACATAATACGGAGGTAATTAAATTTTTAAGTTATTAATTGGTTAAATATTTATACTACAGTTGTAAATTAATTCGTCATTCGATAAAGCAACATTGACCAAAGAGGAGTGGTGGACGGAGGGAGAAAACTGTTCTTTATAGATAAATGAGACCCTTAGTAATCTTAAATGCGTAGTCTAATTGGGCCATTTACCACTTTCGACTGTCATTAGGCAAGTCCTTAAAATGTTGTCTTAGGAATACGTTTGTCGCGTCTTTAATATTTACACCTCAAAAGTATATTAACTTTTAAGATATCATTTCGGAATATACGTGCTCCCTGCTGTGTAATCGTAATCTTTATGTATTGCAACTTATTACTTTTTTCTTACTTGGCGTACTTGTGGTTTATATACGGCGTACGAGTATTCTCATGTGGGCTCATAACAATTTTCATTGGGACTATCCTTTTTCTATATTCGCACTATCCTTTATAATATATAAAGGGTCAATTGACAGAAGGAACATTTTAATTATACACTAAATCCATATAGTATTTTATTGGATTTCATGTTTTGCAATATATTTTACCTGTAACTATGTTTTCATCTTTCATCAATTTTCATTGGGACTACCCTTTTTCTACTGTGCCAGTTCAATGTGTACGTATTTTGACATTTTATATTCTTATTTGATGGATGTAGTACATTGCGTAGAGGATTAGACGTTGTATTTCACTTGAATTTTAATTTCTAGAACTTAATGACATACGAAGGGCCAATTGACAAAAGGAACATTTGAATTATACACTAAATCCATATAATATTATATTGGATTTCATGTTTTGCAAAATATTTTATCTATAACTATGTTTTCATCTTCGTCGAACTATTATCATAATATAATTACGAAATATCTCAACATAGTCAACTGATTAAATTATATTTAAGTTGAGTGTAGAGTTCCACAGTTCAAGAACTACAAAACACCCTTGTGGTGAGAAATCGTGTTCTGAATACTTGCTTATAAATTTAAAAAGACAATAGTAGCAAAACCAATTGGTGTCTCATTATATGAATATGCGCATATATGTAATTTATACTTGCTACGTTAAACTATTATATGAAACTGTTTGAAAATGTATGTAAAATCATTATTTCCGAAAATATTGAATTGATATCTGGAAGATAAGTACATCAATAACATAAACGCTAAACTTTCCAGAAAAATTTCACGATAACAAAATTTCATCACTCTTAAAGATTAAGACAGCGTAAGAAACTTTAGGAAAATATATATTCTCTGTCGGTACACTTAGCCAAGAAATTTTTGCGTTTAGAAATTTGGAACAATGAACTTCAGACACGTTACTTATTGAGAATTTGATGGCAACTGGTTTTGAGGGCAGTACCATTTTAAAATATTTAAAGGTAATTTATTATGTAGGTAACCTATTTGGTACTTCCAACTAATTTTCAATATTCTCTAATTTGTTACATTATATTTATGACATATTTATTATGAGTATCTACAATTTATATAAACATTGGAAATTTAATTTGAGTAAATGGTGAAATGTAACATTATTAGTTAGTATTTATTTGACACAAACAATTAACGAAAATTGGTCGAGTGGTAATTTTGCTCATATTACGTACATCAAAATTTCAGTAGAGAGTTCCTTGAAATGCAAATTTTAATATTTTACGTAGATTTAATATACTCAAAAATTTATAATAATTTAAATGCACGTGATTCCTTTAATTTATTTTACAAATAATATCTCTTTAAAAAAGTGGCATTAACTTATTTTTGCTCCAATTCATAATCTAGTAAATTTAAAGAATAAATCATGCCTATATAAATATTATATAAAACTGAGACGTATTTTAAAACGATATGCAGTCAGTTATATCATAAACAAAATATATTTCAACATCCTTCTTGTTAGTTCCCCTCCTTTTCCAAAATGACATCAATATATCAGAAATTTAATGTAAGTCACCTCCGTATCGCCACAAAATTGTGGTAGACATTTTTTGTACAGAAATTATTATAAATTAGTGGTAAAATGAAATATATTTGACGGTAATGAAACAACAAGAATAGCCATATTATCAAGGAATGTCGGAATGGTAGGATAAATTCTAAAAATAAGATAGCAAATATTCTTGAAATATTTCCAAGCAATATTTTTATTATTTGTATATTTATAAGTTTTGAAAAATATTAAAGTTACTTTAAACACCATTTTAAACCCTTTGTATGTTGCTTCCTTAAGTTAAATACAAATTCAAAGCAAATTCATCGACACAAAAGTTTTACAACTGAATTAGTTTTAATAAACAGCATATTTCATCACATCTCGTGAAATACTGTAGATATCAAAATCATGGTTATGGGCATTTGATATTTTTTATGTATTATGAGTGACTTCCCTATTGAGTTAGGTGGCGAGTTATCTAAACTCTTAAAGTTTATCATATCCTCGCCTCGTTTTATTGTTAAATTAATGAACAATTCTAAGAATAAATAAAACCGACAAAAGTAAAAAATGGTTTTTTGTAGTAAATAGTATAAAACGTTAAACTATTCCATAAATCATTGTATAGAGAAATAGATTTAAATTTTGATGCTAACCTATCCTTAACAATCATAAATTTTTATCACTGCTATATTCTAATAGCAACTAGTTATCCGATATATATATTTTTCTCAATAAATTTCTTGAAATATCAACTTTTAATATATGACAACCTTACTCGTTAAAACTATAACTCGTTAGCGAAATTAATGAAATATTGTTTATTAAGAAATCTATTTTTCGTAATCCGGACCGTAATCATTACATTATTGGTAGCGTTAAGAGACACAAATCTAATTAGGTCTTAATCTTCTTGCTAAAATCATCCAATTTATATGAGTAAGTAAGTATTACCTACAGTTGCTGTTATCTAAACCGAATAATGAAATATGTTTGAAAAATTATTAACAGATGATGTAAGACAAAGACGATATTAAATGTAACTAAAAACAGATAATTAGGAACTGATTCAATACTTTTAATAAGGACTGAGATACCTTAAGATTTATAATGAATACAAAGAATTTGTTAAGTAGAGGTAATGATAAGAGCTTAAAAAAGACGGTCGAGTGCCACTATAGCGTAAGATTGTGAAGTATAATAAGTAGGAATTTCACAAATATATATAAAAAACGAAAAACAAAAAATATGATGTAGTAATTCCTACTACTTTGTACCAAAATTCAATATTATATGTCAACAGGAAGTAGTTTTACTGAAAAAACCAATACAAAAATACGAGATATTTAACGAGCCGTATCTTTTCTTTGCATTTAGGTGGAAGCTGGTATTTTTACAAAAATAAAGGACCACCTAACACCACCCTTGATTTACATTTAGCATTTGACGTTAACTCGATTCCCCTAACTTTTTCTGAAAAAAAAATGGTCTCGACAGGTATACAAACAATCAAGGAAAGGACATGGGATCTATTTTTTCATTCTAAAGTACGAATTCTTAAAAGTGGGGAACACATACGAAACTATACATAAAAGTGAAAATGCAAAAATCTTACTTTATTACCACAGTTTAGCCAGCCTTAATGAGATATCGGTCAATTAAGGCATCTGTTGATCAAATATTGAGAAAGAAAGTGGTAGATAGATGTTTAACAGATATTTATATCCAAAGCATGCTAACAGATATATGCCATCTGTTGCTTTCATATTTATTCTTAAATCATCTTGTTTAAAATATATTATAAAATAGGAAAAATATTGATAAAAATGGCTCAAGAAATATTTAATGTGCAACCAGAATTTTCACGATTACGAAAGATAATTTTTTTTTAAATTTTGTTTTTATCATATAATGAGGGCAGATCCATACTTAGCTGGCACTGTAGTTACTTTTAAGTCCATTTAAAATTATTAAATAATCTCACGGCTTTTAGACTGCCTTTGACAGATTGAAGGCACTCAATATTTCAATCGGGAAAGTTCAATTGTTTCATGTTTTGTATATTTATGCATAACGCAGTGACTTTAGAAGTTATTATGTTTGGACGGAAACAAATTTATTTCCTTGGGAATTTAGTTAAAAAGGAATTAACCTTTTTTAAATTCTGCTGAATGTAAAATAATAAAAGGTAAATTAAATTAAAAAATTTGATAAGTCGAATAGAGCTCACACTACGGGGGCCAAGTACACACTTAGGGTACATAGTATATAAAGTTTAAAGTCGTGACCTTTTCAAAAATAAAGAAGTATAAAACCATCGCTATAATTTTCTGTCGATTTTAGAAAAACTTCTAGTAGAACTGATTTTTCATGACTTTAATTACCGTATCTTCGGAAAAATTTTAGGGATTGTAGAAATTTTTAGCAATAACTTACCTAAAATTCGGAAAAAAATAATCTTGTAACTTTTTTCAACTCGCTTCTTTAATTCATACTCCAGTCGTCTGCAAACACAATATTTTTCTTTCACTCAAAATATGTCCCAGATCAAGATTCTCAAATGAACAATTTTTAGGATAATAAAAAAATCTCAACTTTCGACCATTTCACCGACTTCAAGAAAAGAGGAAGTTCTTAACCGGTTTCGGAACTTTTTTTTTATATAAGTTCAGCGATAGTTCTTTACTGAAGGGACAAACACTTAAAGGTGGTCCCATAAAAAAATGACGATGAGCCAATGATAAAGTCTAGAAATAAACGATGGAACTCCTTAAAAAATGGCAGTAAACTATGATTCAAGATATTTGCTACGGGTAGTCATTTTATAAAGGAACTATACCACCTAACAGGTCAGGGTTTGACAATTAGTTTTCAAGATGAAAAATGGAACTCCTTACCGGAGGTTAGTAAATCAACCGTGATTAAAGATATTTCCTACTAGTAGTTATTACTTCACAAAATAACTACACAGTCATCCAGGTCAGGGTCTGATGATAAGTTCTGGAGCTGAACAATGAAAATCCTTAACGGATGGTGGTAAATTAAACGTGGTTCAAGATATTTGCTACTGGTAGTTGTTACTTTGCAAGATAACTACACCATTGATTACGACAGAGTCTGATGATGCATCTAGAGATGAACAATGAAACTTCTTGTGGGATGTAAGTGAACCAAACGTGATTCTGGAAAATTTTATATTATAAATACGCCCTTTATGAATCAATTTCGTAATGTGAGTATATTAGAAATTAGGGTTTTAAATTTATATTATAAATGCAAGTAACTTAGAAGTAAGTAAAAGTAAGTAATTTAGTTATTTATTGCGAATAAGTAGGTATATATTTTGAGTTAATTATTTTTTACTTTTTAGTACCTTCTTTTTTGGAAGTCGGTTTTTAAAAAATACTTTATTACATTATGCCCTTCAAAGGCACGCAATCAATTTGTTTTCATAAATAAAATAAAATGTGGCATCGCTTGCAGATTCATTCAACTCGACATAAGTTTATTTAGTATAAATGCATATAATATAATTACAAGCATTTATATGTATGTATATTAAGATACGGGTTAACTTTCTATGAAACAGGCAATATACGTCAAATAACGCGCAGAACAATAATGCCCCCGATTCCGGTAAAGAAATCCCATGAAATATAATGTGGATGTAATTTCATCGTACGATTTAAAATTATGTCATGTCGATATCCAACTCTAAATTATATTCGAGTATTGCCATTGATTTTTTATTACTTTCTCTATGAATTCAAACAAAAAGTTGTTCATATTTTTTCTCTGTTATGGTCCGACTTATAATTTACTAACAGTTTTGCAAAAATTATTACATTTAATATCTTACATTCGACGTATCCAAATACAAAACTAACTTTTAGGTAAACATATGTAGACAATTTATTTATTACCATCTGTTTCTTCAAAGTTCATGGTGTATTTAAAGAATTTTCTACCTATGGCCTCGGTTTATGGTCTGATAGTTTATTTAAAATACTTATTGGCAAACCTATCTGTACCTTTTTTATCTACTGTTCAAGCTATACAACTTTGGAATTAACTGAATGTTGACTACAGGAAAACATCCTCGATAAATGTCTTCAAGGTTCGATTGAAGTCCTACTTCTCCTGAATCCTCCTGAATCTCTTCTGTCCTCGTGATCTCTGGTTTTTTTCTTTTTCTAACCTAACTTTATGTGTGTGTTCTATTTTTTTTCTTTTTTAAATGTAAGTTATTGACATTATTACTTATTACGGGTTGGTGTTTTTATATGTACCTTATATTTTAAACTGTACCAATTTTTACAATCCATCAAATAATTAATTTTTCAAAGCTCATTTTCATGGTTCACTGAATATTATTTCTTGTGTCGCAATAAGTCCGACATAAATTAATAAATAAATGAAATGATGTTCAAACCTTGAAATTTTGGGCAAAACTAAAATGTATTATATTGATTACCAACACATAATTCTGTAATATTAATATGTAATACTACGTAGGATCGAAGATAAACATATAGATTAAGATACATTACATTATAAAGGCGACGCTGTCACAATTCGCTCCTTATAAACCATTTTGCCAAGAATGACAAAATATGAACTCAGAAACCTTAAGAAATCATTTTAGATTGAAAAGAAACCTATTTTAAAAGATTGAAGAGTGTTTTAAATAATGATGACTCAATAACGTTATTTTCAATTATACTCTTATTTCATATGATGAACTTCTTTAAATAATGCGATATGCAAATCGTAAACAACTTACTTAAAATACACCACATATTTAAAAAAGAAAAAATTAAATTTTCCATTAACGTTATTATTACTAAGTTGAGTTATATTTTCCAAAACACGTTTTAATTTCAGTATCGAATTGAAGTCAATAAAACATAAAGTAATAAACCTATACTTATGTAAAAAAGACCAAAGCAACAAAAAACGAGAATATTTAGTCTGGATACATATTTTGTCGATAAACAATACTCTCAGCAACGAAATTTTGCACCGGAATAAGAATATCCGCTAATAATTACATCGCTCAGCACTTGTTATGGAATAATTGTAGTGGAAATATGATACCCAATTAATTTTTATTCTTTCTGTAATAAGCAGTAAATTTGCGGAAACCCACATTAGGTATGCAGCCTATTTGAGAAACTTTTTATTAGATATACCATCTGTTTGAAGGAACTGTTATTAGATATGCTGTCTATTTGAGGAATCTTCTATTAGATATGTATGTAGTCTATTTGAGGAAACTCTTATTATGTATACATTTTAATTTAGGAACTTCGTATTAGACATGTAGTCTACTAGATAAACCCTACATTAGGTACGTAGATTATATAAGGGACCTCTTATTAAGTATTCAGTCATTTTGAGGAATGTGTTGTTAGCTATGGTATTTAGTATATTTGAGGAAGCTCTTATTAAATATGCAGTGTTTCTCTCTAAAATGTCTATATGACTATTTTAAAGAAATTATTAATATGATATCTGAGAGTTAATATGCTTTATTATTATACCAAATTTCAAATGTATAGGCAAGTAGTTTCTGAGAAAACTAGTAAATAAGGGTGATTCCATAAGTGTCCCGTTTGTAAAGAGAAAAATAACTAAGCTATCGCTTTCTCAAGAGATGAGTTTTAATTTTGCAAAGGTTTTCCTAAGGATCATATTTCTGATGTCTGTTACAAAGATTTGTGTAATTATACTCTTCAGTATAATTCTACATTTACAGCACGTGAGCATGTCAATTTTTTTCCCGCCTCACTACGGTAGTAACTTTAGTCTGAATAAATACAAGTAACTTACTTGACAAAATTGGTTTCTTTACGTAAAATGATATAAACAAATTACCTCATAAGTCTTAAGTTAAAAAAAATCATTAAATAAATAAACTAAAAATGTAAGCCTTTATGGGACGAAAGGCAGATGAAACGGTCAAATTTATTTATACTTTTAAGTAACAATAATTATTGAAGCATATATAAATATAATAAATGTTATTAAGTTTAATTATTAATAATATTATTATTACAATATATATGGGAGCGGGCGCGCGCGCGCGCGCGCGTGTGTGTGCGTGCGTGTGTGTATGTGTGTGTGTGTGTGTGTGTGTGTGTTTGTGTGTGTGTGTGTGTGCGTGTGTGTATGTGTGTGTGTGTGTTTGTGTGTGTGTGTGTGTGCGTGCGTGTGTGTGTGTGTGTGAATGGGTGTGTGCATGTTTAAAATATATCGTTTGTATATACATAAGAAACGAGCAATGTATAAATATTTTACGTGGATATCGTGGATATATGTCTAGATGTTCATACTGATCTTTGAAAATTTAACTGAAAAATAGGGTAAAATTTCCGAACCGGGGAAAACATGTATGGTTGTGAGTAGATGATATTTATGTTATGAGTTAAGAAAATAAACAATAAACTAACCTTTTATTTAAATCGCTTGATTGTATATCATGCGGTAAATGCTCAGTACATGATAGAGTCATTTCACTATGACTTGTATTTCGGTTATTTTTATTGACATTAGTTAAATTAACGCTTTTAACATTTTAAGAGAGTTTAATGCAATATAACGATATGCACGAGTAAAGTTGTAAGCGTGAGTCAAAAAGAAACCATGTCGATACACTAACACACACGTAAAGTAGCCTGTGTGTAGCGTAATAGAGAGGAAAGCATTAAGTTGGAAAGAGCCGATAAGACACGAAGCTGGCCGAATTACGTCGGAAAGAGCTAAAAAGATACGAAGTTGGGCAAATTAAGTCGGAAAAAGCCGATGAGAGATGAATTTGGTCGAATGGTATGTCGCGATATACCATCAAAACGTTTTAACTCCGATCGAAACGTGCCATTAAATGTTTCTCATCAAAAACTGTCGGAGACAAAAAAATACTAGTTCATTTACTAATTGCTATGTTATAGTTTATGAGCTAGCAATTATATAAACTAAGCAAACTGAGAAAGAAGTACATTGAAGTAGTCATTAGTAGACACTTCATATATGAATCATATCAAATGTCATAACAAACAGAGCATGATAATATTCAATATCCTATACTTTTGTGTATATTGTATTAATAGATACCTGAGGGAGGTGTCCCTAGTCCCTACGAGGTAGTAATCTTCACAGTATAATAATCAGTAGACGGTGGTCTACTGATTATTATACTGTGAAGATTATTAATAAATTAATAAGTTAAAATCAATTAGAAAAAAGAGAAAGCTAAGTCATTCATGAATTTCCGTTACCTTGCTTTTGCGGAAATGTATAAGATGGTTTAATGGATTTTCCTCTACTTGACAATGGACATAATTTACAAATACAGGAAAGTCTGTTAATAGTAACTCAATAGGATATAGAAAAGGTTTTCCATTAATTATTCTATCAAGGTTTTTTGTGCCTTAATGAGAAAATCGATTACTGCCTCTTAGCAGCCACACTCCATGCCCGTGTGAAAATATCGTAAATAATAATGTGAACTATGAAGCCAAAATATTTTTTATTTTTAAGAGATGCTGATCAAAAATTAGATTTTTTATATTAATCTCTTCATTATTGATATTTGGCTTTTCCTTATTTATGACCCTTAATACTACCTTAAATAATCTCCCTCATTCATTTAAAACGTTAAAATATTTTATGCATTTTCATTGTAAGCTAAGTCATATTGAAGACCCCATTAAATTATAGTTTAAGTTTGGTCGTGGTCTAATTCGTAATACACTATGCTATATTACTTATATAAGTAAAGATATGGTAAGATATTATTTTATTTTTACATCTGTGTTTTACTAATTTTCTATACTGCTTAAATACTAGTACCCTATAAAATATCAATAAATATTCATTTAATAAATAAATAAAATAATACCATCCTAGCCCACGACTGATTAATTTTTGCCATAGCAATAAAATTTATTCAAATTAGTTATCTTCAAGTTTGACCTTTAAAGCTCGACAAATTAGTTTAAAGCACGTGTAGATTGAATCCTGGCCTGTGTTGGCTTCGCCTACGAGCGGCGTGTGGGCAGATATATGTAGGTGAAAATTCTCTTTTTTATATAATCAAATTTATTCACGAATGAAATACTAGAAATTTTACATATCTGGTACGAATATACCTTATGAAGTCAAGCGATAGTTGGCAAAAAGGAGTGGATTATTTTTAATAATTAATTTCTTTAAAATATGGCTTGAATGCATTATTTATAAAATTAAAATTAATTTTTAACTTTGGGCTATTTAATTTAATTAAGCCTTTGCTGAGTTTCTCAAATAATGTTTATGTCTCTACCTTCGAGGTTATTACGTGCCAAAAAACAAAAACTTAGGATTTGTTTTAATTTGCTGTTTTACTTATTTCTTATATGCTATGAACAATTAATATTCACATTTTTAAGAAAAAAAGCGAATGACGAAAGAGACAGGAGATTATAATAATTATGAATAATTGAAACAATTACTCAAAATATTAATATTATTCAAATATTTTAGTTCTCAGAATTCATCACTGGAAACTAGTATAAATTCATAAACACGAAATACGGCGAAAAATTAAAGTTTTCACAATTTTCTTGACTCTAAGTTACTATATTTAATTAGAAACGCCATCGGGTAATTGGGTTCATTGATGCTTTGCGAGTAAATTTTGAAGAGAAATTCACTTAAAATTTTATAACTTCATTTACGTTACATATTTTGTCAACCAAATGAAAAACGTAATGCTTTTAATGAAACATTGAAAGAAAATTTTTCTCATGCCTGTCCTCCCCTTGACACCATCTTGATCAATAAAAAGCTTATTATAAACGGTTTAAAAAAATAATTCCATCCAATTATCGGTACACTAAAAATTGTTGGAATGTAGAAATTTAGTTCTTTAAAGAAACTGTAAAATAAGTGTCTTAGAAGAAATTTTATAATCAGCAAAGACAATCAGCATTTTCATATTAATTTATATTTTATGACATCTTTGGCAGTTGGAAAAATTACCTGGTTTTAAAATTACACAGGAAACATGAACAGGAAAACGATCAAGTTTCTACTACATTCTTAAACTATTACTCAAATCTGTCTTAAGAATATTGTCTTAACAAATTTGATTATGTTCAAACAAATATTATTATCTTATTTTAATTCTACACGACACTTTATGATACAAAATGGAATTTCTCTTATATCATATCCTATCTTCTTAACAAATATATCTTCTCCCGTTTATTCGGTGTAGGTAATTGTTCTAGAACACTGCATTTTCAAGTTAAGTAAACGGCTTTCAATAATACAAAGAGTTTTATTCATATATGTTAGCTTATTATTAAATCTATTGAAATTATTGTTTGGTATTTATTTTATGTCTTAATTCTGTTCAATTCATTGTTATTTTATGTCATACATTTAGGAAAAACAAATATAGGAAAAATGTACCATATTCTCCCTAATCTAATCAATCATCAAAATATGATAGAAATAATAGTTAAAAAAATCAAAACCCGACTACGCAACAAAAAATGTAACAGAAAAGCAAATTAATACACAGTGTAGATTTATAGTTCCTTTAGAAGGAATTAAAATAAAGTCCCCCGGTATTCAATTGCTCAACCACCTGACAGCGGTCGCACCAGAGTATGATTTGTTATGGGGAGTAAAAGTAAATTTGTCAAAGCGAGGCGTCGCTATTTTTTGTAGTTATTGAATATTTTGTATTTTTGTTTAATCTAAAAGTTTAAACCATATTAAACCATTAATTTCTTATTGTTAACAATATGTTACCTACAGTGCATCGACAAATACAAACTCTTGCAAGATAAACTTCAAGGCAGTTTTATTTCATAATTTTAAGTCTCTTGAAAAGCTTTCATAATTTTTTGGCTATAATGAATACCTATAATACTACAAGTATCCTAAATTTTAAGGTTCTGGATACAAAAATTAATCTACTAGTTTTGATGATCTGACAGTCAGTGAGTGACAAAATCAGCGCTACTACGGAATCCTCTGTAATATTGTTTTGTTATGTCAGAAAAATATTAGCTCTGTATTTTATTTATTGTATACATATATAAGTTGGTCACAAGTGTCTGGAATTAGTGCACCTAAATTATTCACAGTTCAACACAAGGATTTTCCCTAAAGCTATTTATACAAAATGTTAAAAAAAAGTTGGAAATAAATTTCAAAATTGTACATAACAATCAAATTCTAACAAAAACAAAATTGAGTAGCATAAAACTAGACGACCGAGGCGTGAAGAGCATTTGCAACTTTGCTAATATTCAATACTACTTAATTAAATTTTCATAATATACATATAAACTTAAGTAAATATTCGGAAATATATACTTAAAATAAAATGAAAAAAATTAAACATAAAACACTTCAATAGACACAAATATGATACAAAATTATAATAAACAACGAAGTTTAGGATAATCGTAAATTAAATAGTAAATTTACTCGTTTTTCAATATCATCGTGAATACTCTGTGTATTTGAAATTTTTTTTATAAATCACAATTTCAATGTATAAATTGACAAAGGGTTACACCCTATTTCTGACAAATGTCATAAATTAACTGGTTTGTAATAGTTTAAACTTAACGTTTAGACGAGGAAAACAGTACTGACTTGTGATATTAATTTTAGTGATGCTCATTGTATTCTACGAGAGCGAATGCGACAGTAATTTATTGTTATTACTATATATCTTTATTTTTTAATAAATGTTTCTAATTTTACACTATTCGTTCTTAATTTTAATCAGGAAAATGTATGTTTTCCTGATACTTCACTAGAAATAGTAAATTGAGGAGTCAAATAGTCAATTTTACATAATAAATATTCATAGACCTACTTAACCAAATAAACATATAACTACACTGTGATAAACTTTACATTATCAGGTAAATGTAAATGTCAAGTCGCTGGCGAGTCAAATGAAGCGAGGCCTGTAACAGAATACGTGATTTGCGTCATGTAATCTATCCGGCACGACTATTAATTACGAGTAGTTAATTACTCACTTCAGCGTCTGGTGAAGTAAAGAGCTTATGAGTTTAGCAAGGTCGTGGTGACAATAAGCTGTCTAGTATTTGGAAGCTGTAGACCTCAAACATTTTACTGAAAGTGTGGATGGAAATTCCTTTTAGAAATATTTTATTGAGTTCGACTTAAATATAAAGAAGCATTATGAAACAGAGATGTGTTTGTCGAACATTCTCACAGAAAATTATATTCCTTATTCCTTATTATTATTATAGACCAAACGAACATTAAGTGGTGTTGCCTCCAGTTTTAAACATTTAATCATTAATAAGATATATATGATCATGGAAGCCAGAAATGTTAACTAGTAAATATCTTATTTTTATTAACGATAAAATGAAACTATGTGATATTGTATTATTTATACTCTCTTGAAAAATGCTTAATCACGACCTAGATTTTGTTACATGGCAACATCTTCAGGTGGGTAACAAACCTAACGCCAAATATATTCAATACTCGTAAATAGCTACATGTACATAAAATTTATGTTGATTTAAGTGGTAATAGCTTATTTTGCCTTTGTTAGTATATAAATTATTAATTTCTATGCCAATTATACAGTTCTACAATATTTCACTGATAATAAAATAAGTTATTAGAAATGACTGTAAAAATAAACTATTGGAACTTCTATTTGAGAGAATTATAATATACGATATATAAAAACGATGGCTCTTAATTTTTCAACTAAGCTTTAATTTTCTTTAAATATTGTTCTACTTTGCATATGTATTGCATAATTATTTAATTTAGTTTCATTATATATTGTTAAATATAATTCACTTAATACACATAATGAATGACTTTATAGATCATTTGAGGAAAAAGTATAATTGTCTATACGACGAGTTGCACAAATGAAATGAACAGTACTGTCTCGCCACACATTCTTTCTGTCGAAAAAATATCTGTGTATATGTTTTTTTTGTTAAAAATGTGTTTGTGTATGACAAAGGCGTGCCTTTTGAAAAAAAAAACTACTAAGGATACATACAAAAACGTGTCGAATAAATATGCTAGTTTATCCATCGATCTATGCACCATCTAACGACAAACATAGAGACGTACAGAAAACTATGGCAAATTATTTATGCTTTTAAATAAATTCCAACAAAGATCTCAACTTTGATGTTTTGGGTGAATGCAAAATATCTACTCCATACACGTTAAAAAAAACGAAAAAAACAAGAAAACGACAAACAAATATTTATCATTTTTAAAGGATTTTAGGAAGAAAAATAAAATCAATGGGACAGAAAACGTTATTTAAGTATCTATTTTAAGATTCTAAAAACACAAATATATAATGGCGACGCTCAACCTTATATATTTATCACGTTTTATTAATAATAAAGCAATGACATAGAATTAAAGGGAATGTCACACTAATTGGATGATTTTTCGATGAAAAATTTATAATTGAACTTCGTAAACAAAAATGACAATATAAGGGATGATTATAACGAGAACATTGCTATTATCATTTTTAGTATCACCTAATCATGAAGTGATTTTAATGAGAACATAGACTGAAGTTTGGGAAGCATTTTAAGATAAAATAATACCCAGAAAGCTCACCAAATTATACAGTAGATACGTGGAACAAAGAGAAGCACAACTTCAGGTGTACATGCCAAGTAATATTAATAATATAATGGAAAAGTTACGTTACTTGGTCCCTGTGCATAACACGTGTATGATGCGATGTATACATTGATGGCCTACGGGTGGGATTTACTTTAGCGATAAAAGTTTCCTAATTAATAACGAAGATGTATTAAAAAAAATTAGCTTTTTTATATAGGGCATGATTTTATAATTATAATTTCATTGCCAAGTTTCAAGCGAATTCCAAATAAACATAAATACACGGACAAAATTGGGCTTTTTTAAGAATACATGTGATTAAATCAGCATATGTAATGAATATCTCATTTGTTGTACATGTTTTATTACATTGCAATAGTTACAAAAAAAATTAATAAAATCAATAAATTCTTGTAAGCACATGTAATCAAAGAATAATAATTTATAATTTTACGTAATTAAAATTGTGAACTTTTCCAAATATTGTTCAAAGTTTGAGAAATCAACAATTATATTATAATTAAAAACAATTGGCCATTAATTACTGAAATATTTATTTAGCTCAAATAATTGAGGCCAATATGCAATAGTGCGTATCATGAAATTATTATAGTAGGTACTATGTAAATAAGGATCTAGGTGATTCTTGAAAAAGCGAGATTTTTTTGGAGTTTCAAGAAAATTTTAAATTAAAAGGTTTTAGTGATCTCATATTAATTTTTATTCCGTTTTGGGCATAATCATACAGAAGGCACAAAAGACATAATAAGCGTTAAGAAAATAACCCGTGTAAAAAAAGAATGTCGAGCATAATGATGCTTGGTTCCCAGAATTATTTTCATCCAAGTATAGAATGACGTTCTGTTACAGATAATGACCAAACAGATAATTTTTAGTGTAATTGAAAACTTTATTCATTTTAACATGATATAATTCGAAGAAAAAATCAAGAAAGAGGCAACCCTAAAAGAAATATACTAACAAATAAATGGTTCTTAGTAAAATCAGTCACACCATTTACTTAGGAAATATTACGTAATTAATATTAATAAATAACAATATTTTCAACATTTTTGATTCAAAACACTAATGTTGAAACTTAATGACAAATAGAAAGAAATTTATTAATCAGACTTTAGCACAATTATAAGTTTCATCTTATGATGTATGAATGACTAGAAATCAGTAATTAATTAAAAAATAAAAAATTGCAACAATTTTAATTTTTTTCATGTTAATGGATGCAGTTTTAAGATATTTTTTATATTCGTTGCATTTATTAAAACATTTAACGAAATGCGAATTTCCTTCGATTGTAATTAAATCTTGTGATTTGATAAACAGTAAATGGTGTCAATGAACCGATTACGTCTGATTTCTTGGCCAATAAGGGATCATAAATATTCCCAAATTGCATAGGGCATACATTTCCTGTTGAAAATTTATGAGTGTATATTATAGCCGTATGAAGAGATATTTGCTGGTGGCTGTCACTGAAGTGGAATTATTGCCTTTCATCTGAATATTTAAGATAACAATTTTCCGAAAAAGATCACGGGTACTAAAGCTTAATGGTTATACAGATTATCTTTAAATTTCTTAATGACATTATATTTGTGTACTATTTTACAGGTATGATTTAGAACATTTGCAAATTCATTTCCTATTTTGCAATAGCTTGTAGCGGTTTTAATGTAATTTTCTGTTCTTCAGTAAGAAATGTTTATATCTTATTACCGTTGTTAGAAATAATTTCTCTCTGAACTCACGTCCGTTCATAATAATTTATCTCACAATGGTTCGAAAACTTTTTACACACATATTTAATTTTCTTAGTAAGCGTTCGGTGATTCTAATGTTACAACATAATTCCGTCAACATTTCCACTGATTTCTTTTCCTTATGATTGAGACCTTATACATCATTGAATAGCGCCACATTGAGGTGAAATGGATATTGGACAGTTTTTGTATATATGACTTTAGAATATATTACCCAAAATGGATCAAGTTTACAGATTAGATTAGAATAAAACTTTCTAATCTAATCTGTAAACTTGATCCATTTTGGGTAATTTACATTTTGGATTAGAAGTTTAGAGATACTGATCCATATATTTTTGATTCATACCTAAATTTCTTACACAGCTCGGTCAAATATCTAATAAGGTAACATTTTTGCATCCTCTTTTGTTTCTTGTGACAAATTGTTTTTACAAACTCACAAAGTATTGTTATAGTGTCCGAAGATAGATAGAATCATTCTCATTCGGAAGATACTTGAATTCATTATTATTCTTTCCTATGTCATATATCTTCTCATGTTTTCTCTTCAATCTGTCGATACATTTGTGCTGTGCGCCATTTATTACATGCGCCTTTTTCAATGTTTCTGTAATACTCAGTAATCAGTTCGGTTCCTTTATAATTTCCGGATTGCACAATTAACTGCTGGATAGTGTCAATCACGCTCCAAAGGATTTTTAGGTTGTAAAGTATCTCAAAATCGTAAAATATCGTCAATGACCTTCACCTGTAGCTGGATGATTTTCATTAGAACTCGCTTTTTTGCATTTTATTGCTTTCTTAGTAGATAATTTTTCTAATTCTCCTTCCATTTTTTTATTTTTTGGCTTTGGGACGAGGTGTTTTGTTTTCAACACCTACAGATTTCTTACTTTAATTTCTTTTCCGAAACTGAGCTGTTCGTTTTTCCTTTTCTAATTTAAGTTCTCATGGGCCGTTTTTTATTTTATTATACAGTTCTTTTAAATAGTCTTCATTGGGCAGCATGTACTCAGAAGCTAAGAGAAAACCGACACTTACCGTTCGTCACAAAAATCAACAAATATATTCTGTCTAAATTTTTAATCGCAGTAAGGACACATGAAATCTCCGTCTTCTCTCGTTAAACCCGTTTATTCTTCATAATTGTAAGCTTGTCACTCTATGCGTTCTGTCTTGATAATGCAACATCCCAATTTTTGCTCTCTTTTTAATATTCTCGCTGATTGTCTTTCTTTTGATTAATTTTCAACTTTTTTTACTGATTTTTAACCTTTTTCGTATTTATATTAGGGTTTTAGCTGCTTTTTACCTTTCATCGTCTTACTATCAGAATTTTAGACTTCTCTCTTTTTTCCTTGAATCTTTTTAGTCTTATCTTTAACAGTATCAAAAAAACTACAGTAATACATTGGTCAATGTAGCTTTGCGTTTTTCTTTATAATTAGCGATTGCAACATTTCGAGTCCAAATTAGTTCTTGAATATATGTTTTCTTTTAATTTTGATAAAGGGGAATCATCTTCAGAATCTAATATTTATTTCCTTGGATGGTGGGTGATGTAGGTGTGAGTCCTCTTTGGAACAAGGTTCTAAATTCTAGGTTTTCTCTGTCTGAATAAGAAGTTTTAATGTGAGTAATTCTGGCGCGATGTTGATATAGATTTGAGAAAGCATATATTTTCATACTAAAGATATTCCCGATACCGAAGTGTTTTTCCAATAATTTTAGTAAGGCTCGATTTTTCTTATGATACGACAAGTCGACTTTAATAGAATTTTTCCACGTTACGGTAATTTTTTAATTTAAATTTAAAAAGTTCATTCAATATTTTGAAATTTGCTTTATTTAAATAAGTAACTTTAATTTGAATATAAATAACATATTAAAATAAATTTATTTTATTTAAATATAGAACCCTTACAGAGGGTGCTGAACCAACGTGAAATTCGACTTGTAAATAAGACCTACAAATGCAAAGTTTCTTACATCCATAATTTAAATATACATTTACGTCACTAGAAATAAAAGAAGGGACAGAAATATAAATAGTACAGCATAGCATAATAGTGCAAATGTTTTGCATAAATGTTTTTTTTTTCGCTTTTAAAAATATATTGTTTTATAATTTTTAATAATTGCCTTTTTAAATAATATTTCAGTCTACCGATCACTACGCATATTGAATTGGGGAAGGGGGATGGTGAGGGTACCTACAGGTATAAAATAATTTTTAAGTGTAAAGGATTTTTCAAAGCCGATGTATCGCATTCCTTGCACGAATAATTTTCATTTCCCATTTATATTTTGATTTCTAACAAAATTGATATATTTCATATAATTTGTTCACGTTATATGTCACCATCCTCACCTTATATGCTCTAACCTAATTCACTGCGAGAGTGTGTGGATGTTTATGTAATTAACAATAAAAATAATAATAAATATAACAATAATAAAAAAATTCCTTTTTAATATTCTTATGAAATTCTAAGAATGCTAAGTTCACAAAAGTGATAGTTGCAGATGAGAATATGGACGAGGACATCCTTTTCAGCCATAGTGATGAGAGAATGAGTTAAGGAGCAGATAAATTAAAAATATTAGCACTGAAAACTCCCAAGACAATTTGATAACGTTGAATTCATCATCAAATTGTGTAGTTTTCAGTATTCATATTTTTACTTAATCTGCTCTTTTAACTAGCGCACTCATCGTTAGGGTTTTAAAGTAAAACCCCATTTTAAACTAAAAACTGCATCATCCAAACAGGCGGATAATGTTGACAAATTGGAGCAGCGTCCATTAATTAGACTGATCGAAGTCCTTTTTCAACGTCTGATCCCATCTGATTAACTATATAAAGGAAATGACGTTTTTTAAAATCGCATTATTCCATTATCCATTTTTTTCACTCGATTTCTTTCTGCTGCCATTTAGAATTTAGATCACATTGGTATATAAATTATAGAAATAAATAGCATCTTTTTTATCTGCTGCATGATTATTTTTAGAAAATGAAATGAAATGTGGCATTTGATGTTTTGTTTTTTGGCAGAAAGTATTTAATAATAAATAACACTTGTAGTCAGTTGTGTTTTCTCATAAACATGCTTACACTTTCAAATAAAGCAATCATTGACTTTATAGAGCTGATTAACGTATTTGTGATTTACTAAATCTTTATGTTCGATAAGTTATGAGAAATACTTATGCTGTGAATTAAATTAGGTTTTGATTCAGTTTCTTTGAATTTGCTCCTAGTCTCGTAATCCGAATTTTGTCACTGGTAGATCAGTGAAGATTTTCGCGGGGACTTCCAGTTATTTGGCCGTTACGATACACGTTACAAAATTTAATTTACTATTCGACGGTATTCTGCATTAGGTAAACTTTCCTCATGTATGATGTCTTAAGATCTTTGCCAAATCTTGGGGTGGGTAATTGCTTTATCTTTTCTTACCTATTGAAATTTGTGATTATATTTAAGTATATGTGCATACGTTGCCTAATATAATCACCTTTGTCAAAATTTTAATACTTTAAAACCTTACATACTACAATGAATATTTATTTTCTTAGAATAAATTATGATAAAAGGCTTTCAGATAGTAAGCTAACCCCCTAAAATTTCTGTTTGTCATTTTTAATCCGGGGCGTTTAGTTGATTATCTTAAAGCTATAAATAAAATGTTTAAGATTTAATTTTTTTAAAGTATTTTCCCAGTAAAAATTTCAAGCAAATAACTTTAGTAGTGTTAAAGAACAAATTAATAAAAAATAAGAAATTTAAGAAAAAAATAAGTATATTTAAACATTTCAAGGATCAAATATAACCTAAATTTCAATTGCGTAATTGGATTATTAAATACATTGTTTTATTAAAAAAGAAGTCACATGAATTGTTGAAAATAAATAGCTGGAATTAAAAAATGCTCTGAAACTACATCTATTTAGCCCATGGAAGTTCCGAAATTGCATTATAACTGATAATCTGAAGATTACAATCAGGCCATATTTTAAAATTAAATAAAAGTCACACACATATTTTAAAATTAAATAAAAGAACATTGACCAGAACGGGTAATTATACTACTTAATCAAAAAATAATGATGACACAGCGCATACGCTGAGATGGTTATATTTACGTCTTAAAGAGCACCTTTCAAATAAGCGTGTTTTCAGTTTATGTAATTGTTTGTAAGGCCAGACAAATTAACATTGTTTGATCGCCTGCTAAGTTTTAAGTAATATTATACATCGTTGAAAAGAAAAGCTTAGATAAGACTAAAGAAGATAGAATAAAACTTGACTCTAATGAAGTCGCGTAACTAAAATTACCTTATAAATTTGACATTTATATTTCTTCCTTAGCAGCGTTATTCTTCGTAAATAAAAGCTTGAGTACAACAAATACAAAACTAAATATATTTTTTTGAGGAACACTACTGGAAAGTAGTGATACTCAGCATGTTACTATATTTATGGATCATGTCATATATTACCAGAAAATCTGGCTTTTTATTTCTTATATTGCATAAGGTGGCGTAGACAGTTACACCATTTGAACTAAACATATAGAAAATATCGTATAATAAAATTTACCGAATATAATCAGTAAAATAATGAAAGATTTCCACTAGAAGATGACACTTATTATTTTGCCGAAATTATTTGTGTAAAAAAAATTTGTCCCCGCTATGCAATTTCTCATTACTATTGCCTTCCTTGACAATTTCTTGATAATGTAAATAATGAAGACAATCAGAAATGTTACAGAATTCACATTTCCGACTGGCACTTCTATCGGCTTTTCTAATATTCGGTTAAACCTTTGAAACATATTTTCATTTCTGTACCAAACCTACATTACTTATTCAGTCCCAAATTCACGCATACTTAAAAAAGTGTGCTACGGAATACTCGCGGGATAAAAAAACTGAAAACCTTGCATCGAATCACATCTGGTAAAAACACTTTAATAATCTGTCTTTAATCTAATTGTTTACTTTGCTTGAAGATTCGATCTGACTCATATAATATTTACGCTTTATAATTTAAAAATGAAAAAGGAATTTCTGGAACTTAAAGCATTGGAAATATTATATACCTATAAACATATATCAGTTCTTCCTTTGTGCTGTCAAAATAAATTAACGTCGTCGATAAAAGCGTGCCGACCTGTCTCGTGACATACGCCATATCAACAGACATTGTCCTCTTAGCGATAGCGGGCTCCGCCCTAAGTTTGTCTACAATATGAGCTTAGCTGAACCGTATCGGATTACACCACACGTTGATAGCGAAATTACATGCTTGGTGCAAGTTTTATCATATATGATGATAAATGTAGGAAAATATTCAAAGACTTTTCTTGGTTTTTCTTTTTCACAGCAGATTGAATAGGTCGATTGATATAATAAAAATAATGAACCAATATTATGTAATAATAAAAAGCAAGAAAAATGCAAGTAGAATTCGTGTGTTTAAGGTTTTATTCCCATTACAAATTTTTTTTTCGTAAGCTTTGCTCATTACCTGTAGACGTAATTCATAATTTGTTAATATCTGAAAGTTTTTTCAGCCTCTTAAGCTGAAAAAGACTTTTAATTTGCCAGGAGATAAGGTCAAGCAACAGTGTAGGTTTAATTATTTGTTTTTACATAACTAGAGCCCAAATAAACAGACAAACATTCGTGCAAACATTTTGAAGACGATTATTTTGGTATCTTTTTCCTATTGTTGATGCACATGCACAAATGATGCACATACACATGATGCACATATCCTTTCCCCATTGTTAATGCACATAAATATAGCACAAACTTTGCGTAACAAATTTCTAATGTAGAGTCCTGGTAGGATTTTATTATATACATACTTACGTGTTATATTAACTGGCGCGATTTATATTAATCTTTCAAAATAAAGAAGCTACCAACATCTCATATTAAAAAAAATCCAACTTGGAGATTTGAAATTGTATTTTTAAGTCATATTAACTGTAACCGTGATTCGTTCACGTAAGTTTGAATAATTTTATTATTGTTACTTATACTGAAACTTAAAACCGATGTAACGCCATTCGCTTTGTATCGAATTTTCAAATTATCATATATTTGTTTTCAGTGGGTCTATTTAAATGAAAGGTTTTCAGTGTACAAACTTTGCCAATTCTCCAATGTTGTGTTATGTATAGACGTGTAGATTATCTGATTTTTGAATATTAAAAATCTTTTGACCCTGTAAAAGATTTCTTAATTGATTTACTAGATTTTTCAAATTAAGCTTCACTTATATATAAATTTCGAAACTATACCGCTGATAATGTATGTACCAGAATTGTAGACTTTTTGTACCAGAAACCATAATCATGAAGAAAATTTTGGATAAACAAATCCCTAAAAGTAACATAAGTTGCGTAAGTTCATTCCGATAGTTATGCAAATCATTTGATTTATATTGTAAAACGTTTACTTATCTGAAATATCAGTATCAAGGGTACTTTTTTTATTAAATTATATTTCTTGACCTTTACTTAGAAAAGTGGCCCTTCAAAAAAACTAAAAAAAAATTATGAATATTAAATTGACATAACGACAAAAAGCCGCTCGTCGCGCAGTTCTTCCAATTTTGGTTACCGTTAAACCACTACTTTACAATCAAGTGTGGGTTACTTAATAGATCCAAATTATTAACACCACCATGTTGAACAACCATATAAAATATCGCAGTCAATGTACTGATATGAAGATGAAGTACCGAAAGAAACTGTGGAATTTGACCGAGTGATAAGGCATATTAATCTACATTTTTTATATAGTTAACACTCAAAATTATTTACATGGAAATTTTAGAAAGAGTAAATGAAGAACTCTATTTTTTTAATAATTTATTATGTAGCCTATGAACTGAAAGAGCAAATTCAAGGAGAACCACGTTTTTAATTAAGATTAGTAGTTATTAGGCACGTTTTATGTGTTGTTTCTTCTTATTTCTCTCCGATCTCTGTGAGCATAAAGTTTACTAAAAACGTCAAATGATGGCGTTGGCAGCAAAACTGTTCCGTTGATTCTGATATTAGAAAGTATAAAGTTGTGAATAAAATGATGCGTAAATGATAGTCCAAGCTAATCTAAATACATTACTGGTAACCGCATCTAAACCGATTCACTTTTGCCGAGATTAGCGCGCACGAAGAAAGTGCGCACACACAAATTGTGTATATATATATTAGGGTGTCCCTTATTTTTCAAAGTTTTTATTTTGTAACCCATACCTTCTAATTTTTTTCATTCGGCCATAAAACACTCGAAAATAAATATTTATCTTATTTGAAGCACCGCAACCCGTGCCGAGTTGAGCGCGAAAATGTTCATACAAGTAACGCGGATGACCGGCGCGTACTCGCTCTTGTAGTCATTTGTTTCCAAGTTTTCTCCGGTGTATCGCTTAATTAACGTGCATAATAGTTTCTTTTCAAGATGTCAGGGGAACTTAGAAGTAATAAGAAAAGTATTTTCTTGGTTGGTGAGATAAATCACCAAATAACGGGTGCAAAGTTGCCGTCTAATCGTCAAGTTCTCTCAGTTCTGTTTTTTAATATTCACAAGGTAAAATTGACTGTTAATGAAAGTGCAAATCTTGTAATTCGTGAATGCATCATATTTGGGGAAAAAGCTAGAATACCTACTAGAGCTGTACCTAATTGTGTAAAAAAACTTGTGGATCTTAACCATGTTTGGAGAGAGCTACAAAAAAACTGTAAAAAAACACAGGACGTTTATAAGCATTGCGAGGAGAAGTACCAAAAAGATTTAGATAATTTATTTGATATCGCGCAAGCCGATGCTCTACAAAGAATCAAAATAGAGGAAGACAAAATATTTTTACAAAAAAAAAGGGAGCCAGGGCGTTCGGGTTGCTTAGCGGGTGTTGACAAAAAGTTAGTTGAGAAAGAAGAAAGAGTAAGGCAGAGAAAACTAGGAGATGAGGAAAAAAGACTAAAGCATTTGACGAACAGTCTACCAGTTCTGACGAAAGTTTGGAAGACAATTTATCTTCCACCTATCTGCTACAAAAAGAGTAAGGACGTGTTTTATTACCCTTAAACTAGATGTAGCTTTAGATAGATATAAACTAAGTGTAAGGGATTCTGTTTACATACTTCAGTCTGTTGTAGAAGCACTTGGTCTCAGTTGTGAAGCCTTTCCTATCAATAAGTCTTCTATTCAACGAATTCGGACCCAAATGAGAAAAGAGAGAGCAGAATCGATAAAAACTGATTTTCAGAACAAAGTTTCTGAAATTGTAACTATTCATTGGGATGGAAAGCTATTGCCCAGTTTAAATGTGATAGGTTTAAAAGAAGAACGCTTCCAATTCTCATTTCATTCGGAGAAAAAGACCAACTTCTAGCAGTGCCAAAACTCGATAGTTCTACTGGCAAAAATCAAGCTGAAGCTGTTTTAAATGCCCTTTCTGATTGGTATCTCAATGACAAGGTACAGATTATGTACTGCGACACAACGGCTTCTAATACAGGCCGCTTAAATGGGGCTTGTGTGCTTTTGGAGCAAAAATTAGAAAGGGAATTGTTACTTTTTGCTTGCCGCCATCGTATGTATGAACTAGTACTGAAATGTGTGTTTGAATCAAAGATCCATCAAGTTACTAGCAGTCCCGATATCCCGTTATTTAAAAAAATTAGAGACAATTGGAAGAACGTTAATGCAACTGCTACCGAAACATGTACTGATTTCGTAAAGAAATATTTTTGTGAAGCGATGATTAACGAACTTATTAATTATAAAAAAGAACTACTGAAATCTATTATACGTGACGATTATCGGGAGTTGATTGAACTGTGTATAGTGATTTGGGGGAGATAATGAAAAGAAATTTAAAATCAGACCACCTGGCGCCATGCATCAGGCAAGATGGATGGTAAGAGCTATTTACTCTTTAAAGATATGCTTGCTGCAATCACAGTTTAAAATGAGTGCTAAGGACAAACGAGCACTGCAAGATGTTTGCTTATTTATTGCAATGGCTTATGTAAAGCCCTAGCTTGAGTGCAATTTGGCGGTAAAAGCTCCGAATCAAGATTTATGTTTCTTAAAAACATTGAAAAACTACGAAACAGTCGACTAAGTAATTTCTAAAGTAGCTCTGACCAAGTTCAGCCAACACTTGTGGTATTTATCAGAAGAAATAGTTTTATTTTCATTATTTGATGATGAAGTTGATACACAAACCAAAGCTGATATCGTATCGAATTTACAAAGGGAAAGTTTGTATGATTTTGGGAAAAGATATATTCCATCGAAGGAAGAAATATCTGCTTCTTTTTATGGTGAGTTGAATAAGTGTTTTTTTTCATTTTATCATTAGAAAATGTGATAATTTTGTTAATATATTTCTTTTATTGTTTCACGAAAACGCTTTTCTCCAAGAAGACGTCTCTTCATGGGAACAAATCCCTTCCTTTCAGGAAGCTAAAAAAAAAGTTATGTACTTGAGGGCAGTCAATGACACAGCAGAGAGAGGCGTGAAGCTCATGCAAGATTTCATGGATTAATAACTGCTGCAGAAGAACAAAAACAGTTCTTGTAGCGTTGTGTACAAGAACACAGAAAGTTGTACCCAGATTGCAAGAAAGATACTTTAAAAAAAAAGTATCCTGAATCCTGAATTATATATATTTTTCAATTTTATAAATAAATACATAAGCTAAATTAATCTTCCACTGTTTTCTATTATAAAATATGTATTTTGATCATAATATAGCTTACATGCAACTAAGTCTTTTAAAACCGTTGTTTATAAAAAAAAATGGTGCATTATCGGCACGGGTTGCCATTGTCATATGACGATGAAATTTTACACGAAGGTAGCCTTTAGTACTATAAAAAGAATTAGAGTATTTGAAAGAAAAAAAAAATCGGTGATATAAGGGACACCCTAATATATATATATTTATATATATATATATATATATATATATATATATATATAGTTATTTTAAGGTTAGGCTTATTTTCATTATTTTTTATTTAAAAGTCTGAGATGTTGCATACAATTCACATTGATACCCCAAAGAAAAAAAAACATGTACAAAGTACAGCTACTCAGAAATATTATTCTTTTATTTAACTTTGTATAAATCCGGTCGAATTTAAAAACTGCAAAGGTGAGATTTTGAACAAAACTATATCTCATGACACCAACATCAGGTGTTAACTCGGTTTAATTGAAATATGAAATAATCCTGGTGGTGTTTTAAATTTATTTTAATATAAAATTTTAATTGACCAAAATTGTTACCCTCTTAATAAAAACAGCAGCAAAGGTAGCAAAATCGGTTCATCTAAATATTTTGTATATTTGGTGCACCGCATAGTATCGCATAGGAGTAATGCTCTATAATAAAAATATTCTCATAACTGATGAGTAATGTATGAAAATATTGCAATTAAGTCTTCATACGTCTAAAGACTATCATGATGACAATATTCCGGAGTGCAATAAGGTAGGTTTGAAATAATATCTTTTACCTAATATGTAACAAATAATTTAAGTTCGGAAAAAGATTTCTAAAAAGTAACCGTCGAATTAAACGAAACCAAATGTTAAGCCAACGCCGAAACGCGGAAAATAATTTTCTTTATTCACACTTTGCGAAGAACATAAAATGATTATAGTTAAAATAATTTAGAAGTCAAATAAAATTTAGAAAATCTGGTCACTAATTTAGAATAAACTTCTGCCAGAAAGTTTCTTGAATGTCAAGCAGAGTGAAAACGTTTGGAAAACAATCCGACGGAGTTTATAAGTAATGTTGCGAAAAAAAGCAATCAGTGATTCTGTAGCAAGCAATTTTCAGTTTGTGAATAAAAATTCATGGAATAAAAACCAGTTTCACTACAGAAAAGGCAGCTTGCTAATCAATAATATCATGTTTATTGAAAATGTCTATCATATTTATTACTTTCTTTATTATTCAGGAAAGTGAATTTATGTAGTTAAAATTTAGTAATTATACTATTTGAAAAGGTAATATACAATTCTCATTGTGCATTATACAAGTTTAACCCACTGATTTTAAATTTAACGTCAGTACTAATATCCGCGGTAATATAACATATACATGTAAACATATGTGTGTGTGTGTATATATACATATATATATATATATATATATATATATATATATATATATATATATCACCATATCTCGGAAAGGAGAATACATATAATATATGTGCTTAGTGAATTATCAGGCATTGTATCATCCAAGGTACGTAGCAATGTAATTAAAAATTTTGTTGAAAATTTTAAGAAACAATCAAGAATTTACCGCACATAAAGTAAACATTATAAAAAGTTTTATGTAATATTTTATTTACATTGAATAAATTAATTAGTAAAGCTTTTTTTATAACTTAATTCAATAAAGCAACGTATCTAATTCCAGTCATGAAAAGCAACATTAGATCAAGCTATCACAAATCATAGAACGGACATAACATATCATAATGAGCGTCCCGAATAATATACCTAAGTATTTAACGGACATTTGAAAAAAATTAGCAAAATCTATAGGTATAATCCGCTGTATTTCTCCCTCTTATATAAAAATACTTGAATAATTTTTAACGGAAGTTGCTTTCAACACATATTCGATATTGCGTATTTGGCATTACAATATCTATACAAACTTACCTACACTTTGAATAAGAACACAGTTAACGAAATTGAAAACATTAAAGCTCTCGTTCAATATCGACAAAGCACCTTTGAGCTAATGTCATTTTCAATACACGAATATGCACTACAGGTGGCGTGTAATGTGATTGCTCGCACAATGTGATGCGATAAAGCGGAGCTTAACTTGTGTTCGGGGGAAATTTAACGCGGTGGATATTCTGTTTCCTAAAAATGTTAAAAAGAAACGCATGTTGACAAGTCTCGTATTATGAGGCGCGATCTTAGGAAAGCGTATCATTATTGAGCACGCGTCACATTTTACACTTTCGATACTGCTTACAAACATGGAATCCCAGCTTCCATGTTTGTAAGCAGTATCGAAGATAGATCGTACAAATGTAGAGAGTAGATCGTACAAATGTAACAAATACATTATTACCACCATAAGAAAAGCACTAGCTACTTTATCCACAATTTATGTCGTACAATTTTAAATTATTACACTCTTTCTGATGCGATTTCCTCTACATAATAAGTTTTTAATATTTGATACAGGTACTTAATATATAATACATGCACTTAACATTTAGTGCAAAAAATGACGCAGTTACTCAAATTGATTACGTTCGTAATATTATAAAAAAACAGAATGAATTTTGGTGTTAAACAATACAGTACCGATATACGTGGCGGTGTGTGTGCCGATATACGTTTACAGAAAATTAATTGATTTTAAAATAAATAATTATATTTTGGTCATATTTTTGGGTTAAAAAATGTTACGAAGTTTATTTTTCACCTCCATAAAAATATATTCGTTTCATAAACATTTTATAATGGACGAAATTATCGTATTTTTTCAGCCGTCACTTGTACACTGGTCAATTGGATCATATATAATGTGTGTACATTAGAACAGATTGAGATAATGCTGACAATTTCGTAACTTATATGTGTTTTAGACATCCAAGTTATTTTCAACTTACTTAGTTAATAAATGATAGATTTTTAAATAAAAAGAATCTGTAATAAAAATTGTGTAACCTTTCAATATTTCATAGCGTGCTTAATTTAGGGTCATCTTTTAGAAAGCAGTTGCGTTTTATTATATATTGCTGTAAGCCCGCTGTATTTCAGATATCGTCTAGTTTAGTTAGGTAAATGGAAACAATTAAATACACCGATGCTTTTTAGACATCGCCTATCACACAAAATTTAAAGTTGACCCAGTCATCTGATATAAAAAGCAAAATAAAAGTTTTGAATAAACCTGCAACCCAACGACCACATCCGTGATGTAGTCTTTGAAAAAGGATTAAATAATTTTATTAAAACCCCCCGAATAAAAAAAAATAAGAACCCATTAATATAATTAGAAACCCAAGATCGATAAAAATATATACGTTTTTTTAAAATTTATGTACATTTTTAATCGATCATATACCTTTCGATTTCATTAAATTGACTTAGAATATAAAAATATTATATTAGGTACTCTGAAACCTGGCCCAAATAATTGGAAGACCTTATAGAAATACATCTTACAATTACTGTCCGGTGACATTACATTGACCTAAACCTGACCTATCCGGCAAATGCTGGCCATTCTATAATAGTATAAAATATAATATTTATTTACCAATTATACGTTCCTAACATTTTGAAAAAATGAGGGGATAGAATTAAAAACTATTTTTTAAATATTTTTCTTAGATATTTAAGAACCTTTAAAAAAACGCTGACGCCAGGACATACGAGAAGCTGACACTATATTGAATAATCTTCATCCCGAAATATCTTTGTTCGTTTTAAATGTGAAATAAAATGACTATTTGGACATGCAAAATTTCATTACTTTTAAGACACGGTTTTGTGCAGCAAAAAGTTTAATTGATGTCACTTTTTTCTACATACTCATGAAAGTTTCAATTTGATACTTCGTATAATTAATTTTAATAAATAAATCAATCAGCCATCCCATATGTCAATTTAAAGTAAAATAAAGACTCTATTTATTTAAAATAAAATGAAACGCTACTATCAAATTTCGTCATTCTTTCATACCTTTGATAATACTTATTGCTTTACTAAAACTTTTTACAAAGATATACTAATTAAACGGTAACTCGTGTGAGGTAATGATTTTATTATCACAATAAATTAAAATTTTTTATGAAACATTTTCTGAAATTAGTAAAAAGTAAATGCAACTGTTATACACAATAAATCGATGCCATCGATATTGCTGTACCAATTTTGCGATCTGAGCCATTCTACGGATTATTGCTGCCGAAAACTACGCGGAGGGCGAGCAGCCAAACTAACGCAAATAAAAAATATGCCACAAAGGGGAGAGATTTCAATGCGGAGCCAATAAATAGATATTGAAACTGTGATAACCGCTACAGGGACGCGCACGTGCTAGCGCCATTCGACGAACTGGCGACTAGGCTGTCGCTTGATTCCGATTTGAAACGTGCACACCGCCCTGATTAGAGTCTAGTTTTACTAATTTATGTCGATTTGAACTCTAAACATACCTCTCTACGGTAATTCCGTATCCGGTCCTAATACAGAATTACGACGATTTTACTACTAAACTACTTACTTTTGTCAAAACTGCGTCACGGCAACGCCGCGTACTTTTGTCTGTCTTTTTTTCTGCCGCGTACTTTTGTCTGTGTTTTTGTTTGTTCTACATAATTTTGTCTCATACTTTTTGAATCAAACGACTTTTTCAATATCTGCAAAGGTTTATTATATATTGGATTGAAATTTTTACGTTACATTTGGAAAAATTTTGTGATAAGATTTCCTTAATCTATTTATCCTAATTTATATCGATATGGATTCTAAGATGTTTTATTAATATTAGGGTTACTTAAACTCTCATGCAGTTGTCGTTACGGTCATGCCAGGGTATCTTCACACTTTGGTAAATCGTTGGCCTAATTTGTTATCCTGTTAAGTATGGACTTATGTATGTTGAAAAAATGGTTGTTCAAAGTTTGCAGGACACAAAAAAAGCAGGATAATGTTTTTGTTATTCTAGCTATCAAAATTCTGAAATTCCCGTTGGTTTTTGTATAACTAGTATCTTGTATAACTTGTATAACTAGTAGCTTGTCATACACACATCTCAGAAAGTTCAGAAATTTAATTACTTTTTCAATTTGGTTTAGAACTTAGCAGTTTGGATTATTGTATAATTAAGTGGATTATTGTTACAATCAAACAAATTCAGTCATTAAATTCATATTTATTACTTTTTTATTACAACTTTGGAAAATATAAAGTTATAATAAGTCTTCATTTCTACCCATCGTTGTCCACTCATGAGGTAAATCGTTATAATACTTAAGGTATGGTCAGATGGTAGAGACTTCTTTATTTGTTATAAGTCCTCAAATTTTTGTGCAATAATTTTCCATCGGTTTTAGTGCAATTGCCTTAAGTTAGTAAATTTACAAGGATCTAATTTCAAAGATATCATTTGTGGTAAAGGTCCTTAAAACAAGTTTTATAAAGAATTGAACCATTGCTTTCGCACCATATTGTACGAATGTCGGTCACCTTAGGATTTCCTTTTGGTTCTGCTTGGATGTATACTTCTATAAAACTGAATTTCGTCGAAATTTTTGAAGAGGCTATGGTCCAAATATTTTACAACTTAAGATGCTGGGTATTTCACACCTCCAAACATTTTTGTTCGTTAAATTTATTCTTGTGCTTCATGACAATATTCAAAAGAGCGTCGAATAAAATAAAATTTTATTTTGGTACGTGCAACTGTCACTGCAGATTATTATTGTTTTATTTAATTTACAGCATTTACTCCAGGTATTATTTTGTTTTCTAAAAAATCAGCTAAAATTGAAGCAAATTCTTTAGCATTAAGTCCACCTTTTATCTCGTTTCATAAAAAAAACGGAAGCTTTCTTTATTCTTTGTACTAAAAAGACAGAGGTTGTGAACTTGCAGCATCGTTTTATAATATAGCGTGCTGGCATTCGACTTAGATGTCATTAGTACTGCTTTTAAGTCCACTGTAAAAACGTAATTTTCTCCCTTTTTATCAGCATCTTTATCTTATCTCGCATCATTTATTTTCTCATTATCTTCATTGTATTCTTCTTCTGTAACTTTTCCTACTTTTTAACAGACGAAACATGTTGATGTAATAGAACGTGCTTCTTTAGGTTTATTATAATGCCAACAGCCTAGTTTTTTCTCTCTCCCAAACAATTTTTTCCCTTCTTCTCTTCTTCATTCATTCTTCTTACTAATCCATTCTTTTTTATTAACTTCAAAACGTTTTCTTCGTTTCTTACCCTTATTTTTTTTAATAAGCGAGTGTGAGTTTGAATCTGAATGCATAAGGCAGAAGTTTATTTTCGGTGTCACTATCATCTGATATCGAAGGATTAGGTAACCTAAGATATATTTTGCATAGGTCTATCTGAAACTAAAATTCTTTCTGCTGTGTCTAGGTTATTGAGAATAGCTTGATATTCATTAATATTTTATTCTGGAGATATAATATTATATGTCAAACTTATATTGTATTATGTTGTATTCGTATTGAAGCAATTTATGTGGAAGTGATCTAAAGATATATCATTAATTGTGGTGCTTAGCTAATATGCAATATCAGATAAAAAATTATCTGTTTTTTCTGTAATCAAAATACTTGATAGATCAGTCGGTATTAACCGTTAAATTATTATGTAAAAAAACAATTAAAACAAACCGAGACATAGACACACTGGGCAAAACCAGGACCGGTAGCTACAATAAGCATGTAAACACTCCAGAAGGGTTGCACCTATTTGAATTTATAGATTTTCATTGAAAATATAACGGTCTCAAAAAACCTGCAGTGGTAAAATTAACATAATCAATAATATATATATATATATATATATATATATATATATATATATATATATATATATATACACATTTTGTAACATAATATTAATACCGTAGTAGTTTGGTATCCAATATCTTATTTTTTAAAGTTTAGTAAATCAAATTTCTTTATTCCAATTCTCTCAAGCGTCAATATCCAAAATGCATGTCGCGAAAGTGAAAACGACAGCTTCATATCTTAAAATAGTTTTCAAATAATATATATGGCGAATATATTATGCGTCTATTGATAAATGAATCTTTTGAGATTTGCCGAAATCAAGCAGTATTTTATAACAGCCGATTCTAGCAAATGTTCTAGATCTGGAAATTTTTTTTCATATATTATAACTTCAAAAAGAACCATCCAATGTTATTTTACCTTCACTAGAAATACTATAGTGTTACTATAAGGAACCACAATTAGGTTCATTCATTAAAATGTATTTTATTCTTTCTGTTAAAATGAGAAAAAATTTCACATAATAAAATTAAAATAATTTTTGTATTTAGTGGTAGTCATGAATTTTTAGCATGAACTTCTGGAGTAAATGTCGATTTCCACTTATTTATTTTCTTTTGTTTTTCTTATCTTTTTTGTGAATTAAAACTATTTAAGAGTGGTTTATGAATTTCGTGCACTAAATTAAAAAAAAATTTGGGTCAAGTAAAATGCAACAAAACTTTATTTCAGCCTACGCCAATGATACGGTGAGAAACGCACCTGAGGAAACGTCGCGGATCACGTAGCGCACGAAGTCTTCACGGGTCGTTAGGAGCATAGATTGCGCCCAATAACGACCAATTGTCGCATTGTGCCGAAGCTTTCGACCGCCCACCCAAATTTGACGGTCTTATATTGTGTATTCAATTTTCAGGTACGAGAGAAATTGGAAAAGAATATTCGCATGGTATATTGGCGTGAAAGTGTTTGGATTCCACATTTTTATATTCAGAGTTGATCGATTCTTTTTATTGACATCTTTTTATTAACCTTTGCATGGTGGTTGTGAAAATTTTAACCATTACTTTATGATCAATTTTTAAGACGCTTCAAAACAAATTATTTTGTATGTTTTATTACGTATAATAGTTTCTTTTTCATTAAAATATATAGTTTCATTATAAATAATAGAAAACTCATCAAAACGTCAAAAAATAATATAATTTATATAAAAATCAAACACAAATTTTCAAAAACAGTTATTCTTCATCAAACTCTTCGTTTGAATCTCTCTTAGGTTATAGCAGGACCAATAACAAGACATCACGAATCAAATTATCCGTGCATTCAAATAGGCAAAAATATATAGTGTGATCAATAGTTAGGAGACCATATACCAAATTGCTACATTAGTTGAGAGTACATATTTAGAAACAGAATACGTAGAAATACTCGAACAATTTCTTTCTTACAATCGTTTTTCGGTTCAAATTTTGACTTAACAATGTAATATTAATATAAAAATGAAGACGCCATATTCCTCATAATAAGCCGTGTAAATGTTAGAGCAGTAATCATTTCTAAATGACGAAAAATAATAATTATATGATTTATTGAATCCAAAAGTCGAAAAATGATCAAAGCAAAACTTTGAAAATTAAAATATTTTACTTGAACGTCTAACAGTGTCACAATTTTTAATCAATGTAAGCATATATATTAATTTCTTGCGTTTTTTCTGAAAGTAATGTATTAAATATAAATCCTCTACTTATTATAGTAATCAAATCATTATCCGTTACAATATTCTGAAAAAAAAATTCACTTCCGATTTAAGCTTTTTTGTTTTTATCTTTTCCAAATTTTACAGCCTTGTTTCCTGTGGATTTAGGTAGAACAAGCATTACCTAGTTAATCATCGTATAACCACGATAATGAAGTGAAGAGGATGGTAAATATTTCTTCCAGTTTCCAATCTCAGCCTTCCTGACATTAGTTTATCAATTCCAGTTCCAGTCGGGGGAGTATATAAAAATAAAATTCGGTCATTCCCTTCAACTACTTTCTTAACTGCTAACCGTATGAACTGATAGGTCTTGTGAATGACATTGATTCTATCCTCACGTATATATTAATTATTACTTGCCTTAGTTGTAAGGAATGTAAAGAAATGTAATTGACAAAAAAATATATATTGACAAAAAGTAATCCTATGATAAAAAAAGTTGAGACAAGAACGGGTACCAAAATTCTGGAAGCTTTTATTCGTTTCGTAGCTAAAAAATGACAATAAAACTCGCGTTTCTTTAAAATTGAACCAGAAATGAAATTTTTTTACATCCTGTAATTTTTTGAATTAGTCTTCGTTGCAAATTGTATACATTTTTGTAATCATTAAAAGAATGAAGCACGAGGTCCACTCTTCTTCAAGGGATTTTAATACTGTTATTTCTAAAACGAAACTCTGATAAAATGAATATCTGAATGTTTATTCTAAAGTTTCAGTAATAAATAAAATCGCGGAATTAAAATAAAGTGGGTTTGTTATAACTTTTGAAATAAAAACATATTCTCATATCAGTGTGCTTTAACCACTTGTTATTCTCCAAAGAATTAATAACGTAATATCCCTATAATCCGAACAAAAATGATAATACGTTTTTTTCAGCACTTAGTCTTTTCTTTTGTTGGCAATTATTTGGAAGGAAATACGTCGGAAAGATACCAATTTCCTTCATCTATTAGGAAATCAGTTATAATACCTGGATGCATTCTATCTAGATTTAATTACACCAAATTTTATTGTTTGAGGATTCAGCTATGTTTTGAGCTTCTATTGTAAATAATTCATCTAGCACAAAACTTTCCGACGCATATAGATTTTTGTATGATGTAATTGTACTTAAATTAATACCAGCACTTAAATTAAAAATATTTTTTATTAATTTTTAATACAAGCTGCAGAATTTTTATTATCTTTGGTTGCTGCTGTCCCAGGTTATCTTTTCTAAGTCTTACTACTAAAATAAATGCAGCTATTCTTAAAATCGTTAAAACAGTCGCAGATATTTGTGGAAGATAATGGATTTCATTGCCACAAGCTATTTGAAATATATCGTAATTTTCTTGATTATTTAGATAACATAGGAAGTAATTAATAATACCGGCCAAATGCACGTCACGCTCATATTCTAAAGACTGGGCTTACATTAATTGAAATCACATATGTTTTGATACAATAGTGAAATATTCTTTTCATTTGAAGTATATCATATGGCAAGAAATTTTCTTATGTATAATATATTTATATAAGAAATCCGATGAATAAAAAAATCAGTCTACTCACAACTCACAAACTGAAGGAAAACTTAGGATTCATTGTTTAAGTACACGCTATTTATAATATTGATATAATATTGATTAGAAATTTCAGGTATCTACGTACCAAGGTTATCAAGAATAACAAACCTAGAAAAAAATGAGTCTAAAAATTATAATTCATAAGACTTTGGCATCGTTATTTAAATAACATTCACATTCTACTAAATAAACCCTTTTCTTTAAATTGCACACATTTAGTTAAACAAAAATTCGAAATAACATACACGTATAATAAATTAAAACCTATTATAACAACAGAATTTCATAACCAAAAATGTCGTATAAGAATATTATAACCAAAAAGTTCCATTTTCAAAATTATAGCACAGATTTTTCAGTATCTAATAAACTTCAGTACTACTTAGTACTTGAAATTGTCAGGACGTAAGTCGTTTAATATCTTCTAGTTTTGTCTTATTATTGTAGAATTCGGAAAAAATATTATTTTATTGTAATAAAAAAATATACTTTTTTTGTGTACATTATATGTATGCAGATATTATGTTGGGTCAACATAAAAGATTTCTAGATTAGTTCTTCTAGTGTTCTTAAAAGAAATGCTAGAAAATATGGAGAATCTGAATAACTAGAAAGAATCTAGGAGATTCTATAAACAAGCCAACCACACAAGGAAATTCAAGCTCAAGAACCAACATATGCAGAAATGAGAATGGAGAAATTATGGGAGAATTCTGTTAGGTAAACATATTTTCAAGATCTACTTGAAGAAAGAAATGAGAGTATTTCCTTTTAAGATCAAAACCATCATCTTAAGACGAAGGAAGGGTGGCTATCAAAAAGCTCAAAGATAAAAGATCGGCTGGTCCTGAGTGTATACCGTCAGAAATACTGAAAGAAGTTGAGCTCCTTTTAAATGTCATTCATAAAATTATGGTAATATATATATATATATATATATATATATATATATATATATATATATATATATATATATATATATATATATATATACATATATACATATATATATATATATATATATATATATATATATAAATATATATAATTATATGTTACACTTCTTAATACGGCATATAAACGTTCTCCAATCTGCTATTTACTAGACTTTTGCCCTTTGCCAATAAAGAAATTGGAATATATCAATGTGAATTTATAACTTAAAAATCTAGTATTGGTCAAATTCAAGTCTTAAGATAAATGTTGGAAAAAGTGGAACAATACAATATTAAAATCTCCACTTATTTATAGATTTTAAGGCGGCATGCGATAGCATACGGAGGGACCAATTATTTGAGGCAATGGCTGAATTTGGAATCCCCGATAAACTTAAGGCTTTAATTTTAGCAACACTTCATAGAGTGAGATATAGGATTAAGATCCAAAGACGGTGATCACAACCTTTTAAAACAGAAAGAGGCCTACGCCAGGGAGATTCCTTGCCTGTCTATTGTTCAATTTAGCTTTGGAAAAGTGCATTAGAGGCAGTGGAATAGATCTCTACAAATATTGGCCTATGCAGATGACGTATATATTATTGGAGGTAAGAAAGGGCAGTTAAAGGAGCCTTTTCAGCCCCTGAATTCTTAGCAATAAATATGGGTCTAACTGTCAACCAGGATAAAACATGGAAATTTCACATTCATGGTAAACTATAATACCTCTCTGTACTTTATCTACCTTAGCAGAGTAATTAACGACAAAAAAATTAAGAGCAGAAATTGATAACAGAATTTAAATAGCAAATAAATGCTTCTATGGTCTAAGAAATCAACTAAGGTCTAAACTCATTAGTCCGAAGACTAAACTAAAAATCTATAAAACACTAATTCTACCAGTCCTACTTTATGCAAGCGAAACATGGACCCAAAACTTAGACACACAGCTATCACTGGACACGTTTGAGCGAAAAGTCCTCAGAGATATCCTTGAGCCAGTGCAACTGGCCAGTTGAACTGTATAAACTCTACGGACATCCACAAAATACACCAGTAATCCGTAGTAACATATTAAGATTGATTGGTCACATGTAGAGAAGCCCAGAAGATAACCCTACTAAAATATTAACGTTCAAAAAATTCGAGCGTACTCGACCAAGAGGTAGGCCATCCTCTAGATGAATGAATGACATCGAAAAAGAAATAAAAAGTGTGAACATAAGTAATTGGAAACGACTGGTCCCAACTTACCAGTACGGAGGAGACTCTGAAAGGAGCGCGTAGTAGAGGCAGTCAAGACTTGCAAGGGGCTGTTGCGCTTGTAAAGAAGAAAGAATATTAGTTCTTAGCAGGGGTGTATATTTGGAAAATCTTGCAAACCGTATTTTAACAATATTGGTTTACATTGTAACACTACAACCACATGTACTTATTATAATAAAAAACTGTTATTAAACTACGTAATTTCCGTGTAATATATTAATCTCTAAGATTAAAAAAAAATCTACACGTGTTTAAATATACATGCACCTTTATTAGGAATATGGTCCATAGGACTGAAAGGGTTTTTAATATTCTTCTAATGTACGTAAATCTTTTCGAGTTGATCTAATGAGAGTATACAAATCATGAAGAGTCGCAATAAACGATTTATAATTTGATCTCACACGCACCTTGATACTGTAATATGAGAATTATGTCGTGTTCGAAGAAAAAGTGAAGCAAGCAGTATACGCCCTTTTGTAAATATATTAAAGACACCGGTGAAAATAGGTTCAGGCTTTTACACCAGAAGGGGCAGAATTAAACATGTAGATAAAATTTGTAACACAATTGCAAAAATGTTTTCAGATAAAAGGGACATGTCACGTAATAACTACTGAATAATTCAAGGATATTTCCATTACATCTCGGGATTACCGTATGACAAATTACATTTTTCCTTGATTGTTTTTATCGATAAAAGATAGTTCTTTATAATACTATAATTAATATAACTGCCTTCGTTTTGAAATACAGATATTGTTGATTTAATAATTTTTTTCATTTTCGTGTAATCGTTGGGAATCATCCCCCAGTGACTGATATAAAAAAAAATTATCCCATTGCACTTGCGCGTTGTGATTTTATTTTTAATTATTATTTTCATTCCACATCCAACGATGCTATTATTGGGTAAAATGTATTTTATAGTCTTTAAATTATGATAAAAATGCATGCGTCATTTCCATTGTTCTTGATTGTTATTTAAAATTAGGGTTTCTTTGGAACATAAATCAATAAGCCATAAGACGTAATGTGTTTGCGGCTTCGAAAGAACATATCCCAATATAGTGGTTCATTTAATTTTTCAATTTTTAATATATGTTTAATATTGTTTTAGAAATAAAAAGTAGAAATGGAATGAAATCAATCTTGGTATTTAGAGGTAATACCGTTGCTAATATCGCTTTCAAAAAGAGACATGGACTAAATGTTAAGAAGGAGATATGGACTGAAGGTTTCATTTATTTTTTTTCCATATGTAGTAATAGAAACATTTCATATCTTGGAAAATAATATCATGATTTTTCCCTTTTCAGTTTTGTTCCAAGGAGAAGAACAAAATATGAAGGTGGAATACTTAAAGAGGATACGTATTAAAACAAGCCCTGGTACGCCTGTATTGTTTTATTATTTCCGCTAAGTTATCCCTATGTGTAATAAAAACCTTTGGGCCAGGAAATATTCTATCTGACAAATTTTGAAATGAAAATAGTAGTAGGAGTTGTAAGGTTGCAGAGTATAAATTTTGAAGTAGTCTTCTCAATACGACGTAAATATTTTCGTAGTTGAACATGTCATAAATAATGTGGAAAAAAGAATGATGTGTACGATGTTATTGAATACAATAATTATAGCTTCTTTTAAATGTTGAGCAGTGTTACGAGAAACAAAAAAAAACACTTCGTGATAGAAAGTGTGAATTTTTATTATAAATTTTTTTCTTCACCTACTAACGATTTCTTATTCAACCGTATATAAAACCATACTATACACAAATTGTTAACAAAAAATTATTCCACTATATCTGGAAAACATCGAAAAAATCAAATACATGGGTGTAAAAGATCAGAGACTAATCAAAGGAAGTATGTCATACATTTTGGAAATGTTATTGAGAGTGGTATAGTTGTAAATTTAAAATAATCAAACGCAGAGCTGTACACATCATCAGAATTTAGTTTATAATAATTAATAGATAGAATCTTGAGAAAAGTAAAAATAGAGGAAGTAGAAAAAATGGAATGGGAGAAAATAGATATATATTCACTTCATATATAAATTGATCAGCTCCGACGAGAGTGACCATTTATTCTTCTTATCTCAGAACAATACGTTCTTGGAAACGCAGGTGTGGGAAATAATTTCTATTATTTCTAAAATTGTCAAATCAAGAAAATTACAACAGGTATTTAAAAAGGACTCGTAAAAATGTTTATGGTGTATGCTCAACTGTGAATGAAATTACACCGTGTCGTAAAAGGTTATGTTAATAAATAGTATCCACAAAATAAAGAAATTTTATTTCCGTATTAATATCAATAAAATGACGTACACTTTAAATAAATGGATCATATCATACCTCGTATTGAAAGAGAATAAGCCGCTTCTGTCGCCGAGTGCTTTAACCCGGTAAGACTCAGTGCAGTTTCATCTTAAGGACGAAGTTGTCACTGAGTTGTAATCCGTTTGAAAATATTTTTGTAAAGGACAACATTTAATGACGTATCAAATAAGAAGAGGCCAATTTGATTTACAATTATTAATTTGACGTTATTACATTAGCAATTAATTTTATTAACAAATAAATAATTCTTTAAATTAGTTTTAGAGATATTTCCGTATTAATATCAATAAAATGACGTACACTTTAAATAAATGGATCATATTATACCTCGTATTGAAAGAGAATAAGCCGCTTCTGTCGCCGAGTGCTTTAACCCGGTAAGACTCAGTGCAGTTTCATCTTAAGGACGAAGTTGTCACTGAGTTGTAATCCGTTTGAAAATATTTTTGTAAAGGACAACATTTAATGACGTATCAAATAAGAAGAGGCCAATTTGATTTACAATTATTAATTTGACGTTATTACATTAGCAATTAATTTTATTAACAAATAAATAATTCTTTAAATTAGTTTTAGAGATATTTGCGCGAATTCCAATAATTGCCTTAAAAGGTTAAAAATATTTAAAAAAATCGCGAAATACTCATAGTTTGTTTATATAGATCCCATGTTGTATATTTCATTGGACATAACAATGAATGTCACATAAGTCATTATAAAAAATAATTTAATTTTCCGTCCCAGAGTTTTTACTAGAATCCGTACATATGTTCTTTCCTTTCCTTTACATTAAACAAACGTTAAACCTTTTAAGAGCTTTGTTTTTTTATTCAAGTTTGTTGAATATGTCACATACATTGCAACATCATAATTTTTTATTTTTGGCTGTAAGTATGAATAAGTATTTTAATTTTTATTGTCTGTTTTGTAAACCTCTCAGTCCTATGAAATAATTAATGTATTTTGACTAAACTAAATTGTCATTATAAAATAGAAAACACATCAAGGTTTATGTAAATATATTGAATTTTCAAAACTGTAAAACACACATAAATTTATTCAGTGATACAAATAAAGTCGATGGTAAGCGCCAGCCGAAAAGGTAATTTGGCCGGATGTCTCAATTGCTTACATTATTAAAGAAAAAATCATGCAGTAAAACTGTGTGTGAAGGAAAATTTTATCCATTTAACACACAACGTCAACTCGTAAAACAAATCTGATAAAGAGTGATACATGTGAAATCGAGTTACGAGCGTTTCCTTTTTTTCAAATAAATGAAGGCAAAATAATTTTGAAGGAAAGGTGTTTTATTTTGAATGTTATTCTTAACAATGCATTATTTGCATTGTTTTGTTATAAGATGAATTTTAAGTATTTTTTTTACAATCGGACATGCCGTCATTTTAAAAGCATTGGACAAATTTATCCCATCCAACAAAATATAAATTACGATTTAAGCTATTGTTGTGCCAAGTGTCATCCCAATTGAATAAGAAATGTCGCTTCTGGAGGATACGCTTTTTACTTGGTTTTAGGTTGGTGGTTATTCACAAAACTTGCTAAGGATAAACTTTTTTCCAAAGTCTGTTTTTTAATAAAATAGAATTTGGGGAAAATTTCTCATGGTGAAAATTCTCCAAATTTAAAAAAAAATTACAAACCATTTTGAACTTGTACTTTCCAGTTTCAAAGTCATAATAAATACAATTTATTTTTCTTTCCGCGCATATCCAGCGATTTTTTTTTTATTTTTAAGTAATGGACAATATTAATATTATCTATTCTTCCACAAAATGGTATATATCCGCACAAAAAAATAGAAACCCATTTTTTATATTGGTCTTTCAGTGATGGGAAAGATATCAAATCTTTTTTTTTTATAAGGCACTTCACACGGAACACTTTAACGTTTTAGTTATAACTAAATATTTTTCTAAATTTATTTCAATGACTGCGTGAATATATGTTCCGAATAAATAGGTCTTAAGAGGGTAGAAATGATTTACAAAAGATTAACTACGTCAAAGCCTGTTTGAGGTTTTTTATATGATATATTATTTAGATAGTTTCCTGGCACAATACAAGCTTAAAAAAATATCAAATTTTAAGAAAAGAAACTAACGCCATAATTTATTAGTATAATACATTTAATGCCTATATGTAATTATATATTTACTAGTTTGAAATGTTCATAGTAAGAAAGTAAAGTTTGATAATCAATTATTTACGAAAAATTAGATTAAGTACTTTGTCAAAAATAAAACAACTGGGATTTTGAGTGAACGACTTGAGCGAAAATAAAATAAAATTACGATCCAAATTTAACCACAAGTAATCAAACTTACGAATAAATAGACTACATCAGCATAGTCTTATCAAACTCTTTGTGAATTTATTTTATTTTCACCTACGTTGAATCAAAGAGATCCGGTTGAGAGTTACGTCACATAATAACACCATTTGGTCACATATGAAGTAATTTCGAGATTAGCTATTTAAATAAATGTTAACTCTATTGCTATTTTATACTGTAATAAAACAGTATATAATTTTGCCTTTGGATAAAAAATATCGGATTGGAGCAATGTGAATTACGGAAAATACTTATTCTCAAGAATTTGCTTTATGAAGTGCACGAAAAAAAATCAAAATTCACCAAACAACAATATGATTGTGTTTGATTACACCATATTTAGTAATACATTTATTATGATGTTACTGAGAAATGATATAAAAGATGCAACTATCGACGAAACGACATTCTTTTCTGCGCCACAACTTTGTTTAAGATCCATAATAACGTACATTGTGTACTTTTTCCCTCGCAAGTGTAAAACTTTGAGGGGTAAGATTTAATTTGCAAGCATTCAGTCTTGGCAGAGTTTGTTTGTAGTTTTATGAAAAGTTCCACGTGTCAAATAAAAAAGATTTGTTTTGGTTTTGCTATGAATATGAAAAAAATGTTTTAAATTCCCTCTTTTAATGGTTCCGTACCCTCTAACAAAAAAAACAGAACGATTATAATATCACTCACGTGTCTACCTTTAATCTCTGTCGCAACTACTTTTCTCAGAAACCATTTGGCCAAAAGATTTGAAGTTTCGCACATTAATAAAGCGTATTCACACTTAAATGTTTATAATTACTTGAATACAAGCTATCTATATTTATTTTTTGTTCTATAAATATGTGGCTCTCATAAAGACACCAACGGAAATGTTTAAACCAAAAAAAAAGGTTTTCAATAACCAAAGTTATTTTGATTAAATTACATATAAGTTAAAAACAAAAACCTTAAGTTGTATGTTTCGAACACGACCCCTAGATCAAACTCGCATCACTATGACAGTCATGAATGAAATCATTTCCAAGTTATTTATTTATATGAAAAGCAATTATATTATAATTCGTTTCTATCACGGGTAAGTAGCTTTATCTGATAACAAAATGTTTGAAATATAATTTAAATAGAGCATATTAAATTTGAATATTGTGAAACATCTAAAACTAACCAAATAACTGCTCGCAACATTTTCCTTCAAAATGTCATTATATTTACATGAATCTGAAAATTTAATTTATCTTTTTATACAGCAAATCCAATTTATTGATAAGCCATCTCAACTATCTTAATTAACAAATGCGGTTATTGCGAAAAAAAAGACATTATCATAATGAATTTCTACAAAATTAACACTAAATATTTAAAAAAATAAACTCAAAATTTGCTTTCATTTTTCTTATTTAATTTCGGTATGACAAAATGATACAAGCGAAAGTGATAAAATAAAAAAAAATGAAGCAATGTAAATTTAAATAATTACGCAATTTGGAGGTTTTTTTCTATCCTTTATCAAAAAAATATATTTCTATTGATAAAATGAGCCGTTAACTCGTTTTTACCTACGATAATCAACCTATTCGAAACCTTATTTAATAATGATAGGACGTTATCCATTAATTCTTTTTTCTTTAATCATGTTCAAAGTAAAGAACGTACTGCAAATCGAAAGAGGTAATGGAGAATTATGGCTTATAACTTTACAACTAATTTATTTGACTTTGACACGAGTCTAATTCAATAACCAATGAAACCTTTGTAAATTTTGGAATTAAAAATACACTATTTGAAACATAAATATATCATTAAACTATAGTATAATTATTGCAATAATTCATTTTATTAGAGGCAAACACGCAAAATCAGTGTAAAATTGTAGCTATGTGTATAAATAGATAACGGACATACTGACTTTATAAACTTTTTTAGAAGTAAACAAATACTAAATTATAAACCTTATTAAAGATATGATAATAATTATTTTATACTACGTCAACACTTCTGAACATCTTTTTCTTCTAAACATCTGCAACTAGCGAAGATGGGTAGTTCGACTTGCGTATTTGATCTTGCCCTTGGCAAGGCGAAAAAGTTTGGGGCACTCCTTGTGTATTTTTTAATGTTACGCAGTCATGACTTTCTTCTGCGACCGACTTTCCTTCTCCCAGTAATTTTTCCCGGGAGAAGGAAAGTCGGTCGCAGAATCATTTTTAGTATAAATATAATAATCATTTTTAAATACAATACCCATTTTTAGTCGTACCATTTACTCCTGACCACATTCCCGGGATGTGTAACTTTATATTGATTATTTAAAAAAACTTTCGTATCTAACCAAATCGTCGTAAAATTTTTCATTAGCGACTTTCTGAGTCCAAAAGGTATACATTTTGCGTGCCTATATTTCGAATATTTTTATACGTTTATTCCAGGTTTTGTCCAGGTCTCGCATTGAACACAGGTAGCATTGAAAAAAAAAACGAATTCGAAGGGAGATTTTAAGGATTCAATTGCATAATACTTTAGTTAATTTTTCCAAAGGTAATGCGGGCAATTTCAATGTGAGTTTCACTTTCCTTGTTTTGACTAAACGTATGTTTAGAGACATACAATTCTACGATCAAATCTGATATTAAACCTACATATCTTTATGTAGTCAAAACCTTTCAGTTTTCTTCATATTCCATGGAATTGGTTTAAGGTTTTAGGATTTGTTTAAGAGAAATTAAATATTTAGTCGCTCACATAAATTCAAATGTAAATTCTCAATAAATCGAACATATAATGGGTATTACACGTTACTAAATTTCACAAAGTGAATATATATAAATAAATTTATATATATATAAATTCAAAAACATTGTTGTATTATATGTATATATATATATATATATATATATATGTATTATATGTATATATATATATATATATATATATATATATATATATATAGAACATTACATATAATAATATAACTATAAATATTTTAAAATTCACGAAATAATTGAAATATCTTTACTAAGATACTTCTTAATATTAATATTCTATATTTCCACCCCGAAATTTTCAGCGTCAAAAGGCCAGATTTATAATATTTTCGAATTCACTTTAAAACCCGTTTTCGCCCCTCCTCCCTTTACTTCATTTCAAATCTACAAAATAGTACACTTTAATGAATGAAAAATCTATTATTTACGGTCATTATTATACGGTCGCGGCAGACAGTGTTTTTCTTACAGAATTTGTAAAATGAAATACCCTGTAAATTATTTTGAATATGAGTAAAGCTTGTCCTTTCAAATAATGGGAAATTTCACCACTTTTTTTAGAATAAATTTGGATAAATACAAGTTTTCTAAAATAACCTGAAGAGTTATCTAAAGCATTACAAGAATATTCAGAGGATAAGAAGGAATCGTATAATATCTATTTGTAATAGCTAAAATATCACACATCTATTGCACCTTTTTTGGGCGAAATTAATTTACAATAGTTATATGCTGTGTAGAGCTTATAATAATTAAACGATATGTACATATCAGCAGCAGACAATTATCAATGTGATGTTTTACAATATTTTATGATATTCCTGTTTAAACCTTTTTTCATATAAGTAATTATTATTCAAGTTTTGCTAGATTATTATTCACTTGACACTTTCATCTAACAATTTTCAGATTCTAGCTTTCCAAGTCTCTAATTCTATTGGAGGTGATATGCCTAGGTCATCATGATCCGCCAGTGAGTGAGTGAGCGGTGAAATTAATAATTTTTCAAGCCAAATATCTCACAAAGTGAAAACTTATAAACTGCAGCGGCAATTTTTAAAAATTTTTAATCAATCTATTTATTTTATTTTTTACAAATTAAACAGCGTTATTTTACAAATATAATTTAAAAATGTTATAAAACATTTAAGAATTATCCTGAATGTTCGAAAAGTCTTGAATTTAATTTTTTACAAATAATATGGTGTTTATATATTCCAAAAAGTTTCGAAAATGTCTAGAATGTTCTAGGAATTTCAAGAATTTCCTGCATATTTAAAGGTTTTTGAGAAAATTCTCAAATTCTCACTGTTTTAAAATTGTTTTGGATAACTGAAGAAACTCTTCTAATTAATTGTAATACTCAACGCCTGAGTGAAATGGAAATTGTGGATGCTACATTCTGGAACTTCTGATTCCAAAAAATATATAAAGCGTAATTCTTGCTATGATTCCTCAATTGGAAAATTGGAAGTTTTGGAACCGTAAAATGTAGATACTACATCCCAGAAATTTCGTTATTACAAGGTATAAAGGCAAAGTTTGAAGCGCGCTCGTCAATAACATTTTAGCATCAAATAAGAGCAGATAGAAAAGAATAATACCTGAAGTTTCAAAATGAATATTTGAACGATAGGTAAATTTAACTCGTTTCAAAAAATAAAAACTATTTGAGTTTTATTTATTCATTTATTTTTTCATCAAAATATTATTCACATAGGTGTAAATTTTTTATAAAAATGTTATTATGCTAATTAATAATTTTCTGTTTTTATTTTATAAAACGTTTTGTTTATTTGTAATTGTTTTTCTTTAAATTTTACAGGCAAACTACCAAAATGTAAGAATACATTAATAATCTCAAATAATATAAGAGAGAGAGAAAATAAAGAAGAAAAAGAGGTGGACCACTTAATGGAATTTGAGAAGGTGTACAACGAATAAGAGAAATTTGAAGTGAAGAGTAACTTACAAATATTAGAGGAGAGGTGCGTATTAGAGTAAGCTCAAATCGAAAAACTGAATCAAATATTGAAGGTGAAATGGGTAATAAACAAAACAGTCAAAAAAGTTGAAAAATTATATTTTTTTCAGAATATGTAAATGCTGTTGTGTAAAGAAATTTAAGGCCAAAACCGAAGGTAAGTGCTGTATGAGTGGCAAAGTCAGATTACCAGAATTACAAGTAACGCGACCAGAACTTCTAGTTTGTGTGACCGAAAATACCCCGAAATCTAAACACTTTCTACAATATATACGCCGATACAATGCTTGCATCTAATGAAATGGTTCGGGGTTAACCAGTACGCAGTGAAGACATATTCAGCCCAGTTTTTAAGTTCAAGGGCGAATTTATCACCGAGTAAGCCAATATCAAACTAAACAGCGTAATTATTACAAATATATTTTCTTGGCGATGAAAAACTCAAAATAGATTAGCGTGGTACTCACGTTAGCGATCTATGACAAGAAATCGTTCAGGATTTAGATCGTCTACTCCATTTTCAATTAACGTGTTCAAGCCTTTCTAGAACAAATGATCTCAAACTACTACAACATCTTTATTAGAGCTAATAAAAGACCAATCCTTGAGCATGAACGGAGACTTAATACACTTCAAGTGGATGAATTCGCAGTGGTAATTGTCGATAACGAATATAGTAAGCATGACATCATTATTCAACAACGAATATGCTACGATATCCGCTAATATTTTGGCAAGATTAAGATTATTACCACCTCAACATTCAACAAGTTAATCCAACTATGAAAGTCGAAATCAACAAAAAAGTAACATCGATGAAATACTATTTTTACTGAATTATGGTTAAAGATGGTGAACATAATCACATTTTGAATTATAGACAATTATTCCAGCAATTTATTGTTGATATGTATGCCAATATCGAGACGGAATAATTGTAGTTTATTCATCATAGTCAACGAAAGTTGCGTCCAGATTAATATATCCATTTAAAAAAAAAATTATGACTGATGACGACGTCTACAACGTGGAAAAATTGGCTATCTTGCCATTAACGTTTACTAAAAGCCCACCTCATATGTATGTATATATACATGATGCAATGACCTGCGTCAGAAAACACGGTCGACCCGCTTTACTAATTCTTTTTTGATTTCCAGTCATATGTATAATATTTATAAGTATCTTGGCTTGAAATCAAAAAAGGATTGCCATACGGACAGGATATTGTTGCTAGACGTTTTCGTCAAAAACTAAACAAATTTGTCGAGCCTATCGTCAAAAATTGGGTATTCGGTGCTGTTATCTACTGGATGTATTTAATTGAATGGCAAAAACAAGGACTGCCATATATGTACAACTAAATTTGACTTTAAAAAAAAGTCGACGGAATCAAAAGGCGATGTCATCAAGACTGAATTTCCAAATCTGAAAGAGGATCCGAACTGTGTAAAATTATTATGAAAAATATAGCTGATGGTCCATGTGGTAAATTAAATTGAGATTCGTCGTGCGTGAAGGACAACAAATGCACCAAACGTTATTCAAAATAATTCTTAAACGAGATTCAAACTGGCAACGATTGGTATTCAAAATATAGACGTCGATCACCAAAACAGGGTGGATTCGCGACAAAAATAAAAACGCGAAGCCACGGAAACATTAAAGTTACCAATCAATGAGTAATTCCATATAATCCGCTTCTATCAAGAATATTCCAAGCTCATATATATGTCGAATACTGTACTTCTGGCAAACTCTTCAAATACCTATGCAAGTATAACAACAAGGGCTAAAATATAGCTATTTTTGTAGTGACGAAAGAAGCCAAGCACGAAAAAATAGTACAGTATCAAACGGATAATTATTTCATTTTTAAATTTCTCGATACATGATCAAGATCGAAGCTCTAGAAGTTCAGAAATGGACAACGTGTAAATTTCATCAGGAAAAGAGTAGAAAAACGTGCAAGGGAACCACCAGCACGAATAACTTTGACAGCGTTCTTCGAGCTTTGCCAGAGGGAAGTATCAAGCAAAAAAATTTACTCACGAAAATGTAGAACGCCATAGGAAGGATAAAACGGAGTATTTAAGAGCAACAAAATAGGGCGAGTCAATACAGTGCGTCCAAGAAACGCTGAATGCTTTCATTTGCGTCTACTACTTCACACTGATCGTAGCCTGTCATGTTTTGAAAACTTAAGGATTGTCGATTGGCTAAATATCGAGATGCATGTCAACGATTATGTCTATTAGAGAATGACAATCACTGGGAATACGCTATGAGAGAGGTAGCGGAAACAGCAACAACAGATCAATTTTGGAAACTGTTTGCAAGTATCTTAATGATGTATAATTCATCAAATCTGAATCGACTATAGCTGAAATATCAAGAAAGTATGAGCGACAATATTCTGGCTGAACTACGATGACGAAATTCGAATTTGTAAATCAATTTCAACGAAGAAGTTCTCAAAAAAACCTTGATATTACTGGAAGACAAATATCTAGTAACATCTAATTAAACGCTGACATAGTTGGGAGTGCAGTAACCACGATGAAGTGACTTTTATATCACTAGTAATGAAATATTAAGGTAAATATATTACAATTTGGACGAATTTCTATGCTACATTCAACACAAAAACTCTTATTGATTCAGAGTGAAAAACAGACAGATGATCAAATAATGGATTATTACAACAAACAATAAGGTGGAATAATATTCTTGGATGCACCTAGAAATACAATAAAAATGTTGTTAATTAACTTAATACTAGCTGAAATTCGTACAAACAAAGAAATAGAAATAGTAATAAAGAAATACGGTGCTATTCGTCCGCCATTCATAAGCTATTTCACCGGAAATAGCCTATGAATGGCGGACGAATAGCACAGTCTGCGTTAAAATTACTATTAAATATAGATGAATATGAATCTCAAAATCGTCAGCACGTGGAAAAATATTGAAATATTGTGAGGCCATCATATGGGATGAATGCACGACGGCTTATCAAAAATGTTTCGAGCTGTTAAGCAGAATGCTTCAAGACTCACGAGACAAAGTGAATCTAACGAGAGGTGCGTTACTAATATTAAAGAATAAGTTTCTTCAAACGCTGCCTGTTGTTTCGAGATGACTTCAGCGAACGAGATAAATGCTTCTTTAAAAATTCGTTTATTTGGAAACACGTTAAAATAATCAAATTAATAACAAATATGAGAACGCGAATCTCAGGACACGAAAAAGCACGAGTAATTACCGAAAAATTCCTAGAAATAGAAGAAAGTACCTATGAAACAGACAAAAATTCTGACTAAATCGTACTTACGAATGTGCTGTATGAAATTGTCGAAACACTCGGACAACTCATTATCGAAATATATTTGGATATTGTCAAAAAAGACACCATATCAGAATGGTTACATAAACGAGCTATCTAGCGACTAAAAATGACATTGTCAACGACATTAATAAAACCGTCTAAGAGATAATTCTGGGCGAAGGGGAAATTTACAATTTAATTGACACCATTATTGATGGAAATGAAAATGTAAATTTTCCTACTAAATTTTTTAATTCGTTAAATATTCCAGTAATACCGCTGCACTGCCTCGAACTGAAGATTCAGTCGAGCGAGATTCGATGAACCAGTCGTTTTATTGTGAAATCATAATTCTCCAAAATTATGTAATGATACAAGATTTTGCATTAAACAACTACATAATAATGTCATCGAAGCCAGTTTATGTCCGGCAAACAAAAAGGAAAATTGTATTTATACCACGAATACCTTTAATTTTGGCCCGTTTAACATTCATTAATAAACGATTGCAATTCCAAGTAAAGTTAGTTTATAGTAACAAAGCGCAAGGTCAAACATTCCAATATTGTGATTTTAACGTAGAGGAATCACACTTTTCACACGGTCAATTATACGTCGCTTTCTCACATTAATTGATTTTGTAAATACCATATCGTACGTTTCATGAAATACAGACCTAACCGTGCATGTTTAAGATAGAGAGATTCGTATTTGTTCCATTAGGCTTGCGATATATTTTTACCCGAGCAATGCCGAGTATTACAACTAGTAAAGTTTATAAAAGTTGGCACAATTATAAATAAAAATAAACTTGTTAATTACAAGCATAATTCGCACTATGAAGATTCCGTAGATATTTAGGTGCATATAAACATTTAAGCATACATATTATTTTTATTAAATATTTTACAAGTATTAATATTATCTACTTTCTGATGTATATATTATATACATCATATAAATATATTACTATGTTGTTTAGTATTTATCTTTCAGAGACGTAAAAAATATACATTTTAAAATACAAAATTGTTTTGGCATATAATTTAAATCATTTTGATGAACTCAACTACATTTTATAAGTTGAACAATTATTACTTGTAAGCCAGTAGAACCTACTTAACTATAATAATTTTGCTTTTAACTTCGTATATACTTTATACTACTAGTGTCAATATTTCTTAGATATTCAAAATAACAGTCTAAGTTATAGGGAGGGGGCACTTCAATTGTTAATTTTTCGTAATCCGATCCCTATATAGTCATGTCATATTAAAACCATTAATTACTTTAGTTATTCATGGTTTCAAATAACAAAAAACATATATATATATATATATATATATATATATATATATATATATATATTTAATAATATAACTACTTCAAAAAATACAGTAAAATTATTAACAACATTTTATATTGAAATACTTTATAATTTATCATTTGTGTAGAGACAGTCGAGGATGTAATTTTGTTCTCTGAGGTTGATGTCTTTGAGGAATTAAATAAACATTCTCGTTACATTAACCAAACTTTCAAAAATATGTAGCGTTAATTATTTTATTTCATGCAAACCAATGCAATATTCTCTTGCTGATTACAAAAAAAGTATATATCTGGTGTCCGTAGTTCATAGCTAAGATTATTGCGTTTAGACAAGTATTCTTTTTCACGCTCTGCATTTACGCTATTTTTTAAACATTAGAAATATGGTACTGCTTCTAAATATTTACGATTAATTAAATGTTTTAAAATTATACGTGGATTGTTACATCTTTGATCTAATTTATATTATGACTGGTATTTTTGCACTTCTGGAATACGCTTGAAATGATATCGGATCCTACGAATTATGTTCCCTCAAAAATTGTCGGTTAATCAAGCAATTAACCCTGAGATGCTAGAATGACTACATATTTCAATGTAGGCTTATTTTTGCGCTTAATGTTTATATAGGGCCTGTCTATTATTATTTATATGGTTAATTTAAACATACTGATTTCAACATCGCCACAAATCCCATTCTGTTGGACCCAAATTATTCAGTCCAATTAAATCAAATTGATAAAGGAATGGAATGGCAGTATATATATATATATAAATATATATTTATATATATATATATATATATATATATATATATATATATATATATATATATACACAAGTAAGTACACAATATTTTTTACGTTCCTGGATGAGACTTGGCACAATAATAAATTAGATCAATATTTCAGTTAAATTCGTGAACCGATAAAATTGACTATTATTAGAGTATTACTTTAAAAGTAGCTGTGATTCAGAACGTAAAAAAAAATCTATTGTCGAAACAGAGAAGTTAAATCCAGTAGCAGTTCATTTTCACTTTTAAAATACTGCTATATTTATTCATTATTTATTAACTGTATATTGAGGAAAAAAGGTGCTTAATTTTTTTTAATGGAAGTACACTCCTTGATATTTATATATTGAGGAAAATTAAATATGTAAAATCCTTGTTTTTACATATTTAATTTTGAGGAAGGGTATATTTGTTTCGGTTTTAACGTATTCCTTAACAAACACCTTGCTTCTTAATTAAATATTTTTAATTTTTCTTCTGTTGCTTAGGTAGGTTCACCATTTAAAGTAAGTACCTAGATTACGTCCTACAACAAACTTAATTCCTAATTAAGTTTCTGCTGGAAGATGGTACTGCCTTATTTATATTTACAAAATAATCAGCTAGATGGCACTGTAATACTTTAAAAATAATAATTAAATTTGAACAATTTTATGGTAAATAGAACCTCAAATTTAAAACTAGATTAACCGATAAATTAGATATAAAACATTTATGACTCATGCACGGTTTTATATTAAGTATATTTTCCTTAACATTATAAACAATATAGGAAATGTCAAATCACGAAAGGTACTATTCCGACTAACCTTCAAATCAAAGTTATTTATATACTGTGTTATTATATTAGATATATCTATACATTATTGTCACATCATTTTATTTAAATTTATTCCCAAACGTTAATTGAAAATTTTGGAAGAAAGATTAATAATCTTGTAATAAAAATCATAATAACTTAAAGCGTTAAATTTAAAAAAAAACCTTAAAATTAACAAATTCAGGGTGTAAAAAAAATTTTAAATTCTTCTTTTAAAAGGTTTACGATAATGTTCTATGATTTTAAATTACGAAGAAAATGTAATTACGAAGAGATTTTAAACATTATGAGAAATTTTACACAATTTCGAATTCACGTGTCACTCTATATGCGCGCTCCGAAGAAGAATGATATACGCAAAATCGCGGCGGTATGTATTATCCGATAAAGAAACGCTATGGAGATATACGAACATATAATCGTTGCTCACCTCGTGGGTAAAATAAAACGATAACGATAGATAAACTGTTATTATCATCCATACGTTTTACGATTTCAGTATCGTATTACAATTTTGAAACACTCTACTGTTAGTAATCTTCTCCACTAAGTATTCATTCCTATTAACTAAATTGCCCATTAAATCGATATAAAGTCACATATATTTAAAATAATTACACCATTTACTGAATCAAAACCTTCGAAGGTCTCGTTCAGTATCGCCAAACCTCTTTCGTTGATGTTACAACCAACTAAGCGACGGCTCGCTACACGTGGATTCTAATGTAAGTACATCCACATAGTACGACGATATAAACCGGGTATTAACTTCAATACGAGATAAATTTAGCATGAAAGATATTGGATTTTTGCAAGAAAAGAAATGTAAATTGTTATATTATAAAATCTACTAAATAAATACTAAATACAGTCTTATAATTATAAAAACCGAATAAATATTTCTGTTAATTTTTAGCTCTAAAACTGCTTTTATCCCGGAAATATAAACGAAAGTTAAAGTTCTGAAGCTTAACGCCTTAATGAAGATGTTACAAATTGTACATTGATGAAACCGAGTTCTAAGCATATAGATGTTTCGAAATTTTGATTGAGTGTATTTTTTTATACATTTTCTATTTATTGATACTTATGTCATCGAAAACTATAATAGGTTCTAAGAAACATAAAATTAGGCATACTTTGAATAAGTCCATTTAAATTTGGCACTTGATCTTAAATTCTAGTTAAATTTAATGTGCAATAAATTAAATAATAGTCAACGCTGCAACCGGAAAACGCCTTCTGTATATCATCAAAAAGTACAGTATTCCATTGTTTGGAGAAGTTGCTCCAACGTAATATAATGAAGTCACTATTTGTACTAAAATAAAAAATATATTGAATATATTTGTTTTAATTTTGTAGAAATGGAACTACTTTATGCAGTATTATTTCTACTTTATTTAAATTCGTTACCTAGGTTCCGTTGTATTACATCTTCAGGTGGGCAATTAGCAAAGATCTTTCTAATTATCCACCTGGAGATGGTGTCATACAACGAAACTTAGGTCGTGGTAATGAATTTAAATAAAGTAGCAATAATACTTTATCGCGTAGTTTCATTTAATTGTAAATAAATGTATCTTATTAAAATCAGAAAAATAAAATTAAAGACTTATATTTTACAATTTTAATATAATTTTCAGCAGGTAAATTACTAAGAAAAGCATATATTTAATCAGTATACGTACCACTCAAAGTAAATAATATTAAATTTTTGCTACCAACTCGCATTACTATATTTGAAGTATATACAAACTAAAACATCCTCACTAACGTACGTATTATGTAAAGTTAGTGAGCAATATTTGACACTAAACGCGTAGTGTTGATAACGATACATTACGTTAATGTATTCACGTCGATGGATATTCATGTCACGGGCTTTTACGTCACTAGTCCTTTTGCGGAACGGCGAGCTATTTATAATATAAACTACGTATTAAGGCAAAACCACACCTGAGTATAAATAAAAACGAATATCGAAATAAATTTAGCAAACATGTACAATTGGACTTACAGTCTTTCTGAAATATGATCTTCTTGCAGATGCTGCACGTATAATTGACAAATCTCAATTAAGAAGATAAATTTACAACAGAGGAGAAGGAATCATATATTCAGAATTCAAAACATGTGTTACCAAAAGAGTATTTTATGAGCCGGCGCAATTAAAAACGTAAGAAGTCACAATTAACTAGCGACATCTCTTTAATCAGTTAAATATTAGTTACCTTTAATCAGTTAAATTTTTACATAAAAGCCTTTAATAAAAGATTTACATACAATGTTACTTTATAAGTGTAAATTAAATCCTTCTTTGTTGCAGTGTTTTAAATCTAAATTGTTATATCTTGATAATTTAAACTTTACATTAATAAGCAAAATTACACACCAAAAATAAATGCCACGGTTTAAAAAGATATTCATGTAAACATTTTAAGTAATTGATTAGCGCAAAACAATATTTAAAGCACTTGAGTGGTATTGAGTCTAAGCTAACGATTTATTAAAAAAAAGAAATAACTTGTTTCAATAAAACCAGTACTAGAAAAATTAAAAAAAAAGAAGAACCAACGATCCTAACCTCCTAAAGTACCAACGAGAAAATTCTAAACAAAATTAGGAAACATATATTCGTGTCGCTATTATGGGACAATTGTCAACAGTCCTTTTCATGCAAATATTTTCAAAAAAATTGGATAATATTAACATTGGCATTGAACCCGGATACCCATATTTTCAATAACTAAACATTTAATTCCACCAGTTTGAAAATAAAACTTTCCTTTCGTTTAACGACATTTTTTTATTTCATGTCTAAGAGTCTCGCTTGTAAATACTACGTTTATTTTCATGTAACTAATTCTTAAATCCGTCAAATAGTCTTAATGCCTTTACTTGAGTGTGAAATACATTTTCGTGCTATTTAAATCCTACTGAAATTCCCTTACATTTCTATAGCCGAAAATTAAACCATATTACAATCTTTAAACAAAAGTTGCTTATGGAGGGTATGAATTTAATGGAGGTCCAAGATAATTCCAATTGTTCATCATCAGTTATTAGGCTTCCGTGCTTCAAACGAAAAAAAAATTTTAACTACGAGAGCCTATCGCAATGTCGGGATTCTTTACGTACTTAGGCATAAGTGATATGACTATTACTTTTACCGATGTAAATACATTGTCTAGTATACACTTCGTATACACAAAAATATCGTGAATATCTCAAAAAATAAAACTTTACATTCTTTCCCATAAACCGTCGGTATATTTTAAATAAACTTACTTCTCTTTCTCTCTCGCGGACATACAGGCCCATATACACATAGGAGTACATTTCACTTAGTACTGTCACCAAAAAGGTCTAGAAATAGCAGTATTTTATAATTTATTTATATTTGGAAGCGATATTGTAGCGCGTAAATTCTAACTATGTACTCGTCTTTTCTTTATTTTTTACTTTCCACTCTGCTTTTTATTCGGCGGTTATTAGAAGTCGCTTCGTTTTTTTGTTTAATGTTTTTTCCCATCTTAGATTTCCATTAAATTTACCTCCTCCATTAGAGCCAGTGGCTGAATAAAGATTATAACATGCGCTTATTTTCGGGGGTAGAAATGTATAAGACAGGATTTTCAGTAGGAATTAAATAGAATGAAAATCTATTCCACATTCAAGTACAGGCAATAAGAATATTTGACGGATTTTAGAATTAGTTAAATTAAAATAAATTTAGTGTTTATAAGGGAGACTCTTAGACATGGAATAAAAAAGTGTCGTTTAACGAAGGGAAAGTTTTATTTTTAAACTGATAGAAACAAATTTTTAGATTGTGAAAATATGGACTTCCGGGTCCAATGCCAATATTAATATTTTCTCATTTTTCCAAAATATTTACATACCGAGGACTTTTCATAATTATTCCATAATATCAATATAAATATGTTTCCTACTTTGTTCAGAATCTTCTCGTTGGTAAATTCAGAGGTCAGTTTCGTAGTTTATTACTTTTTTTATAATTTTCTAATATTATTATAGTTTTATCAAATTTTAAATCGTTTATTTAGACTTAATATCACTGAAGGGGCTTTAAGTAATAGTTTCTACTAATCAATTATTTAAAATATTTACCTGAATCTTTTTATATGGTTGCGTTTATTCTTATTCCGTAAGTTAGCTCATTAACGTAAAGTTTAAATTTTCAAGATGTGAAGATTTATATATAAAAAAACTGCAGCCTAGAAGGATTTAATTTAAATTTATAAAGTAACATTGTATGCCTGTCTTTTGTTAAAGGTTTTTATGCAATAGAAGTTTAGGATAAAACTAGTGTATAACTGATTAAAGAGATGTCACGGTTAATTGTGACATCTTACCTTTTTAACTGCGCCAGTCTCTAAAATACTCTTCCTAAAACATGGGTTTTGAATTCTTAATATCTGATTCTCTCTTTATTGTAGATTTATTTTCTTAATTGATATTGGCGAATTGTATGTGCAGCAGCTGCAATAATAACATTTTTCGTATAAGACCGCGAGTCCGATTGTATATGTTTTAATAAACTTAATACCTGAAAGCTCCACCTTATCTGTCGACGAACGCAATTTATTAACAGCTCGCTATTCCGCAAAAGGGTGAACGTAATATGTCGTTATCAACGCTACTCGTTCAGTATCAAAAAGCTCACTTTATGTAATACACATATCGGCGGAGCTGTTTTGTTTTATATATACTTAAAATGTAAAAATTCAAATTGGCAGCAGAAATTTAACATTATTTACTTTGAGTGGTACGTAATAGTGCTATATTTATTAAGTATATGATTTCATAATAATTTATATCAAGTAAATTATATAAAATTGTAAAATTAGAATGTGTAATTTCATTGTGTTTTATTTTAATAACATATCTTTTTTTTTAAACATTTGGTATTTTATTACAAATAGTGTATTCAGTATACTACGTAGGAGCAACTTCTATAAGATAATGAAAACTGTATTTTTTATGATATAGAGAAAATGTATTCCGGTTGCACTGTTAAGTATTAATCGATAATATACAGATGTCAGCTCCTTACATGCACGATCTACACGTCGATTCCTTGTACCAGCCACCGAAATAATGTCTCAGTGTGCGTTCTTAGTTCCTACCACTTTATTATAAGGTGTGATGTGTGTGCTTCAGTTGGCGGAATTACTTGCTTCTCTTTCGTACTTACATCATTGTATTTAATTTGTGTTATTTTATGTATGTCTTGAAGTAATTGTATTTTATTTTATTATATTTTATTTTATTTACTGTCAATTGAGAATAAACTTGCATTAAAAATAAACATTATCGATTTTTTTGTCTTCAATAATATAGATTATAATATAATATGTTCCTCATAGGACATGCAAATTAATATATCCATTTTACATTGAAAAAAGAATGTTTAATTTATTGCATATTAAATTTAAGTAGAATTTAGGATTAAGTTCATTTTATTTCATCACAATCTATGAATCGAGTCACATTAGGTTCTTGTTATAGTAGCTCTCTGCATCGATTATGATATATACTTAGAGAAAATCAGCCAAAGTTGAACCAAATTTGAATGGATTTGTTTCCGTAAATGTGGGCTTTTTCAAAGGGTGCCTAGTTTTCGATCACATAAGTTTCAATAAATAGTTGAAAAATATGACTTCATATGACATAAGAATTTACATTTCTTTTTATGGCCTTTATGTGTCAGAAAATTCAATATCTTTCATGATAAATTTATCCCTTATTCAAGTTAATACCTGTTCTATGTCGTCATACTATTTGTATGTAATTACATTAGAACCCACGTGTAGCGAGCCATCGCTTAGTTGCTTGCAACGTTAATGAAAGAAGTTTGGCGATACTGGATGTGACTTTCGAAGCTTTTGATTCAGTAAATAGTGTACTTATTTAAAATATATGTGACTTTATATCGATTTAATGGGAAATTTATTTAATAGGAATGGATACTTAGTGGAGAAGATTACTAATAGTAGAGTGTTTAAAATTATAATACGATGCTGAAATTATAAAACGGATGGATGGTAATTTTATTGTTAAACTCATCATTTCGAATTAGAACGCCACTCTATATGTGCATTACGAAGAAGATTGATATACGCAATAATATGCATTAAACTTATACTGAACAAAATGTATTTTATATTGAGTAAACATGTTAACACCAAATGGTAGCAATGCATTATTAAGGTATCTTAATTTCAGTTTTATTCCTCATTATAAATCTCAGACACGTGTTTTTAACAAGAATTGATATGTTTATTATTTTCTTATAGTAAATGTGTTTATTTTTTCAATACCAATATAATTAACTTTTTTAAAAGTCTCGATAACATTTCAGTAACAGATTACGACCTTACGCAAAGGCCCGTGCCACAAAGTATCTTTTAATTTTTTTTAGTAGTTAAAGGTTTTGTTAGAACAAACAAGAACGTCGAGCTCTAGTAAGGTATTATTAGTATACAAATACTCGTAGGAGGAGGAGTGGGTGAGTTGAATCGGATTTAACCCTTTTCAATTCAAGTAGTAGTTTCACTTTCAGATTTTGCATCATTTATATGCAAGAGTGTATGAAATGCAGATTTAACTTTAGGCGGAATTAGTGAAGTGTTGATTAAAACTTCCTAACCTGACGTTTTTGACCAGATGTAAAATTAAAAATAATTATAGTGAAGTTTTGTCATACATAAGGATATTTCTTAATATATGTTTGATTCACATACGGCAAATGTATTTATAAATTTAACAGTTTTGTTAGCTACAAGTTACGTATTTATTATAAACAGTAATTTTATGGAAGTAAACCCGAGGTTAAAAACCAGAAGGTAATAAAGTTTTTGTTGCAGATTATTCCGGAGAAAAACTGTAAAGAGAAAAATATTTCTTCCTGTATGAAACCTTGACAACAAAGACAATGAAGGAAAATATATTAATTAAATTTGAAAAGAAAATTTCTAGATCCAATCTTCGAAATATTCAAATTAATAAATAATGGGAAAGAAATATTTTGTTCAAACTTACTTATCGTAATCAAAATAATTTTTCACAATTTACTTTGAATAGAGGCTTCACATATTATAATTCTAACTATTATTATTATTATAATATTAATATCCTCTATAAAACACAATTTTACACAAAACTTACCGTGACTACATAATTCATACTGAAATTTGAAAAAAATATATTTATTCTATTCAAATTCCGAAAGAAAACTAGATTTAAAACTAGATTTTAGAGAAGTAATACGAAACTACCCTTGTAGTTCAAAACTTAAACGCGAGAATATTACATAAATGAAAATCCAATCGATAATGGAAAAACGCATAGGCAAAAGTCAATGTTTTACCCACAGAACAATATTAAACAGAATTGAAAAATATATTTTTGAACACATTATTTCTAGTCCAGGTGACCGAGCGATGTTCGGTTTATTCCAAGTTTCCCATAGGAACTTGAAATTGATGGTTCATGGTAGATTATTTTATTTAGTATTAGATTTTCTTCTTTTTCCCTGTCCCTTCCCCTTCCCCTTTGCCTTTGCTTTCTTTTTCGGTCTTCCCTTCCCCCTCGCCGTCCCGTTATCCTTCTTGTCCGCTCTCGCGTTCACCTTTCCGTTCGCATTCGCCCCGCGTTCGCCTTCTACTTCCCCTTCGCCTTCCATTACACCTTCTTATTCCTTTTCCTTACTTCTCATCTTCACCTCCCTCTCTCCATTCCTTTTCACATACCCCTTCCCCGTAATTAATCCACAAAGCTCATCTTCGAAATTATTGAATATAATCACCCAAGTAATAAATCTACTAAATTTCAACGAACTCATTAGAGCCGTTTCCGAGAAACCATTTACATATATACATAAATATATATATACACACATACATATATATATATATGTATATATATATATATATATATATATATATATATATATATATATATATATACAAGAATTGCTCGTTTAATAGTATGAGATATGTCAACCTAAATAAAAATGCAACACATCATTTGATTCAAATGACTTGCTTTTTTGCCGACTCGAGAGTGAATACATGTCTGTTGTAAATTATACTAATTATGTAGGTAATAAGACCAAAAAACCTGTTAAATATAATAGGGCATTCCTGTCACATATCTATTCTTACGACATATTGCAACAGTTTTTAAAAAGTAACACCATTCTGAATATTTTTCAAAAAAGTTTCAATTTATTCAAATTAAAGAAAATTAGAAACAAAAATAATTGCAATTTATTATAACTGCTGCTAATTAATTATTAAAAAGAAGTTTTAAACAAAAAATATTTATCAAGTTTACATGCAACTCTCTCCAAAAAAGCTCCCTCTATTCCAATAACTCATTTTTCTTACCTATAATTTATACTTATAATTTGTAGGTAATAAATATTACTTTTAAAGTTTGTAAACCAAGGGGTTGAGACCGAGCAATCGGCATGTTGAACGTAACGGTGCGCACGTGGGCGGGCGCGGCGAGAGCGGTGCAGATACAGCGGAGGTGTACGAGATAACAATTTGTCTAACCTTTTTTCGGAGCGAACGGGTTTGTTTATGAAAACAAATCCTACCGAAGTATCGTTGAAGGTTTACATTGAGTGAGCAATTTGACTTGGGTTTTCTTGTTTGCAGAGGCTGAGTTTGCTTGGTTTTGTTTAGATTAAATACATCCTAATGAACATAATGTATCATATTACTTCAATGTACTATTTACGGTCTACCCTAAAGCTTATTAGAAATAAAAATAAACTAGACGGGTACTAACTTGAGAATTGACGAGAACTAACTTGAGAATGATTAACTAACTTGAGAATGAGAAGCATTATGATTAGCTGGTCAATATCAGAACACAATTAATTTAATAATTAATATTTAGGAATGAATAAAAAAATAATAATAAATTAAGTAGAAGTCATGTTTTTCTTAGGTTTTCTAAAGTAGCAGCTAAATCAAATTAATACCTCTTTGTTCCAAAGAAGTCAGTTAGATCTTTCTATAAAACACTTCACTAAAAGCGAAAGATGGTCCTTCACCAATGCTTGAGGCTCCTGATCTAGTGAAATACTTTTCTATTAATACATTGATTGAAAAAATATGAATTTAAATTTTGAATCTATCAAAGCTTATGCCTCGAAAGTGAAACTTTTATTGCAAATAACGTAAAATATTGATATTCTTCGTAAAATATTGATTATAATAAATATTGACGTAAACTTTACTCGAATGGTTTTGTAAATAAATTTAAAAGTTATGAGAAATATACAAAAAGGAAAATTAGTTCACAAAATGTAAAAATGATCGTTCTCTAATTAGGTGTTTACGTATATAAAAGATATAATCAATTTTTGTGACTGGTGATAATGATCGTTCTTGAAAATATTGTTATCAATACTAATATGTAAAATTCTAAGCATTTCGTGAATGTGTAGCATGTGGCGATGTTGGTATTAAAGGTTTTGTTAAAAGTTATACCTTTCACATGCTTTTGAAAAGAGTGAAATTGAATTTCAAAATTTTCCTTATGCTTTACGCTTAGCTGCCTCATTAGAAAAGTTCAAGTTATTAAAGGAGACAAACTGACTACTAAAAAGTTTTCTATTTTACTATCACATTGCTGCTAAACAGCAGTTACTTTCTAATCATATATAATATCTCACGAAATATTATTCAATTTAATTTTATCAAGCGGAAGACAGGTGACTGGTATGTAAGAATATCTAAGCACTTTTAGCATTATTTGTTGCAAATAAAATGAAATAAATTTGAGACTGAGAATTACCTGGACAAAAGTTTGTTGAAATTTTCCACCATACACATGATTCAAATTTTTATATTTTGCACAATCTTGTATAAATTTAGAACTAGCTTTTAAGAAAATATAATAAGTTTGTTTTGGACTAATTATATAGTTACGAAGTAGGCATTATTTTGAACATCATTTCCCAGACCGAGTTTTAACATTTGCTGTGATGCAGTGCGGCGCACAGCGCGATTTATTTGTCCACGGGGCATAATTTGTTTCAATATTTTATTTCACTACTCTGCCACAGTAACTGGCAGTGTAATGTATATAAAATCTATCTTTGAACATACTATAAATAATATCGATATAAAAAAATCCCCAATTACATTAAGTTTTCAAGCATGAATAAACGACTAACAAGCAGATAAAACTTATTAAGTGGGATAGAACTGTAAGGGTTCCGTGTACATTTAGACAGATATATATATATATATATATATATATATATATATATATATATGTATATACATATATATATATATATATATATATATATATATATATATACCTTTAACGTATATATCCTTAAATATTTACATATTTCTTATTATGTACATTGAATTTATTTACAATTCTCACTATGGGCATGAATTGCCTAATATATCTTGATATATCTTTTACAGGCGTAAAAAATTCATGAATTTCTTAATATCTATGAGATTTAGAATCTTCGTCATAGTTTTAGTAAATTTTAGGTCATATAATCACATAAACATATATAAATTTTATTTTAGCAGTTTCACAGATGGAAAGGGAAATGCCTTCACTGACATTTTAAGCAATATCTATAGAATTATCCGTAATGCAATTCTGAAAAAATTTACACCTTTTACAACTCGCTTTTTTAACTAATGTAAATTTTAAACTAATATTTATTTTCATATAAAACATAAAATGATTAAATGGTAGTTTTAGTAAGATATAAACAATAATTCTTCAGTTTAGCCAATTTAAACAAAGTTTATTATTTACGTAGGTGAATTTGAAAGAATGTCAATAGAAGTTGATAGCCTCTTAGATCTCAAATTTTACCGACAAACCCACTTGCCCTTTTTATACTGACCTCGTCTCTTATTGTCACATTTATATTTTTGGTGAGATTAAATATTTTCTACAAGTTTTTAATTTTAATTTTGAGATTTTTCTGGTTTAAGAAGGCATATATTATTAACTGCTATACACAGTATGTATATTTATAAACAATGTATGTTAGTATGAATATTTACTATCAACATATTGGTTAACGTAAGAAAGGGTTGAGATTAAAAGTTAAAACACTGACATAAAATTATATAACATTCATGAAAAACGACAGGAAAGCGTAGAAAAATCATCTAAAGTGTCACCAATAACACTGATTGATTAATGAAAAAATGAATAACACTGATGATACTTTATTGGTAAAAAAAAAATCAAACTATTACAACCATAGTTAATCTGTAATTGACATAAGGAAATCGTTAAATAAAAAGTAAGCTATTAAAATTTTATTAGAATTTAGGTAATAATACTATTTATTCATTATTAAAAATATGTATATTTTATATATGTGTGATATTGTAGTTCAGTTTCTAAATTCTTATAGCGAAGTTATTAAATGTTTGCACCGATTTACTGGGATATTCATTTTTTTTTACCAAAGTTCAAGATTTTATTTATTTTATGAAAAATATCTTTTTTAACAGTATGGAGTTTGTCGTATCATAAAATCACAAATAAAAACTCTAATCATTAACTCAGAGAGAGAAGATTACAAAAAATTGCGTCGGAAACAAAGAAAGCAATTATCACGGAATCAGACGTCCTCATTACATTTTCAATGATTTCGAAAATTTAATGAAAAATTATTTAAAAATATTTAAGTTTTAATTTGAGGTTCAAGCGAAAAACGTAAACTTTGAAAAGTTTTTTTCTCTCTTCATATTATTACCCATATATCACGTAATTAGAATAAGAAATAAATTAATGCAATAGATATTCACTAAATATTGATTTCAATAATTGGAATTTAACCCCGCTTAATCTCTAAAATCCTAAAAAACTATTTTTACCTTGTCAAACCTCTATATTTTACACTTGCCTATTTCGAAGCCTCTATAGACTTGCCAACATTTCTTCGTAATTCTGCTATAAATATTATAAACTATTAATAACTAAGCGTTATTTGTACCTATTAAGATTTAATTTCAAAAAAATGTAGAGACAATTGAGTGTAATTAAAAACAAATCTACAGGTACATACATGCAAGATTAAGGAAATTTATACAATAGTAATGATTCTCTTTCTCTCTTTCAAGAACTCATAACATTTTATTTAATATCAACCTCGTTAATATCGCAGTTTCTTTAACTAGGCGTTGGAACGATTTAAATCCTTAAATATAGACAAAACAAAGTACTCTAAAGTCCTCACACAGATGTTTGGTATTAATGTTAATTTGTTAACGAACTCTAGGAGCGTCCTAGAAAGTATACTGCACGCCGTCTGCTCGTAATTTTAAGATCACCTGACAAATTGCTACGAAAATCCTGCAAATTGCCACGAATAATCCTTTTCTCTAGCGTTTTCCTGTTACGACTGCTACAAGCGTCTTTGTGTGCTCGGGTAACTGAGCGCAGGTTCACGTCTAATTGCGATAAAAATTTAAGGTTAAAATTCTATTGCCACATGTTATATCAGCGTTGATACTGTGATACATTTTAAAAATCCACGCAAAGCCAAATAAATCAATATATTAAGAAATTTAAGAAAAGTTTTACATCTGCAGTTAAATTGCGTTCAAATTAGCATTTAAATTCGTGATGTGTAAAGAAAATTAAAGATCACAATCATTTTATTAAAATCTGATAATCTGAAATACGGGCTGATATTTATTTGAAGCCATCTTCAATAATTTATTTCAGAATATTTACAACTCTGAAAAACCTGTGTAAGAAATGCATAGCCTTGATTCGAAGACGTGTCGATTTTTTTGAGCATGAAAACAATGTAAAAGCATTCAGGTAGCATTTATATAGGTTTGCTAACGTTAATCAGTTTATATAATTTTCAAGGATTTTGAAGGCTTTCCCTACAATTTAAAATACTTTTAGGTATTTCAGTGATATTTAGCCAAAGTGCAAAAAAATCTGTATTCTGATGTTAATTAGAATTTAATATTCTGTGAAAATAGCTGTGCATATGTTAACGATTGTATCATATTATGACGGGTTTATTAACTGCCAGGTGTCACATTCCGCTTGAATTCGACAGCCATATTAAGAACACGTTGTTTCTGCAATAATTAACTTGCAGGCATAAAATGTTATACGTGCATTTTTTATTAGATAGACATTACAATCAATATGTAGTAAACGAAATAAGAAAGATAAAAATATGAAGAAATACAAGTAAAACTAAAAGGAAAAAGTTTTGTTTCCGAAATAAAAAACTTCAAAATGATTTTTAGACAAGTCATTAGTAAATTGGTTAAAAAATTATAAAACCTAAAGTTAAGTCCATTTTACAGAATGGCAACCGAACCCTGAATTTACGTATGACTTAATCGATTTTTAAATAAGGACCCTAATAATTTAGTCATGTCCATTAATTCGTCTGTTCGTCTGTTATATTTTTACAAACTTAGTTTTTGTTCTTTTAGACCTATGTAATTTTGCAAGTTTGTACTTAGAATTTAAATAATGTACAGTGGCATATTTAAAAAATAATCATAAATTTCAAAGTAAGGACGCAATTTTTTTTTGTACACATGGAAATTTGAAAGGAATTTTTTTCGTTCTATTCCAAAGCAAGAAACTGTCTTTCTATTGCCGTATGATAGCGTGAGCGAAGGTTACTCAGACTACGCAAATTCAACTAAAGCTCTTTTAAATTTAATTTAAACGATCGTCCTGGATAAGGATATTCAGAGATGAAAATGATATAGTTTTAATTTTTGGAACCAATGTTTGTTTTTTTATGGACGAATGCACCTTCGCCTATTATAGAGCCTATATTGTGTGTTACTTCGTTCGTTAAATGGAAGTAATTAATTAAGAGCACTCTAAGTTATCTTCGTTAAATTTTCATATTCTTTTTATTCTCTGCTCCCCGGAAATAATTTGATAACAAACAGTCCGGGGAAATGTATAAAACATTCAGAAGTCACTGGCAAAGTGGCTTGTTTTCCAATTGTCAATTTAAAAGTAAATAAAGCAAACATAGCTAAGATAAATGCATTATATCAATCAGACGTAATGGTTTTTGAAACTTCGAATGAATATTGAAATACCAAACTTCGTTAAAAATATCGACGAAAGTAATTGTTTCACACTGATTAAAAACGGTCTTGTAAATAATAATTTACGATTTTGAACTCAATAAAAGTGTGCGAGACGACACGCAGTAGTCAGAGACCCGCACTTGATGGATGGGAGAATTATTCTTTCACCAGATCTGCATCACTTTTGAACATGAAGTCAGGACGGAGTTCACTGAGTCGATTATCAGTGAATACTCCTCAATTCAAAAATTTTTTATTAATTAATTTTATACATGCAAAGTCTACTATTACTTAAACTAGAACTGTAGCTAATTACGAAGTGAATTAGAAGTTGAACTCGAAGCGAATTGACGAACTGATAAATGACATGACATGATTTTGCAGTATTGTGATGCTCTTATATGTCGCTTTGAACTCCCATTGCTCGGTTACCGATCGTCATGCCAGGAGTAATGAAACCGCGGTCGCTCAATCGTCGCGTTGGTCGTCCGGAACAAAAAAAATCGTGATGACACACAGGGTTAATTAGTAAGAATATTGCTCCAGCGCAAAACTGTTAGTCTCACCTTGAAAAGAAAAGCTTAGAAAATTCTTCAAAATCAATTTCCCCTGTAACTTGCTTGACATATGGACTCCAGAAAAAAAATAAATATTTCAGTCCATATTTTTATTATGTGTCCCAGATTCCATATTATTATATACGCGTCAGCCGCTCCATGGCAGAATTAATATGATAGTAAAATTATATTATCGCCGGAAAAATGGGGACCATGAAATTACTTTCTGCCCTACATGGAGACCCTACTAAATTAATAAGTTACTCCTTTCATAAATTTCCGTCTTCGATCGTATTTAAGTTAAATTGAGGTCAAACGAAGTAATGTCGTTATATTGTTTATTGTTTTGACCTTGCTACTTTTGCGTGACGAATGTCACTTTCTAACGGTAATTTGTCATTTGAAAGTTTCTTGTACATTAAGTACATGTAAGGTTTTTAGATTGTCATTAAATGTGGTTTTATATCTGTGCTTTACGATTTTATCAAAACGAATGAAGCAGATTTTTTAAGTGTTAAAAAGAATTGTTCTAATTTCTATCTTTCCATACCACTTCCAAGGAAGGTTGTAAACCAACATAATAAGATACCATGGAGTACTTATATATAGTTAGTGTAAGGGTACCCAGTCATTTAACAGGGAGGGGCACGCTTCCACGGTCACGACATTAAATGTTATTTAATGATACAAATGTTATTTAGGCAGTTTTTTCACTTTTTTAAAAAATGTATGAAAAATTTACATATGCATGGAATGTGAGACACCAATTTTTCATTTATATATCTATAATCCTGGGAGAAACTATTTGTATTTAAGTTCCTTCATTCGATGACTAACGATTTTGTAATAAAAATTTAAATTATCAAATTTTTAAATTTCTCAATTCATCCTTAAAAACTCTAAACCCAATAAGTAACAGGTTGATTTAAAATGTTACACTTATTTAATCATGCATAAACATGAAGGTACACCCAGAGAATGTAAAATATTCATACAACGATGGTCTCGTACACATTTATATTATATTATATTTGTATTAAATTGTTTATGGAAATTGATTTTATTTTCCATTTATATTAAATATCACATTGCCTAATATTTTTTTCAGAGGGGTAAAAAAATAATTTTGAATATGAAGGATTTTATGTTAGGTAAACTGATTAGAATAATGTCAAATCGACAGCACAAATCGCATTGCACTATGGAACGTTCGTCCACGCTTTAGATAGTAAACATACAACTTCTCAAATTTAAGGCTGATGGACTATAAACATAAGTAATGAATAATTCGAAAAACGCTACAATTCAGAGAAAACCAAACATTTCAAAATACTAAAATATTCCTAATTTTTTTTTAAATTTACCCCATTATAGGATAACCTGGTGACTGCATTCATTTTGAGAACACTTCTAACCAAATAGTTGAAGAAAACCATAAAAAATGTGGTATAACATACATCGTGGGAATTTCGCATAATTTATTTTATGACCTCTGTTTTCTGGAAGGTTTCGGTGGTATGGTTTTGAAATAAATGGCTCATTGTTACGTGTGACCTATTTTGATTTATTTATCTTATTTCGAATCATATATATATATATATATATATATATATATATATATAAAGAACAATATACATCGAGATGGTGTGATGACATATAAAATTAATTGAAAATAATCGATTGGAGAAGGACATTATATGAAAATCAGGAGAGAGTATGATGGATAAAAATTTAAAAAAACAAGCATAGTATTATGTAAGTCTACAACAAACCACCAAAAATGTGTAATAAATCAGACTTTAAAAGAAAATAAAAGTGGTTATAAAAACGAACTTTTTATAACACACTGAACAGACAATTTTTATTTACCCTAATTAATATTGTAACAACAATTGACACCGACGTCTTTAAATACTCACTAATAGTAATTAATTTTTTTGGAGTCGGTATTTACGGTCGAACAGAACAAAAAATGCCAAAAAAACTATTCAAATGAATATCATGTTGGATTTCGTACACTTGTTCATTTTTGTTTGGTTTTGGCACCAACTTCAAAGAAAACTAATAATTATTAGTTTTCACTTGTACTTAAAAGCCATTGATGGCAATCATTATTACAGTAATTAGTTAGGGTAAAAACCTATATTAGGTTTTAACTTTTCAGAGGTTTAAAAAGTAGTTCATATTCAAAGTCGACCTTGTTTCTCTTTTACTTTAATTTATATTTTAATATCTTTTAGAGCAATATTCCCATTGCTCTCTAGTTTTTGAGACTTTCAAAGAACGCCTTTAAGTTATATCTGACAATTAAATCTAATTAAACACGGAAGTAGCCTACGATATGATGTAGTTTTTAAGGGTTTATTCCGCGCCAGTCGTCATTTCAATCACAAACTAATTTTTCTTAGTTAATTTTAGGGGGAGCAAATCTCTACACTTTTTACGTTTTTTTGTTTATAATTACATAGAAATATTTTTATAATGAGGTTAAGCTATTTACTGACTTTATCGAAGACAGCGTTCATTAAAATGACTTAATACGAGATGTGGAGAAAATACACAAAGTTAAACGAAATTTTCCTCATAATACTGTACCTAACATATTCAGACATCATTAAATCCAGGCGAGAGATCATTAGAAACAATAAGCTACGGTTTCCTTTTACCTCAAGAAATTTCCCCATATCTTCATAAAATGTATTACAGTTTCGAGTAAATATTACCAACAGTGCTTTTATACGGAGTAATATTTCAAGTCACAATCCCGTTGGTATATGAGTGTGTTTTATTACGTGAGATTGCGTCGACCGACAGGGTGTGAAAACAAAATAAGCAACGGGGTTGATTTTATTAGGACGGAAAGGCCTGCGAGGAGTTTTGTGGCGCTTGTTCAGATGAATGCTTTGCACACCTCAGCAATGTTTTACACGTACATACGGATATGAATCGAATGGATGATTTCTACGTGATCTGCGATTTGAGATTCGATAAAGGTGAAATAATCATTATAGCTTAAAGCTATAAGAATTAAAATAGTGTGTATGCAGCTAGATAAGGAGAGAATATTAATACTAAACTTAAGAAAACATTTAAACGTTTGTAAGTTAACCATTTATTTCGTCGATTCTAATGAACTAGAAAATTTAAATTTCTTACATAGTCTGCATTATATTTTCTATGGCATACGTTAAAACTAGGAATAAAAGTTGAAGCTGCGTTATTAAAGCACTGAATTTCAAAAATAAACTTGTTAAAGAATCATTCCATATGAAATCGTCTCAAAAAAAATTCGGTGCCGCACTGTCTTTGATCTTGCTTAAATTTTACAAAAATCTTTTTAGGGCTCCAAAGAAGGAAATATAGCGTCATTAAATTTTTGCACTGATCAGTCCTCACTTACCGGAATTAAAACTTTTAATAAACCTAATGTTAGTACTTTAATATTTTTAGGTGTTAATGTTTTTTTGTACAAGTTTGAGATAATATTTTAAAGCAGAAAGACAGTAGTTTTGGCGTGCAAAATTAAATTTACGCAATTAATACCTGTCAAATATGACACGGTGCTGAAAATACGTGTATTTTACTGATTTTTCGTCATTTATAACTGGCGTCAGTGTCTCGACTGTGCAATGTAAACAGTTAATATTTTTCAAAAATCAATTGCACATATCGTGAAAGAAACTAAATCCAAAATTGACTTGTTCAGTTTACCTATTATAAATAAAAATATTAATTTGAAATTTTGAAAAATTGCATTACTTAGACTTATAATATTAACATGTTGGCTACGAGATATAAATATAAAACTAACATGATATTTAGTACTTACCACGAATTTTAGAAATTTTAATTGGTTGTTTTGTCGTTTTCATGTATTTTGGATTCTCAGGTGGTTTAAAAGAAATAAAAGTACAGTCATTTTTTTACTTTCTGGCTTAAATATTAATATTTATAATTAATTATGTTTGATGTGAAAATCCTGTAAGGATTTTCAACATATCATGATTTTCATTATCGTGAACTATATATTATTCTTGCATTGATATTTAATGTATCATACGTACAATTTTTTTCTTATGTTTTTGTAAATAGGTAAGAATAAAATTAAGGACAAGAATTATTTTTAATGTGAAATTATATAATTTATTTTCATGGAATTGTGAGTTTGTTAACTTTGAAATTATTTTAATAAGTAGTATATGGTGAAAAGAGGTAACTTTGAAAATTATGAATTCCAATATTGTTTTTAATGGAAATCTTAACTTTAGGTTTTACCACATTCACAATCTAACAGAAGCTGAATATTTTCGCACTTTTATTTGATAGCAAGAGAGAGGAACAAAATTATGATACGACCTCGTGTATTTGATTGTGCTAATATTTATTAATTTCTCCAATAAATATGTTTTAGCACCTTGAACATCTATAGGCAATACAAGAAAAAATTATATGCCAGGAATTTAATTAGAAATATTTCAAATAGATAAATTTATTTATCTTGGTTACTAATGGTCAATTTAATTATAGTTAGACTAATAGTGTAGCCTAGATCGGGAAATATTTATTCACAGCGAGCGGTACACACAACCGATCACGAGGGCATCTCGGCGCATAATGACCAGTCGATTTCTTGTAATGAACCATTTGTATGGAAGAATTAAAACTATATTTTCCTTGACTAAATATTTATCTTTCCTTCTTGTAGTATTGCGTCAATATAACTTGTTTTCTAAACAAATTAAATAAGAGGAAATGAGTATTTTAATGTTTCTTTTTATATTTTAAATTAAAATATAATTGTTTAGAATGGATTCTATAAACTTGCCCCTCTTTAGCAATTTTGGCTAGAAATTAATTGCAAAAAGCTGATTTTTTTAAGAAATAAATATATGAAAAATATATGAAAAAGTGAATTACAGATTAAGGTTAGTCTATTTATCTATATTAAACTCATTGCACTACACATTTTCAGAGTTTAACTAAAAAGACAAATTTAACAGCCCTGACTGGATTTCAATTTCTATTGTTATTTGGAATTGATATAAAATTATAAATATTCTGATAATCTGTTAATATGCAATAATATGCACTTTTAAAGTGTAATTTGCACAACATTGCATAGAACATGAACTTTTCTGTTCACCTATTTTTAACTAACCAAGTTCAAATATTAGAAATTTATTGACCGTACATGCAGTAAAGACGGTAAGTTACCAAATGGTTAACGATAATAGAATATATACAAATAATTGTAGCAATTATCATACTAGGAAGATGTGCTATAAGCAAAATATCTATAATAAATTGTACGAGTAGATATTAACTAATGTATTTGAATATATTAACGTCTCTGATATATTCAACTACGTAAGTAACGGAATATGCCAAATATACACAAAAACATGGAATATGCCCAAAAATATTTATATTTTTAATAAAGTTAATCGATTCTTAAGATTCCAATTTATTATATATTGCCTGTACTTTACGAATCTGTCGTCTTGTCTATACAAATTTATCTATGATGTTCTATCAAGCTTAGCATTTGTTTACTTGTGAGATTTGAAAACAAAAATTAGCCCAACGCCAGTTCTTTATTTTTGATCTGCACAAAAAAATTATAGTTTAAGAGCTAGGCACACAAGTAAGAGAAGTTACTAAGTCAGCTCGTAAGGTATAATCAATCTTATTGAGTAACTATTTTCTATTAAAGTGAAACAATACCATATAACTGATAGCAATAATGTGAGAATATTTTTAAAATCAAATTATAAGAGAGTACGTAACGAATTACAATTGGATTAACTTTGTATTAATGGTGATACATCAGAGGAAAACATAATAACATTATTTCGTTTTTCAGGCAAGAACTGATATTCCAATCTGGTAATATTTGATATATCTCCTCTTTACTCGTACGAAAAGCAGGCTAATTTGCTAGCCATATCCATATCTAGCCATATCTCCCTATATAAAAGTTTTCTCTTGATAAATCTCAACCACAAGGAATTGTCACTTAATTTGGAATTAATTGTAATAACTTGAATTGAAAATAATTGCAAATAATTGTAATACCTTTTATTAATTTATTCTAAACCTTTCCAAAATGTAAATGTAAAAATTTGAATGAATTTGACACGGAAAAACTTTAGAAAAAACCCATTTAAAATTCAACGTACAGAAACTTTGTATAACTTTCCAATTAATAAACAATTTTCAAATTTTTACTGTATTAAAGACAATATATTATAATATTTCATATTGCCGATGCCAATAACATATTGGTCTTATAATACTTGGCGTATGTACTGTCGCTACTCGTCGCGACTTTCTGTGGATCAGATCCAACGAGTATAAAATGCCTAAGCATAATTCTGTTCTGCCATACAAGGAAGTATTCGTCAATACACATTACAGATGGGGACTACCTATTATCTTATTATATGGAGGATATATATGATTTTTTCTTTTATTATTTTTTTTTAATTACCCACAATAGAACTATATTAATGTGGATTGCAGACAACGTTGGTAGCATTACTATACAAATACTATAAACGGCCATTCGCTATTGGAATACCATACCGGCAAATATTCAAGACGCTTCCTTCATCCAAGTTTTCAGAAAATGTGCACTGAACTACCATCAGCTTGCGATCCAGCAAATATAGAATTATGTTAATTTTTCAAAACCCTCGTAAACATAATAATAATCATTGAAGAAATTTATTTTTATACAATTTTGATACGAATGACGTTATACGATCCTACAATTCCAAATGTAATTCAATATGCCAATAAAGAGGCAATAAAATTCTAGTATTTGAATTAAACTAGTTCAATGCCAAGCGTTTAGTTCTAACGAATACGAGTACTCTAATAGTGTTTCATACCTTGCTCGCATTTTACGACTAGCCCTATTACGCCACAATAAAATATATAGTTTTATGATACGTGAAACTCTGCTGACATTGCTAGTTCCACGTTTAATACCTGTTTATTCGGTCAAATATAAATTTACTCTAAGACACTGTGCCCTTCTTTGTCGCTTTGTGTTACTTAACTGAAAATTTATTTGAAAACCGACAACCGGTTAGTCACTGAGAGTTTGTATCGATTGTATTTCCACATATTAAGCGAGGAAACTTTTCGATTGTCTTTCTACATATACTTGTATTAAACGAGGAAACTTTTTTTTTGATTGAACAACTTCAAGTCTTGTCTTAGTAATTTTTTTGGAATTTAGCAATTGCAACTCAATCATCTTTAATGATAAATGCTCTTCGATCTACTTTTAATGATGGATGTGTCATGATGGCTAGCAATAAATAGATAATCAATAACGATAGAGGGTTATGAAATATTTTATAAGCTACTTGAGGTAATATTTATCAATTTCATTTACATATAAATTAATTTACCTATTTCTGCTTATAAATATATATTTCAATCAAACTATTAGGAAGCAAGCAAGATTTCCCGTCATTGTTTATCCTTTTTCTTTTGTTTGTCAAACAAGTAATAAGTTTATCGACTTTGCCATCAATTATGTCTGTTCATATTTTTGTAATTAATATTACCAATGATTAATTGTTGTATTTTGATGCTTTTATAATCGTATTATTGAAATATAATTATTCATAATTGATCAGCACAACATCTTTTTAAATATTATATTATATAAAATTACTAATTATAATAGTGCAGAATAACTTTTGATTAAAACATTAATCCTTTTCACTTCCTCTTAGTCACCGAAAATTTTATTAATGAGCAAGATAGTATATTATACTTTCCTTTTTGATTTATATTCGCACTCTTTTTTTCTCTTTTGAAATTACGTTTTCTTTCTTCGTTTAATCAAAATGTTTTCTTTTAATGAACCACCATAATAAAGTATAATTGTATGAAACATCCGATAGCAATTGATTTGTTGTTGAATTTAGATGTCACCAAATATTTATTCCCATTGTATTAAATTAATTAATTATTCAATCATTTAATACTATAATATAATAAATATATTAGTCCGCAAGATGTGCTTTTTTTTCGTTATTCTAACCTATAGATATTGTCGTGATATCTAATTTTACTGCAACAAAACATTTATTATACACAGAAAATATAAAAAAATACTATGGAGGTAAGAATAGATGTACGGATTCTTGTACGATCACTCGTTTGTTATCATTTTATAATATTTAAAATAACACCGATTACAATGTTTAATTGTTTTTTTTCTGAATTTTAAATGAAGTACATTAAGTCGGAAAAGTTACGTACATAAAATTTAGAAATTAATGATTTTCCAAATTTAAATGGAACAGTTTTAGGATTAATAATATTTCCTTGTAGCCTTGAATTAAAAAATTATTTTTAAAAAAATTTCCTAATAGAAAGATAAACAAACAAGTACAAAGGAACTAGAACTAAATCTTAAATTGTTAACTAAAAATATATATTTTTAAATTTAAAAAGAAAAATTGACAGGCGATGCGAAATACTTTGATTAATTTCTCTTCAATTTTATAGAAACCTAAAATTGGCATTCTTTCAGTAAAACATCTTTCTTTGACTGTAAACAATGGGTGTTAGATTTTTGGATGAACCCAACTTCCACGTATTTAAATTTTTAGTGTAGATGAAGAAACATAAAAATATCTTTTTCAGGGAAATGCGATTATATATATATATATATATATATATACACACACATACATATATATATATATATATATATATATATATATATATACATATATATATACACATATATATTTCATTATGTATGAATATATGTAAATATATTCATACATAATGAAATTTACAAAATATGCTACAAAATGCTTGATAATATTATAAAAAACAGGGTATTTTATGCAAAACGCGCAAAGTTACATTCAAATTAGTGAATATTTTCGAAATTCACACAAAAATACCCAAAAAAAAACAAGATAATAATGGCACACAATCATACAAAAGCAATCCACATTTTATGAGGCGTTTAAATTCGCTCACCAGAAGGACTTTTCATTAATAGGGGTTTATGTCCGTTTTATATGGGTATATAAAACAAATAAAAAAGATGATATAAAGTAGCGCTACAGTAAATGAGAAGTAAAGTAGAAGAAAGTAAATGAGAGCACATGTGGAGGTATTGATTAAGGTGACATAGATGGTGATACAGCAAGACCTTTTCTGAAATCAACATGATAATATAAAACGAAAATAATTCAATATTGAGAAACGAAACGAGAAACGAAATGTTTCCGTTATTGAGAAACAATTTATTATTCAATTGTAAAATAGTTTTACCTACTAACCTTATATGTATCATATTTACATTAAAATATTTAATTATTATAAATAGGACCTCGATTAAAAAAATAAGAAAAGACGAAAAAAAGCAAAAAAAAATTTTTTCTTCGAAATATTACATCGCTCAATATTCAAAAGCGGAAAAGATGTTCGTCTTAGCAGCTTTGTTTTTCAGTCACAAAACAGTTTTAGGTTCCAACACCATATATACAATATTTACATTTCAATTTTCGATATCTTAAATAGAACCTTGATAAAAATAACCTTAAGAAAAACACTGAATACCCAGTATAATAAATTTTTGTTTCTTTGACATAATACTCGTATCGCTTAATATTCAAAGCCGGTAAAGTTGCCGCACAGTGCCAAGTGTGAGTGAAGTTAAGACAATAATTGAAATAGTGAATCTCGAGAAAGAGATAAGCAACGAAGATAACGTTGTTTATTATCTTGCTATTTTGTACTCGAGAACCAGCAGAGATCAGCTTGCAATATCAACATGTGAAAGAGGTAATCATACTGAAGTTTTGAAAAATAATCTTCCTCTTGAGGACCACTTTTAGAACCCTAAAACACGTCTGTTCAATAGGTACAACGTCATTTGTATTCAATATGCTGATTTCCACAATATGAAATACGGTTCAGGTATAAGTCAAAGACTATTAGGCAAGTTAAAAAAAGTTATATAACACTTCTTGTCGTAAATTTGCTCTGATTATTTACTTGCGAATGACCATATTTTTAAATTAGATTTTATCACATTGCTAGATTTATTTCAGTATTTCCCCTGTCTACCTTATGAAATACAGAAAGAATTAAATTTTAGGGAAAATATCAGCTTAAATTTTAACACAAAATATTTCTTTTCTTAATGTTTAATAACACTGTACAGCATAGGTCTATAAATGTAAAAAAATAATTACTGGTTTTGTCTTCCAAATTTAGATCTAAAACCCCAGGTCAAAATTTACCTACATCCAAATTTACGTCTAAAATAAAATTCTTATCCTATTTATAATTTTTAATATGAGCACTATTTGCTTGATATTACGCTTTAATATGACGTAAAACATATGCATTACCTCTCCATGTTTTTGCCATTAAACATTTATTTGCAAAATCTGAAAATCTTTTCAGATTATTAGTTTCTGTGTGTAACTAAAATTATTTCGATTAACTTGCATCTACAATTTGAGAAATATAGAAAACTGCGAATTCCCGTTTTATGCCTATCCCGACATACATCAAATTGGCTTTTTTATATGTTTCCGGCTTATATATTTTTCAGTAAACCAGAAAATTTTATAATACTACCGCCATTAAAAATTACTAATAGTCATATTTGTGAAAAAAACGACCTATGAAACAATTAAAACTGTACTGTGATTGAGTAATTTAAAAGATCACTCAATTTTCCTTGATTTTAATTCTAAAGTAGTGTATCGGATATCAAAATCAAATAAAATTTGACACGGTTTTCGATACGGAGTTAAGTAAAATCAGCACCCAAACTTTCGGAAATCGCGTACGTATGATGACAAATGCATTTTCTTCTCACGCGTGCATAATAATTTAGGGAGAAGAAAATAAGGCAAGGAATTTGTAATTTTCTACAATTTACTACTACTAATGCGACCACAATTATTTCACTTTTAACAGCTAGTGATGCACGTAAATCAAATATGATACATTGGTTGTAAGTAGAGCGAAGATTGCGCATTTAGTATTTGAAATAGGGAGTCTTGCCTCACTTGTGCGTAACAATTTAGGACAGAAAGAAGAATAATTGAATTTATAGTCTTGTAAAATATATTATAAGAAATTCGGTCACAATTACGTAACTTTCAGCAGCTGGTGATGTACATAAATGAAATATGTTACTTCGTTTCTAAGTAGAGGGAAGATCGTGAGGGCAATGTTTGAAATATTCAGACTATTCTCACTCGTACATATATAAGAATCATTGAATTTATAATCTTGTAAAATATATTACTAGCATGGCAGCCATAATTATATAATTTTTAGCAGCTGGTGATACACTTAAATTAAATATGACTCGTGAGAGTATTTTCACTTGAGCATAACAATTTAAGACACAAAGAAGAACCATAGAATTTATAGTCTTGTAAAATATATTACTAGCAATGCAGTCACAATTAGGTAATTCTCAGCAGCTGGTGGAGCGCGTAAATCAAATACGACGCTTTGTTTCTAAGTAGAGGGAAGATCGTGCATGCGATATTTAAAATAGTGAGTCTTTTCTCAATCGCTCATAATAATTTAAGAAAAAAACGAAAATTATTGAACTTATAATTTTGCGAAATATACTACTAACAATGCAAACATAATACGTAATTTTCAGAAATTGGTGATGCACGTAAATCAAATATGGTCCTTTTGATTATATGTTGTTCGCGACCTTTTTAGTAAACCTTTTTTGGTAAAACAACGACTAAGTTCCTTGAAAACTTAGTGTGTTAACTTTTGTTTTAATTTTACTTTATCTTATTTTTATTATTTTAACTACGTCAAAACACTTCTTTTTCCTTTCATTAAAATTTTATTATTGGACCTGCTTTGTATTCACTTATTAATTCACATACATCTAACCTCAATATACTCTTGTAATATTACGTGCATATATCTTCTTTTACATCATTTGCATAGGCAAGTGTAGTTTGTTTAAATAGAAGCAAACTAAATTATTTCCCAATAATCTCGACATTAATAGATTAATGTACAGAATGACAACATTCCTTCATTGAGATTAGTATAATAAGAGATGATATATCTGTGTATGGTTTGTATGTACATATTTATTTAACATCACTGTAATGAATTAAAATATAAAATCAGTAGCGCAAATGTCTCAAAAACAAAATCGAAACATAGAAAGCTTGGAACAAACGCTGTTTAGTGTCAATGAAATTTTGACACTTTTTTTAGATATGATATAAAAGAATATAAATTAACAACGACGTATTAAAAAAGATTCCGCCAGTGATTATTTACTACAAAAATCGATTTAAAAAAAGTCAATATCGAGAAGCGTCTTCAAGTTTATTTGTTTGTAGTTTTTTCATTAATTTCACAATGAATTCATCTTTAGATGTTGCACACTTAATGTATAATATAAACTTGAATTAATGCAATTAAATAGGGTAAAAATAAAAATTTGGAATGCATTAAAATGATAACAAATTTCTACGCCTACTTAATGTCATAGTGGAAAAAAGCGACTATAATAATTTAAAAAAATGTTTTACTATCTTAAAGCCTTTAATTTATGATACTTTTTTTTGGAAATTAGCTGTCAAATTTCGGTTTACAACCTTTCAAACAATATTTTATTGTGATTTATTTTTATATTATGAATTTATTATTTATTCTATATCACAAGGAATAATAAACATTCAAATTGATGTATTTGATAAAAATCAGTCTCGGTCGTAATTATTTTATTACAAAATATTCATCAGAAAAATAATGTATAATATAATACATACAAAGTAAATTATTTCGAACTAATTGCTATTTTTAGTAATATTAAACAGAAATTGATATGTATAAAGAAATAATCCTGAAAGGTTCAAAAATTGTATAAACAAAAAGAATGGCGTAAAGAGAGGCTACAAATACAAACTGAAATTAATATCATAAAAACGAATCCAAAAGGTCCAAACATTTAAGAGTCAAAAGGAATCACGTAAAAAAGGTTATAACTGGAAATAAAAATTGAAGTAAAAAAAAACAAAAGGTTGAAACATTTAATAAACAAAATGGGTCGCTAAAAGAATGATATAAATACAAACTCAAATTGATATAAAAAAAATTAAACCGTAATGATACAACATTTTGTATCAGTAAAAACGATCGCATAAAGAGAGAGAGAATGCAAATAGGAATTGATATATAAAACACCCAAAACTTCCAAAAAATTTAATAAGCTTAAACATTCAAGGGAATCCATACTTCAAACAATTGCTTAAACTTTCTCGCGTTTTATCATAATCAAGGTGGCAATTAGCTGCACTTATGGTATTATGTAGTACTTTTCGAACATAAAAAAAATCCATTTAATTACAATTATAATATGTAAATTTCTTTGAACGCGTAATACTTGTCGGGAAAAAACCGATAATGGTTCTAATAAACATTCACATTTTTGTGTGAAGACCTATTTACCTAATTCCTACCTACTATACATCTAAGTATAATACAAATAATATATCTACGTACATATGTTAACCTTATTCACCGTCTAAACTCCTCAACAAAAATTATTTTATATTTATTTGTTTTTTTTAAGTCTTCTAGTCCCAAAAATCACCAGTATAGAAGAAAGGGTTACGGGCTAAGACAATTTTGAACTTATATTTTCGACGGAATTCGACTATATTTAACTCTTGAGTACCTGACCTTATTTATTGTTAATCATATAACAATGCACATTTTTACAAATATTTGGCCTCACCGCGAGAGAATTTGGAATCAAACACGTTGTGCTTTCTTGATGAGAGCCTGCTTTTGGGCATCATCAAAACGATTGATTTGCAGGATACAGTTAATAAACAATGTATTGATGCTTCCAATATAACCTGAGGCTTTTAAAGGTAAATGTAAAATATTTGAGTAACAGACATTTTAAAATTACAACCAACCTCTACAATTGAAGGTAAAACATATCTTAATTAATTATAGCCCGAGAAGTACAGGCAATAAGAATATAGATAAGACCATAAAATAAGACCATAAGCAAATGACATAAATATAGTTCTTGTCGGAAGGTTTTTAAATTATAAAAGATTACAAACTTAGAGATGACGGAATTGTCTATTGGCAATACTTTATGTAGAAAGAATTTCAAATACTGAAAAAGCGGTTTAAAAATCGTCTAGGCGTTTTTAAAGACTTTAGCGTTTTTAAAACTCTTTCTATGACCAAATCAAAATAAACCAGTTTCCGAAAATTACAAATATGTAATGACGTTATGTAATACTTTCACGCCGTAATCTTAAACTAATCTAGTTTTATTCTAGGGTAAATAAGGATGCCTGCGCTAATTTTCTATACGACATTTTATTATATTGAAATTATATATTACTATCAATGTTTCCAGAAAGTTTGCGTAATATTTATAAAGGAAAAAAATTAAATTTCCCCGTCTCAAAGGAAATTTAATTTAATATCAATAGTTATGCATAATGTTTCTAGGATTATTGTCTATCGGTAACCTAACAAAATGTTGGCTTTCTATAAAAAAATAATTAATTTAAAAGAAAAAGAAATAATTTAGAGAAACATTTCACAAACATCCCCTTATGAAGCCTGTTAATTGCATTTAAAATTCTTCCAAAATTCTTTCAAAAGTTTGTAAACTTCCAATTACGAGTATTTTCGGATCGCCATAAAAGTCATATTTGGAACTTGCTGAAACAGCATGATTCTAAAAATTCATGTAAGTGTTAAAGAGACACAAAGGCAAAAACATATGTCTAAATAGAGATTACAAAGAGGATTGTCAATTTTACAATGGCCTTATATTCAGAATCATTTTACCACGGAAGAAAAGTTTCAATATTTTGAATGCGCAATTCAAAAATCTACTCTTTTCATGAAATGTTTTAGGATAGCAATAATGCTACTTGTATCAAATAATAAATAAAAAAATAAAAATGGAAATTTGAAAAGCTATTTCCACCTTACCCAACAAATAATCGGGTGACTTTTTATGAGTAAACTAAAACCTCCTCCTCATAAATTTACCACTTGAAATATTTTGCATAAATTTTTTACAGTCACGTTGACGTGGACGGGTCAGCGTATGATCTCCGCAGAAAAAGTAAATTAAAGAGAATATTCACGAAACGGAGTGTGCGTGTTCTGCCTTAAAAAGACTTTCCGCTTCATCTAACTTGTTCTTTCCTTCATCTGCGCGAGTGTTGGATTGCGATTATTGACGATTTGTGCTAGGATGTTGAAGAGAACAAGTATTTTGATTTTCGACAAAGAAATCACCTTTAAATTTTTAATAGCTTTGCTCCTACCTCGCCTTTATTTTATTTTTTTTTTATTTTCGGGACGTAATTTTTCTCTAACAGGAACGCTTTCATTTTAAAAGTACCATCGGTCGCAAGAAAAGTTATATATTTCACCTGGAATAATATTTGCATATCAACAATATCCTTGACTGGCATAAAACTATATTACATCAGCTTGAGCTTTCAATCGGATTGATGCAAACATTTTAGGAATTTCCATTCATTCTCTTACCAGAGAACTAATAATTCAATTTCAAGTTCCATGGGAAACGTTTAACCAAAAAAGTATTTTAGATTTTAATCTATATCTCAAATATTCTATTAGTGATAATTTAATTTAAATCAGTCTAGCAATGTTTACATCATTTTTAAACAAACAGATAAACAAAAACCTATCAAGCACGAGTAAAACCAGCACCGTGAGGATTCTATAGATATCTATGCATTTGTAACTATTTAATGGTACATATAGGGCATAGGTCGGCATAGGTATAGGGCATAGGTGGTTATCTTCTACGTCTATAGATGATAACCACCTATGCCCTATACGTGACGCTAAAAGTGCCACAAAACTGGCAAACGTACTACTCTCTTTGGAGATCTTACAGTTCAAACGACACTGACACACGCATGACAACTGTCATGCATGACAAAATTTTAAGTTTTTTTTATTTTGCCATACGATAAATCCAAAACTTGAAAGTTAATTCGTCGTAAGGGAATATTGATTTAAATAACTAATGTTTAGGGTTAAAGGAATATTAATTTTAATAACTATTTATTCTTTTTTTTAAAACACCACAGATCTTGACTATCTTTTATGAAAACACACTTTCATTCACCTGAAGCTAATTACCTACGAAAATGATTTTTTCGTTAAAAGTCAGTATCTACAACATGTTGCATAGTCTCTGTGTCATCTGGTTGCTAGTCAAGAACCTCTACCAAGCAGTCTAATTAACAGCGGATGACTTAGAATGAATATGTAAATTGACGAGTTATTAAGTAAATTCATTGAAACTTGACGGAAAGATAGGTTGCAGTATAAATTAAATTAAATATGGATGTTTTTTATTAAGATTTGAATAAACTTTAAAACTTATTAGGTTTACATTCATAAATATGGTAAAATGTTCTTACTGAATATTGTTTATTAACAATGAAGAAAAGCAAATTATTGCTTAAATACTACGTCGGTTTCCTTTACGCATGTTGCTATAAGTTTTGTTTTAAACAATTTATGACGTTACTTTACAAATTTGCGGTTTCGTTACTGACTACACCTAATGCAAACGTCTTTAAGAAGGTGATAATATAATGATACGAGTTTTGACATCTATTTACTTATTTGTTAGTAATTCATTGGGTGTTCTTAGTTTGGATAAACATAGCGGAGGTAAAACATTGGAAAATATATGAATGCCTGTTTACCTGTAACCGATAAAGCGCCGGTTTTTCCCACCAGTGCTAATGACGCCGGCGCTTGCAAGCTTCCCACTGACGACGTTACGGAAAAATACACGTGTGTAACGTAATTATAGAGCTTTAGCGTCGTGCAATACCCACGCAATCGTCCCTGCATATATGAGGTGCGATTGATGAACGGTTTAAGCTCTAGAGTTGCTATTTTATCTTGCGCGTCGATTTCTTAAAACATAATGGTTGTAACTATTATTTTGCAGACCAGAAAAAAAAGCAAAAGTAGTTATATTTGCGCAACTTTTCAGAGTTATATATATATATATATATATATATATATATATATATATATATATATAAACACATACGTATGTAAAAAGTTTTACGCAATTCATTTTGTTCAAATTGTGGTATGCCTGATCAGTAGGACATGGCAATTTTTTTTCCAAAATTACCAACCTTCAATAGAATTTTTGTTTAGAGATAAGTCGCTGAAAAGTGTGAAATCCCGATTATTAACTATAAATAAATTTTCTAGAGTCTTCTTAACAAAGCAATACAATTTTTTTTTTCAATTTGCAATTAAAAAATTTAAATTCATCAGTTAAATGTCTCTTACGAGTCACAAAGAATAGAAATATTGAGCAGAAAATCGGTAAGAAAAAAAACAATGCTGCTGTAAGCTTTCACGTAGGTATACTGAAGGGATGTTGTACAGAAAGAACGAGCAAAGGTCAGACTGCACTTGATCTCATGTGAACTCCAAATTATTTACTGGTTTCTATATTGTTTCACACTAAAGATGTGTATGGAAGATAACTAGAAGTAACCATTAGAAATTCCTGCTATTGCTTAATGCGAATCTAAAAATATCAAATTTATTGAAATAAATAATATAGCAGAAGGTTAATCTGTGCTGCATACAGAAGTACTTTCAGTTTTAATATCTGTGATTTAAGATACATAAAGTTTAGTTTTGTTGTGCACAATATGGTAACCAACACTTAAGTGACATAAATTCTGCTAAGTTTCTTAGTTTCTAAGGTTCCATACCCGAAGTAACCGAAGAAAACTCCGGTTCCGAATGGAACTCAATCTTTGTATGGACTCTGTCAACTTCTCCCACATCCGTTCCTTCCTCGATTTATCTGTCGGAGGCCTTTAACTCACAAATGGAACGAGTTATAGAATTCAAATTCACCCTTAATGTATGTTTTGTATTTTAACAAACATTGTATTTTGAGTTGTGTATGATTTTGGAAAGAAGGAGAGGGGAGAATATGCAACAAGGGGTCGAAACAATTTTCTTTCGAACTTTGCCAAGTATGCATATAATGTATACGAGGCAATATATTTACCTAGTAAAAATTGTACCGTCATCACTCATCATACAATCATTCTAAGTCATCTGCTGTTAATTAGACTCCTTGGTAGAGGTTCTTGATTAACAACCAGATGACACAGAAGACTTTGGAACATGTGAATACTGATTTTTTAACGAAAAAATCATTTTCGTAGGTAATTTGCGTCATGTCAATGAAAGTGTGTTTTCATAAAAGATAGTCAAGATCTGTGCTGTTTTTAAAAAGCAGAATAAATAATAAGTTATTAAAATTAATATTCCCTTACGCCATTCCCTTACGTTATTAAAATTTATATTCCCTTAACCGTAAGCATTAGTTATTTAAATTAATTTTCCCTTAGGATGAATCACTTTCGAGTTTTTGATTTATCGTGTGGCAAAATAAAAAAAAATTAAAATTTTGTGTGTATAATTTTGGAAAGAGGGAGAGGGTTAAAGCACTCAAATGCAACAGGGGGTCGAAACAGTTTTCTTTCCGAATTTGCCTAGTATACATTAAATGAATACGAGGCAATATATTTTCCTAGTAAAAATGTTACCGTTATCACTTTTACACGTAACTAAATATATACGGAACTCGCGTCGTAGTGCGAGTTCTGCTCATGCTTAACAAGTCTTTCATACAGTAACTATCTGGTTGAAAAAAAAAAATAAAAAATATATATATATATATATATACAACTTACATCGCCAACAAAACAATTAAATTTTTACCTTTTCAAGGTTTAATCTAAAAAATAAATTTGGGTAAATACACATAATTCATTATTTAGATTAAACTTGGAAAAGTTCATAATTTCATATATTCACACACACACACACACACCTGTATATATATATATACACACACACACACACATATATATATATATATATATATTTATATAATATATATATACATATACAATTTGATAAAAATTATCTATGAATCAATTATTTCCTTTTAATTGTCGTATGACTTATTAACAAATTTATAGTCGATGGAAATTCAGAGAGATAAAAATGATGCCTAATTATGCCAGAACGATCACTATATACATGATTAAATTCAATCCGTCCTTATAAGGTATTAAGAGATATATGGCTGGTCGATGACGAATGAATTTTCTAAATATGGCAAACAAATATTAATAAAATTTTATGTTACTAAAATAAGTCGAAAAAACGTACATAGTATATAATGCAAGAAGCAATAAAACAACATTTCAAAAAGTTGTTTCTAAAATTTTGCTGAAAAAACTTTATCATCTAATTATAACCACTTTTACTTATTTAACCCTATGAAAACTGTGTAAAATAAATATATCTTCTCTTCCGATCACATACATTACAATTATGAGTTAAACAAGAGATACTTCTTTTTAATCAGCAAGCGAGGTACTCTATGATCGACTTTCAATAACTCCCTATTTAATTTTAAATTTCTGTATTAAGATATAAATTGCTTTAGACAATGAGAATATTAAAAAATGCTCATCTTAATTATTTGAACCAAAATATAAATGTTTAAGCAGGCACTCAACATCTATTATATTTTGAATAAATGGTAAACAAAATCATTACTTATGTTCTTGGAACCACTATTAATCGAAAACAGCATTGTTATCTATTGAAATTTGATTATTTTAAAAACGTTTTCACTTAGTCTCGTTAATTTCAATTTACCTATAATCGTAACACTTGAGAGGCACTTTATTTAATATTTGAAAAATTTGCATAACTCTTTTGCCAAAATTGTATCTAAATAATTACCACTTGAAATTTTTATCTGTTCATCTTTAAAATCCACCACTAATTGGAAATGTTCATCAGCTCTTGTTATATTTTTTAAATTTAATTTTAGGAAATCTTTTTAAATCCATGCGTTTATATTGTTCTATTGTTAAACGTACTAAAAGTTGTATTGTAAATTAGAACAAAAAGATCTGGTTTCCACAGCAACTAGCTATTACTATAGCAAATAGATTTTATTGTCATCATTCACCTAGAAAAATTAAAACGTTCAAGATCAATAAAGTCTTTTCACCTTTTTTTCGATAGCGATAATTTATTGGTGGTTCATACACATGTTTACTTTTTAAAATTACTTTCCATTTGTAGTCTCAACCGATTTTCTTCTGAGCATGTCAATATCTCTTTGATCAAGGAGAAAAAATATTTTTTGAAAAACTTATATGTCGGTTGTTGAAAGGAAAAATGTTTATTACCTGAATTAGTTAAAAAAATCCATCCTACTTGCGCCAGAACTTAATGGTTCCACAAAGCAAACAATTATTTAGGGACTTAAATATCACATTAACTCAATTATTTAGAAATTCTTCAAATTATACAAAAAATCAATATGCTATCCTTGCTAAATTTCGTACACTAAACGAAAAGAAACTGCATATGGAAACTAAAAGAACTCTTTATCAATATTTTCATCTGGATGTAGTAAAAATACATTCCGCCAGTGGGTATCGCCAGATTAAATTGGTAACAGATGACCTTTTATGCTTTTTTATTTTCTGTAGGGGTGAATTAAATTTCAATATAATCTACATATACCCAGGACTGTACATACACGAAAGGAATGGAAATTATATGTATTTATTTTGGAAATTTTCACTTTTTAATTCAATTTTAATTATTGATAATAGAAAACTTTTTTTTTAATGACGAGATTTTAATATCTGAAGTTTTAAAATTTTTGCGCTAGCAAGCTATTAATAATGAAGCTACGATAAACGGCTGTACGTCCCATCCCCTTTTAGTTGAGTGGAACCCTGCAGCATAACATAGGAGTACATCCGCATGCATATTTATTCGATGTCTGTTGAGATGGTGAGAGGAAATGCAAAGTGAATAAAACCAGGATGAAGGAGGCGAGTACCTTGTCAAAAAAGGAGTACGATGAAAATTACGTACGCTGCAATTTATGAGACATTGCTTTGAAGTCATGAATACGGGAATGTTACTTCAATATTATAGAAAACAAAAGGGAAAATATGTAAGTAGTACCGCGATACTCTTTTATTTGAGTTCTTTATCCAAACTACGAATCCTCATATTTACATCACGTTCGCCTCTCTCATCCGTCTGGCCCAGATTCCTAATTTTTATCATTTTAATTGTCTTCACTTTAAATTTTGTAAACTAATACTTTAGATAAACATTTCAATTAATACGTGGTAATGTTAATACATATTCTTCTTATACAATTCCCCTTACATGCAAAATGGAAGCGAGAAATTTAATTTCTCACACCTTACTGAATTAAGCCATAAAGGGATTTACCCTTTTATGGGTTAAAATAAAATTAAAGTTCTTTAGTTTCATTTAATTGTGAATAATGAATTTCTACAAAATTAACTCAAAATATATTCAATATTTGTTCTTTAGGATGTTTTTATAATTAATTATAAGTTTGATTAGTAAAATATTAACTTTTAAAACTATTTACAATGTGTCTCCACTCCTTTCGTATTTTCGATCTATGCAAAAGAAATATTAAAAAATTCGAAAGAAATGCTTGGAGGGCGTACAAATCTAAAATTATTTTGGACATATTTTGCTAATTTGTGTATTCTTTTGAATGGCTACAGAACCACTGCTTTACTGTACTTTTTTGTTTTCAGAGTTTCATACTGAAATAATGAACTCTTGTAATTTTTATCTCGTCACGTCCTTCCGTCCGCCTGTCTGTTACAAATTTACGGTTTCTATAGTGATAGTTCTATTTACACGTAACTAAATGTTTTATATGAGAATGTCATTTATTACATAGATACAATAAATTATAAAAAATATTGCAAAAAGCCTAAAATGTTAAACTTTAGGTAATGAATAAATGTTTGCAATTATATTTCAAAACATTTTTATTTCATACAACTCGAGGTATTAAAATAGATGAAACTTTTTAAGTGATAATCAAATCAGTTTCAGAATTATTGGGGAGCATACGGCCAGATACGTACAAAAATATATATACATTATTATAAAATTAAATTCGTAATCTTTTATTTTGACTACGCCATTGCCGCATAAAAAAGGAAGACCGAATGAATCTTGATAAAACTAAATTTCGAAGTTTGATTGATTGATTTATAAGTTGGAATGAGACTCACTAACACTAACATATTGGTACACTCATTTGATAAAAATATTTAAAATTGAAAAAGGTACTGGATAATACAAATAAATTTATACATAATGATATTAAACTAAATAGATTTCAATATTTTGTGGAATTCTTTTTATTCTTAGATGCGAATCACCCATTACGTTACACATCACACATTACGTTACACAATTGCTAAGTTTAAATTTTTATTATTCATTGAACAAAGTATAATAACGGATATGTGAGTAGATAATGAATATAGTAAAGAATCTTTTATTCAAGAACAAAGTACACTGTTTCAATAAGGAACTCTGAAAACCGGTTAAAACGTAAATTAGCGCATCTGTAGTCAGTCAAAAGAATAGACTCATCAACAAAATATGTCCCAAAATAACTTAGATTTATGTGCGTCCTAAGCGTTTCAGATCTTTTCATGCAGGATTGAAAATAACAAGGAGCAGGGACAAATAATAAATTATTTTAAAGGTTGATAGTTAGCGAACGAAAATTCGAATTAAAAAACCTGCGAGATTTTAACCTATAAATCGAAATTACATTTGATCAGACGTGTGAAACAAAATTTCCCGCTTCCATTTGGATGTAAGGGAAAACGCATAAGAATAAATAATATTAACCTTGATACATCTTAACTGAAATATCTATCTAAAGTATTAGTTTATAAAATTTAACATACATACATCTGAAATAATAGAAATTATGAATTTGGGGCATATTTATGACACAATTATGACAATTTGAATTTGGCTAAGGAGTGCTAACAAAATATTATTCCCGTACGACTTCCGCGTTTTCATTATTTTTCCTTTTGTATTCATGAGATAAACATTTGATTTAACTTTACGTTGCAACACAATTTCGCAAAAACTACGGCGTACGTAATTTTCAACCTAACTTTTTTCAAAGAAAACACTCACCTCCTTCATCCAGCTTTCATTTCCTTTGCATTTCCTCTCATCACCGTAGTAGACAACATAAAATAAACATGTATGTAGATGTATATGCTTTGCAGCAAGGTTTCACTCAACCTGAGTGGGCATTGAATGTGTAGTCGTTTACCGTAGCTTCGTTAATAATTGCTAGCTAGCGCAGAAATTTTTTGTAAAACTTCAAATGTTAGAATTTTGAATTTTTTATTTTATTTAGAACATATGGCAACAAGTTAAGAACTCGTTTACATTTATGTTCGATAAGTTAACAATGAGAAATTGAACAAAGACAGGAGAATTTCAAAAATGAATATAAGTAAAATTCTTTTCGTGGATGTTATGTTCTAGACATATGTAGATTGTATTGAAATTTAGTTCACTCCTACATAAAAAAGTGGGCATGAAAGGTCAAGTGGTATAAATTTAAGCTGGCGACTCGCCACCTACTAGTGGATTAAAAGGCTGATAAATAGTTTTTCCCATTTCTAGATACATCTTGTTTGCATATAGTGTACAAAATTTAGTAAGGGACCATCCCTTACTAAATATATTGGTTTTATGACAACTTAGACATTTTTTGTATAATTAGGTCCAGGCAGTCTTGTAGCTACTCAATAATTTATTGTTTTATAGAAACGGTTTGTTTTTGAACAATACGGACCATAAATATTTTTCCTTTTAATAATCGGGATGTAAAAGCTGCAGAGAAAGGAAAATCGACCTGTTCTGCCAAAAATCTGATGCGAAATGGAATCATAAAATAATAACCCACCACGATAATTTCTCATAAAAATAATATTATTTAAAATAAAAAACAAACCTTATCACCTAAATTATAATAGCACCCACATTGGAAGTGTACTAAATGTCTCATATTAAATACAATACTGTTACAAATCAAAAGAAAATGAATACATATTGTTATTAAGCCCACATATGTTTATAGATTACCCTAAATTTTTATCTACCCACTCTTTTCTAAAGCCGTCTGACATCAAAGCAAGACAGAAGATATTTCAAATTCTTATACATAAATTAGTAGGTATTTTCATTGATTCGGTTTTATTTTGAAGCAGTCTTTAAATGTTCCAAGAATAGTTATGTTATTTAGAGTGGTTATCAAGCAACAAAGTCAAAATATTAAAATATCATGACCTATTTGTTAAAAAAGTTCATAACACTTAGCGAGTTTAGAGTATAAATGCTAGTTTAACCTAATGTCAAATTTGTACATTAAGTCAAATATGATTTTCAGTTTTAGAAACGAGTTGTGATTTAAATGCGTTCTGCGGCATAAAGCTGTCAACTGTTGTAGACAGAAATGTATTTCTTAAATTAAAATAGTAAATGTTATAAATAATAATACCGCTTATAATTACTTATAATAATGGTACTAATTTTAATAATCGTAATAAAAATTACTGGTTGCTAATGCATTGACGATTTTTGTTGAAATTTTTCATTTGTTCCCAACGATTGACGGAAATTTAAAAATTATCGTACGGTAATTTTTTATGACTTTCGTTATGGTCTCCACGAGCAACAAAATTACTCAATCGACATCGATTGATATTTTGTGATAAAAATGTTTACAACGAATATAATGATATCAAGTGTTGTCGTACTAATCTTAGCGGTAATATGCTAGATAGATACAATTAAATATATCGTAAGTGCTGAGCAGTTCATGGTAAATACTGCCAAAGGGATAACCTATACGCAGATTGGGACATATTTAGATATTGGTATGAGGTAAGTAAAAAAAACTACATCAACATTTAGGTGTCAAGAAGCTTTATGCTAGGTGGATACCTTATGATTTAAAGAAGCTCCTAAATACCGTCGCGGTAATTGATGTGATGTGTGAAAAAGTTAGAAAAATTCGACGGCGGGACTCAGTACTATCTTTGACATCATCATGGGTAAAAAGCTAGATATACTGTTATGGACCAAAAACTGGGAGGTAACCTGCAAAATTATTATTTTTCTGAAGAATTGCCAACAAAGACGAATAGGGGAATGTCTTGGAACACAAATATTCGTCTAGTTTTTTTGATGGATAGGTTGTTTTAAAGAGTTGCCAACAAAGATGAATAGAGGGATAGTCTTGGAAAAAAGATAGTCGTCTAGTTTTTTGACAGGTAGTTTATTGCGCAAGGATTTCCATAGAAAATAAAAGCTAACGTAGCAAAGAGTAATTTTGTGTCTGTTGTTTTGGAAAATGTTTGAGAGTAACGTCCCCCTAATTGAATCCTCCGTCGTCACGACAACTCGACTTCGTACCGTGCAATCTAAATTCTATTCCCAAGAATAAAAGATAAATTGCGAAGAGTACGATTTTCAGATACCAAATAAGATGTGACCTTCAATGTGGCTGTGGACTACCAAGTAAGAGTGCCCGATTGCTTCTTTTGGTGGTTCCATCGACTAAAACTATGTGTAGGATCCCATAGGAATAGTTTTAGAAGACAATAAATATATTAATTTTCAATGATCATTTGAAACTGTATTACTTTATCCTTGTCTGGTCTCAAAATTCTTTCTTTATCTCGTCAAGTAGATCACATGCTGTTATTTATATTGACCTCCAGTAGGTATAAAGAAAACAACTATGTATTTACATATTATTGAAAATATCACACTTATACATAAAATATAGGCTTTTCACATTAATATTTAAAAAAAGTGTTGATGTATGTCTTATATTAAGGTTGGTTTCCAGAAAACAGATATTCCACCTTTATTTACAATATCTTCATCATTGTATTTAATTGTTGACACTAAATTTCGTAAATCTAGCTTTAAGGGTTCGAACCTAATGATGATCAAGGTATATGGAAAGATGTGCAAGCAGGCTAGAGCATTGGTTTTAGGATTTTAGGTAAATCAAATAAAATTGTCAAGTACAAGTACGATCCACGTTACGAAGTTCCCAAATACACTTAAGTATATAAAAAAAATATTTTTTACGGGTATGTAGTATTTTCATTAAAATATTTGCAAACATTTTTACGACAAAGATTTATTGCCTAGTAAATCTTTCACAGACGTAAAAATATCATAAATTTTTAAAAAATATCTCCATTTTTTTATTACTTTATGTTTAGCTTTCTTTAGTTTTTGACGTTTAAATTAGGAACATGAGAATTACGAAAGCCTAATTTTAATTTCCCTCCGCAATTGTAACCTAATAGGGTTAAAATAACATATATGGAAATGGCAATGGTACGTACAACAAATCATTATTTTTCAGGGGAAAGAAATCGGCAAAAGTTTTGTAATCTACTCAAAGAGATTTTTTGTCATGAAAAGTACAAAAAATGTTGGTAGTCTCTTAAAATATAAATTTAATACTGTTAAATAGTTTTTTTTTATTTTAAACAATGCAATACATGTTTTACGTGAAGTTACTGAAGGACCGACAACGTTGCCTGAATGACAGGATTATATTGATTCTGTGCGGAACCCTAAAAGGGTGAAATTTATAAATATAAACCACTCGATGTTACCAAGTTTCCTAATGATATTTGAAATACACATTAGAATTGAAAGATTTCTAACGGTTTTTTAAACATATCGATTAAAAATTGAAGTTATCGTCATATATATGTCTACAGATTCTATAATAAGAAATGTCTCTGTAACATTTTTGTTCATTATTAATTTCTCTCAAAATAGAAATATTCTACGTTTTTTGGAACGGCACCCTTAGACTAAATATTATATATTTCATTTGATTTCATGATTTTGAACGACGCGGTCAAAATGTTTATGGATTTTGAGTATGACACGTGACAAATATAGCAGGATTGATTCGAAAAATGTTAGTTTTAAGAGAGTTATAACTTTAAAGTTGTGGGTGAAATGTAGTGACAGCTCATAAACGATTTAAAAGCTTTTATCTGAAACCATTTGATGTGGATATTAAAAAATATGGTTAAAACTAACATCTTTATGTATAACCTTAATTTCCGTTTATTCGCTTTGACTTTTGGTACTAATATGCGAAAATTAGACTTTAATTCACAATGTATATTTTGATAATTCACAATGTATATTTTGATATAATGATTTTGAGATTGAAAATTGGAAAACATACTTCTTTCCTGCATTGATTGACCAATTCTCATGATATTCATATTATTTGTAAAGGCATATAATATAATTTTTTTTTATTTTATTATACCTTTATTTTTTTTTTCTTATCTTATTATACCCTAACGTTTTCATTTTTAAGGAGCAAGTTTATTTGGTAAAATATAGTGAAAAAAAATTAAGTTCAAAAATTTAAATCTCCATATCAATTATTTAGGTAAAATATAATTATTAAATATAAAATTTTAAAATTTTGCACTAGTAAATCAACTCTTATATCGACAAACACAAAAATGTTCCGCAACCAAGTGGGAAAACCGAAACTCACACTATCATAACTCTTTTTGTTTAAGAACGATTGTGAGGAACTTTTGTAGAACGATGTAGTCAATTTATAATAATAGAAAGAAAAAAATATAGAAAGAAAGAAAGAATACATAGAAAGAAATAAAGATATTTTTTCTTAAATTTTAAAGCGCTTCTAAATGCATCAGATTTGGCGATAATAATTTTTTTCTCATCGACGCATGTTGTGAAAGATATTTTTTAAATCCAATTAAAAATGATTAGTGGTTTTTTTTAATATTTCTTCCCACCTTTATACCTTTTTAGCCAAGCCTGTAAGTACTTCAATACGTATTAATTTAAGTGAACTTGTTCAATTAATTAAACCTATATGACTATATTTCCTTCAGATGTTGTAATGGGTATGGTCGTATGTGATTTACTTCAACTCCAACGGGAATTGCTTATTATCATGCATTTTAAATTATTAAATAATTACGTTGACAACCCCTCGGTCCTGTTTTTGGTAACGATTTATTATTATATTGTTAAGTCAGAGGACGGAGTTATAGTTAATTTCGCACACATCCTCCAGCGTTCACCTGTTCTTAAAGATCAACCACCATAAGTTATGTGAAATTCCCATAATTCGTATGATATCAAAATTTATTGTGACTTTTTTTAACAATTTGGTTTTGAAGAATTTTTAAAAGGAATGCAGCCACCTGCTTTTCTGTGCGTCCTATGATGGAGTAATTATTTAAATAGATTTGGGAACGTGTTAATGTTTAAATTAATGAAAATTGTTACATCTGCAGTCAAATTATTGTGAAATTAGCATCAAAATTCGTGATGCATGAAAGAAATTAATGGATCATTATAACTTATTATAACATTTAAATACACATAATCTAATAATTAATTAGTTTGAAATTGATCATATTCGGTTTTCTAATTATAAAATTAACAGTTTTCATTCTTTAATTATAAATAAAAAAATAGATGCAACTAACATTTAAAATGATCCGGTTGTTTTACGGTTTACTTCAAAACCAGTGGTATAAAAAACGAATGTTTTTTAATTTCACAAAAATTAATTAACTTCTAAATTTTCTACTCACTTTTGATATAACTGACAAGAGCATGCGACAGCAACAGCAGGCACGTCTTTTATACTAATTTAGTTTCTGACCATATTAAAGCAAGGGATTTCCTTCTTAATTAATCTATTAAAAATTTGATAGGGCAGGATCTATACAGAATATATACGAAGCTGTCTTTTATAAGTTGTTTCAGAAGATTTAAAATTCCAAACATTTTTTAAAAAGTGATAAAAACTGAAAAAAAGACGTACATGTGAAGCCGTCTTCAATAAGGGGTTTCAGAATATTTATGACTCCAATATTTATCAAGAAAGTGAAAGAACTAGCTAAACAATATTTGAACAGGATTAGATAATACTTAATATTGCGACCGATAAAAGAGTGTCATTCTCTCTTAGGTACCTTTACAATAATTATAAATGTGATATGGTGCCTTGTTATATTGTTTAAAACCTTGGTTAAAAGTGGTACGAAAAGGCAGAAATCAAAATGACCCTTTTCTTTAAAAATCTTTACCTCATTCGCTTGCTAAAAGCATAAAGCACACATATAAATCCACATTTAATGATAATGTAACAAGCTTACATATAATTGATGTACAAACATTTTCAAATGACCAATTGCCATTAGAAAACACAATCGATGACGGATATTTATGAAAGAAGAAATTTATTAATTTAGTGGGGTCTCCGTGTCAGGTAGGAAATAATTTCATGGTCCCCCTGATGCCGGCAATAACAAACTTTTACTATACGATTAACCCTTCTATAGGGTGACTAACGGGGACATAGTAATAACGAATCTGGGACACATAATAAAAATATGGACTGAATTCTATTTTTGTAAAATTTGACGAAAAAAACTTAGAATCCATTTAATTAATGACTTCCGATTAGCTACAAAATGACATGCAATATAGACTCTACAATGCTAAAAATTAAAACAAGATAACTTTGATTATTCTGATAATCATTATCCAGGACGATCTTTTATATTAGATTGAAAAACATTCAAAAGCTCATTGAAAAAGAAGTCAGGTTAAATTTGCGCAGTTTGACGGATCTTCTCTCACACTCTCACACCGCAATAGAAAGACAATTTCTTCCTTTGGGAAGAAGTGGAAATATTCTGTTTGTCTACCATATAGTCTAACACTGATAAATTAAAATGGTGGGTTTAATAGTGATCCACTTAATATTAAATTTAACAAAGGATCTGGCCTATTATATTTTGTAATACGAATAAAGTGAGATTCAGTACTTACGTGTTTTCCCTGAAATTAGGTTGAAACATAAAAGGCAAATCAATTTGATTTTGATTTTCATCAATGGAGCTTAAAAACAAAAAATGGTGTTATCATTTTAATTTAAAATACTTGCCGAGTGAGACAAATGAAAAAAAAATTCTTCATACGTGCAAAGAAATTAGCGCCCCTACTTTGAGTTATATAATCACTTTTCTAAATATTTTATTGTATATTGATTGAATTTGAAGTATATACTTGCAAAATTAAATAAGTATATACACAGGTCTTAAACAATTAAAACTTAATTTGTAAAAATAGAACAAACGGACAGACGGAGAATGATAAAAACTGAATTATAAGGGTTGTTATTTCACTAAAAAACCGTAAAAATTGATTAGATGTGTGTTGGAATAAGTAAACGTCGCGTCCTTTTATCATTCTATAAAATGAACTTCACAATGCAAAATTTCAAGAGATTTGAAAATTTTTTTTAATCAACTTAAGTTACTTTTCTAAACTGCAAACCATTTTGATGATTAATATTTCGCAGACAAAACTTGTTCGTTTTCGTTTTACTTGTATTTCTTTTTTTTCCTATTTTTTTACTACATATTAATTACAACTTCTATCTCATAAAGCCTCTATTTATAAAATTTTATGTTTGCAATATTGCAGTAACAACGTGGTCGTCATTTGGCTGTTGAATTCAAAGAGGAATTAAAAACTTGACTATTATTAAATTTGTCATAATACAATCGTTAGCGTTAGAATCAAATTTAATCAAAATTGCAATATAATTTATAGTTGCATTATGATAAAATATCATTGAAGTAACCAAATATTTTCAATTGTAAAAAAAGTCTTCAAAATTATTAAAAATAATACAATTTGAGTGAAAAAAGCGGATATACCTGTGGTATCGCACGTACTAGTCAACTATATTAAAATTAAGTGGCAAAAATATGAAGTTAATACAATTATTATGAACTTAAAATAACTTATGTTTACTTTAGCAATGGTTTTGAGATAAACTTTATACGAAATTCTAGCACTAATATCTAATGACTATAGGGAGCTTTTTAAACTGTGATTGTATGTAACTTTTGATTTATAATAAAAATAATGAAATCTATTCTATAATCTTTTAATTTAATAATATTTAATTATTTTAAAATTATTAATTAAAAATTGTAATTTTAATAACCTTTTATTTAAAAAAACGGAATATAATAAATTTTAAACTAATGGAACGTCAGATTATATGTGCCTAATAAAGTTATGATGAGCCTTTAATTTATTTTATGCACCATGAACATAGTTCAACTGCAGATGTGACAATTTTATTAATTTTCCTTAAATATTAAACTACTTGTCTTTATTTGGATCTTTAAAATGTGTCCCAATATCAATGACAATAAAATTTTAACCTTAAATTCACGTTCCCAGTTAGACGTGAATCCACATCTAGGTATCCGAGCCCATAAAGACGTATGTAGCAGTCGATCTGGCAAGAAAACGCAAGAGTAAAGGGTTCGTAGCAACTCGCAGGTAATCTCTCAGATTTTAATCCTACGGGGGTCTTAAAACTGCGAGCAAACGGCGCAGCTGCACACATTGTGGGACGCCCTACAGTTTGTTTGTCAAATGAATATTACTATCAAACATCGGTATGAGGACTGAGCGATTTGGTTTAATGTTTTTGACGAACTATAAAGAGCAATTGAAGTTAATTCAACGTCCTGTTAAATAAATTACAATATTAACGAGGATGATGTTAATAAAATTTAGTGATTTCTGGTAAAAGAGAAAGAAGAATTATCAATATATTTCCTTACTCTTGTATGTGTAGCTGAGTAGCTCGGCTGGGTTCTATTCACTCATCCCCCATATTCGCCGGATATTGCGCCCTCTGATGACCATTTATTTTGGGCTCTAAGTAACCGTAAAGTTACGTGAAAAAAATTCGACGTTAAAGAAGATCTCCAAAACGACCTCGTAATTTACAAAAAAGTCACCGGAATTTTACAAAAAAGGCATATTTCACTGCCAACTACTTACTTAAATTACATGGCGTACTTAAATTACATTTAGTGTAAAATATACATTTTTTTATAAAAATTTTTGACAGAAACTCGGGGTTAAAAACTTATTAACAAACCCTATATTTGAAAATAAGTAACTAAAAACTAATATCATCTGAAGAAGTAAGTTGTAAAGATAGTAAAACAATTTTTTTCAGAATTTCATTTAAGATGGTTCTAGAGATATTACTATAAAATCATGCATTTCTTCATCTCAGAAATAGCTAACATAAAAAACGGTGGAACTAGAAATCATCTAAACTTCATCGGACAACTATATTAAATATTATAAATCTCTCAGTTATTGAGAGCTTACGAAATGTTTACGCCTGTGATGTATATACTAAGCAATATATCTCCGAATTTTAATGTAAATAATGTAATAATAAGTTTAATAAATAATATGTCTATTTTTAAGGGTACATATAAGGGTATAAATATATACATATATATAAATATATATATATATATATATATATATTGTTAGAAGATAAATTGTATATAATTAAGCTGACATTTACTGTGACGGAGCAGTAAAAAAATTTTCTTGGAAATAATAGAACATGTTCCATTTCATTTAATAAATTCATGGGTTAATTATTGAAGTCAGACTACTATTACATAATTACTGTACCACAGCTAATATTAAAACTCGGTTCTGGAAAACTATGTCAAAATAATGCCAATATTGCAACTATATAACTGGCCCAATAAAAAGTTTTTTATATTATCTTAAAAGTTAGCCCAAGGTTTACACAACAATCTACAAAATATAACAAATTGAATTATTTGTATGGCAAATAAGTTATCTGGTCTTGGTAGTTCTCAAAGTTTCAAACTAATTTCTTTTTATCTTCTCCAAGTAATCGTTAAAGTGCGTAATGCGAGTTTGTGAGGAGGTTCCTCACAAAGTAGGCAACCATCTTCCGCTTGATAAAATTGAATTGAATGTTATTTCGTATGAATATGTGTGTGTTTATATTGTATACGATTAGAAAGTAGCTGCTGTTTAGCAACCTTGTGAGTCATAAAAAAGAAAATATTTTTAATTGTCAATTTGTATCGATTAATAATTTATTCTTTCCTTATCAGACAGGAAACGCATAAAACATAAGGAAAATTTTGAAAATCAATTTAATTTGTTTCAAAAAGCATGTATAAAGTATAACTTTTAACAAAACCACTAATACAAACGTCGTAACCGGCTATTCGTTAACAAAATGTTTATACTTTTATATATTAGTCACAAATTTTCACATGCGCCAGTCCCCGCTTACCCAAATTAAAACACTTAAAAAACATCATTTATATACTTTGATATTTTTAGTTGTTAAAATTGTTATATGAAAAACATATACACGCTTGATATAACATTTTATCGCTGGAATATAATAGTTTTTGTGTACCAAATTTAAATTTACATAATAAATAATAATACCGCTGATAAATAAAACGGTGCTGAAAATACATGTATTTCACTGATTTTTCTTCATTTTTAACTGGCTCTAGTATCTCTACTGCCTAATATAATGCAAATTTTTCTAAGGGGTCAATTATATATAAGTTAGAACAAGTAAATTACTGTTTAAATTACATGTAACGTACTAAAAACTTTGTTAAATCGCATTGTTCAGGCTATAATATTAATATGTTGGTTACGAGATAAAAATATGAAACTTACGTAATATTTAGTGCTCGACTTGAGCTTCCAATATCTATAATGGCTGTATTGTGATTTTAAATTGTTGTTACATGTACAGGTAGTTTAAAGGAAACAAAAATACAGTAATTTATTTATTTTTAAAATAAACTTAAACAATTTATGTTTTGAAAAATAATACTGTTAATAAATAGTATCACTGGTAGCAAAGTGCTAATATGCTACAATTTTATTAATAATTATAATTGTGTTCTTGTAATTTAACGCTGTAAGACTACCGTGAAATATAAATACAATATCTGTAAGGATTTTTACATCAAACATAATAAATTATAAATATCATTATTTTAGATATAAAATAAACAAATGGTTATGTTTTCACTTCTCTTAAACCACCCGTGTACGCACGCACAATAGATGCGAATAACAAAACGTGCAAATTTTTGAAATTCAAGGTAAGGAACAAACATCTTGTAAGTTAGATATTATTATCTTATAGCAAACACATTAATATTATAGTCTAAACAATATGATTCACAATTTGAAAATCTCAAAGTTTCTTTTTGCAGACTAGGCCGAACGAGTTAATTGAGAGCATAATTTATTTTACGATATGTGCACTTGATATCTGAGAAATATTAGTTGCTTACAATGGAGACTTAATCTCTGAGAAATATTAGTTGCTTACAATGGAGACTTGATCTCTGAGAAATATTAGTTGCTTACAATGGAGACTTGATCTCTGAGAAATATTAGTTGCTTACAATGGAGACTTGATCTCTGAGAAATATTAGTTGCTTACAATGGAGACTTGATCTCTGAGAAATATTAGTTGCTTACAATGGAGACTTGATCTCTGAGAAATATTAGTTGCTTACAATGGAGACTTGATCTCTGAGAAATATTAGTTGCTTACAATGGAGACTTGATCTCTGAGAAATATTAGCTGTTTATATTGAACAGTTAAGACACTGGAGCTAGTTAAAAATTACGAAGAATCAGTAAAATACTTTTATTTTTTGCACCGTGTTAATTTTCAAGCGTAATAATTGAGTGTCTAGATATTTTTAATAAAAAAAAATGAACAACTGAAAATATTAATGTATAAAAATGACGTTTTTTAAATGTATTAATTCAGTATGTGAAGACTAGAGCATGCGAAAATTAAGTGGCGCTGCATTTATTTTCTTGGACATTACAACTTTTTACATTATTTGAAAATTTTAACATTATAATTTCTAATATGTAAATACCTCGTATGAGAACGATGGTTTGTTTCATTTTTTGATCTAATTTTAAAGAGTTTTAATTTCAAATATGAGATTATTGGGATATAATTTGCCGCAATATTTAAAATAATCAATATTTTACGATGAATTTTCTACTACTATATGTTTAATGACATTAGTTGTTAATCAATAATTTACAATAAAAAGTTTCACTTCCGAAGTACAGGTAATTATATATACTGGAAATTTGTATTTTTATTTTTCCGTCAATACATTAGTAGGAAACTAGTTTTGGTAGATTAGGAGCCTCGAATATTGATGAAGTATCATTTTTCGCTTTGTGTAAATATTTCGTAGAAAGATCTAAGCAACTTCTTTGAATGAAGAGGGTTATTAATTCAATTAAACTGTTACTTTCGAAAATCTATAAAAACAAAAAAAGTTCAATATATTTTTTTCTAATTTTTGTAATTTATTCTCAAATATTAATTATTAAATTGCTTGTATTCAAATATTGTCCAGAAAATCATAATGTTTCTCTTTCTCAAGTCCGCCCTCCGGTTTATTCTTATCTTTAAAAAGCTTAAAGCAGATCGTAAATAGTACATGGAAATAATTTTACGTAATATGTTCATTCATATGTATTTAATCAAAACAAAACTGAGCAAACTTAGTCTCCACAAAAAACAAGACAAGTCCCATTAAGTTGTTCACCCAATGTACACTTTCGCTGATACTTCGGTAGGATTTGTTTTTATTAACAAGCCCGTCGGCTCCGACAAAGGTTAGACAAATTGTTATCTCTTATACCTCCGCTCTGTCCGCGATGCCCCCGCCGCGCTGCCCCATCGCGCCGGGCCACATGCGCCCCTTCAGTCGGCGTGTTGATTGCTCCACCTCAACCCCTTCGCGTGCGGTCCCTGAAAATAATTTTTTTAACTACAGATTATAATTGCAATTTGTAGGTAAGAAAAACTACAGATTATAATTGCAATTTGTAGGTAAGAAAAACTAAAACTAAAAACTATTGCAATTTGTAGGTATATTATCAGAATAGAGAGTTTTTAGAGGTATTGTTTTTAATTATATGTGACTGATCTCCACAAAATCGGTATAAAATGTAGTTTGAAATTAACACTTGAGAAAAATGTAGAGAATGAAAAAAGAAATATTTGACGCTTTTCATATTTTAACCATTTTAAAAAAGAAGGAATAATTTTGTAAGCAAATTTAATCAAACCGAGTCAGTCAGCGTGCTGATTTCTCAGTCTCAACCCCTCGGTATTCGATCTATGAAAATGATGTTTGTTACCTATAAATATTAATTATAATATTTAAGCAATAATTAATATTCAAAATAGAGATAGTTCCTTTTCGAGACATTGATTTTGAATTATATTTGACTGTTCTCCATAAAATCGGTATCACATATGGCTTCAAGATAACACTTGCCATGACAAACAGAGAGAAAGAAATGGTAAAAAAATAGTTGATGGTTTCATATTTTTTAGATTTTGAAAAAATATATTTGTTTGTAAATTTGATAATTAGTTTTAATTTTCTTTAAACATTTTTTTCATGATAAATTGGCACTAGTTATAATAAATTGTTATTAATTTTATTTGTAATTTTTTAACTTTAAATAAAACTAAAACTTTCTATTGCAAACAAAATTAAAATGATGTTACTTTTAAAAATGGATGGTAACTAGAATAGCTATCTGACAGGAATTTAAAAGTTTTTTGGTCTTATTACCAAGGTAATTAGCATATTTGGTAACAAACTTGACATTTATTCACGAGTCCGTAAGAAAACAAATGTCACTTTAAACAATTAACGTGTCATAGTTTTCTTAGGGTCGGCTTAAACATAATAATGTGTTTGAAAATCATTTTTCAAATCTATCTGATATTGCTCAGTAGGTAAAATATTGACTTTTTGCTTATGCGTTTTTTCAACATCAATACATTTTTTAGTAACTAGTTTGTAATATTCTCGCTTTTAAGTTTTAAACTGTATGGACAGTTGTGTATCACTTTTCGAATATCTAGTTTATTGACGCAAATATTCATGAAATCAAAATTATACACGAAAATAAAGAAATTATTCATATTAATTCATAACTTTTCCGATTTTCTTTCAGAATTTGAATAGAATAAATATATATTTTCCAATTTGAATCTGAAAGACGTAGTCAAGGCGTGTTGACTGTATGAAATTAAGTTTGATAAGGGTAAATTAACTTAATAATATTAATATTGGTGGTAATAATTATTTACGTGAAACCCTATTATTCAAAGTAATCGGTGAAAACGTTTAAGAAAATTAATGGTAATATTAAGATGTTGATAAGGAAAAGTAAATGTGAATAAAAACATTAACTTCTCATTGGTCATTAATTTGGATATCGAAGATTGTCTAGGAATTATATTTTCAAATTTAATTAAGGTGTTTTCATTTATTGCCTTCGTCGCCGAAATTTTTTTTACAAAATATTACCTTTTCTTTTCATACTCTTTCACATGATTAAATTATAGTAAGATTTTTCTTGTTTTCTAGTTTTTATTCTTCTGTTTTGCTTGAATTAAATTACCGTTTCGTAGAAAATACTAAAAGGTTTAGATTAATAGCTATTAAGTTTATATGTACATTTGTCCTTAGATGAAATTCATACAAACATATATATGTATATATATATATATATATATATATATATAAAGAAATATTCTCATAATTGTGCCGCGAGGAAACTTAAATGTAATTATTTTTAATTTAAAATCTAATCAGAAATATCGGGTTAAGAAATTTCGATCAAAACGTCAATACTTTTCGACTGTCGTAAGGAGTTAAATCTACATTTCACTAACACGAGTTGTACACTCACCTCTATAAATGACTCAAAATTTGAAAGCAGGAACTACCAATTGAACCCGAAAGGGTTAAATCCAATTCAACTTACCTCCGCCGCCTCCTGCGAGTATTTGTACACTAATAATACCTAATTAGGGCTCAACGTTGTGATTTGTTATAGTAAAAAGTTTCGTGCAAATTAAAAAACTAAGAAGGTATTAAGAGATACAATTCTGTGACACGAGCCTTTTTGTAAAGGCGTAATCTTTGATTGAAATATTATCGGGATTATAATGGAAGTAAATTATATTTGTATTAATGATTATACAAAAAAATGCCCTAAGGAAATGAGAATTACATATACCAAACTTTGTTAAAAATACGAATCTGAGATTTTCAAAGAGGAATAAATTTGAAATTAAGTTACTAGTATATTGTGCTGTCGTCGCTTGCTGTAAAATTGTTTACTGAGTATAGATTATATTATATTCAGTATATGTACAATGTCCATTCTATTATTGTGTATATAGATTCAGTAGGTGTTATGAAAACAGTTCGAAATACGTCAAAGTTGTCGTCTGTTAAATTAGATTAATTCTTCATCTGGGTGTAGACAAAACAGGTATTAAAGTAAAGAAATTTTAGAAACAAGTGCAACGTTAATTTCATCGTACGCATATATACACTCTCACATACATATATATATATTTATATATATATATATATATATATATATACATATATATATATATATATATATATATATATATATATATATATATATAAATGGTTTTAGTCACACAGAAAGTAAACAAGGGATACTTATAATTTCTTCTTGTCGTTTGTCTGTTGATTTTACATAATAATTTACTTGAGGTAAACTACTTTATTTTATTTCTAAGTAATTTTATATCTACGTAAACTTGAAAATTCAATATCTTTAAAGATTAATCTAGAGATATTCTCTGCTTTATAATGAAAATTAAGTTTATTCAAAATACATTTCTAATTATTTTATGGCACAGATAAGTTCACAAAACAAAAAATAAAAATGAAAATATTTGTAAATTCTTTCAGTACAAAATAATATTTTTTTTATGTTTCAATATATGGGATAAATGTAACAGATTATTGAACGGTCTCGTTTTCATGCCAGTCTAAAGGTGATTAACGAAATGATAGATAGTTAAGTAACTCATCATTTATTATTATATATTAGTACCAAATTTTATCATAATCGGATCATTAGTCTTTGAACAAACAATTCAATCTGATAGAAAGTCCGACCTTTGAAAAAATCGAGTACCCCGCCGTTATAAAGTTCCTTACCAAGCAAGGAAAGTCGTTTCAAACCATACTGAAAGAGATGGCATTGGTTTACGGGGACTCTTGCCCGGATAAAACCATGGCTTACAAGTGGCAGTCTCTTTAAACAGGGTAGAGACTCACTTGAAGACGAATCACGCCCCGGTCAGCCGATCGAAATGACTACTCCGGAAATTATTGAAAAAGTTGAAAAATTAGTATTGGAAGATGCCAGACTGAAGAATAAACAGCTTGCAGAAATGGTTGGACTATAGGATACAATAATTTTTTAAATTCTCCATGATCATCTTGGCATGCCAAAGGTCATCGCAAGATGGGTGCCGAGAATGCTCACACCGCCTCAAAAACAATGCCGCGTGGAGTGTTCTTGCGCGATTTTGGACCACTGTAGTGAAGACAAGGATGGACTATTGAGTCAAATTGTAGTTGAAGCTTGGGTTCATTATTATGAACCCGAGTCTAAACAAGACTCAATGCAGTGCCACAAAAAAGGCACACCATCACCCAAGGGATTTAAGGTGTCACAGTCGGCCGGAAAAATTATGGCGACAGTCTTTTGGGATACAGAAGGGATCCTGTTAACGGATAATAATGATAAAGATCTCTCATAACCGGAGAATACTATGCGACAATTCTAGAGAGGTTGAAAGAAGCAATCCAAGAGAAAAGAAGGGGAAAATTGACCAAAGATGTCCTGCTCTTGCACGAAAACGCGCCCGTTCATACGAGCAGCGTTGCGTTGGCCGCCCTACACAACGTGGGCTTCGATGTTTTGGAACGTCCTGACCTGGCTCCCAGTGATTATTATTTATTCCCAAACCTTAAAAAATAATTTCGTCGAAAGACGTTTTCAAGCGATGAAGAAGTGAAGGACGCAGTTTCATCTTATTTTTCGGGCAAAAACGAAAGATTTTTTTATGAAGGTATACATAAGCTAATTGAAATATCTGAAAAATGTATTAGAGTAGCAGGTGAATATATTGAAAAAGAAAAATAATTTTGTATTTTTATTCTCACTCCTTATCCTCCATTCCGCAAACTTAAAAAACGCCCCCTCGGATATATATATATATATATATATATAAATATATATATATATATATATATATTTATATATACATATGCATATATATATATATATATATATATCTATATATATATATATATATATATTTATATATACATATGCATATATATATATATATATATATATATCTATATATATATATATATATATATATATATATACATGTATACATAAGGGAAACAGACTTCTTTTAAAGAAATTTACTTGTGTGATGCGCGTTTTCGATAAACTTAGTTACTTTTGTTACCTTTTATTATATTAAAAAATTCAATCAATGTGAAATCATTCATGGCTCACGTTCATTTTATCTTATTTTTTAAAAACTATATTTGGTAGTCTAACGCTATCGCTACAACCTAACTAGTTATTTTTGATAGGACAAAACACTTTAAAATGTTAGAATTTGAGAAAATAATATGAAGACCTACTTTAAAGGAGTATTTATTCGTTAATCAGATTAATTGCTAATGAAATTTTGCCCCTGAATTAACGTCCATAATGTAAATCAAATTTGCCTTTTATTAGTTTGATATGTCACTAAATGAAAAATTTGTTAATTGAAAATAAATTTTAAAAATGTATTTTCAAATGGATTACAGCTCAGTGTCAAATCCGTCTTTAAACAAAGATGCGCCTTATCGGGTTAGAGCACTCGACGACGAAACCCGCTTATTCTCTTTCAATACGAGGTTTGGTACAGTTCATTTATTTAAATTGTACATCATTTTATTGAGAACACAGCAGAAATAAAATTTCTCTTTTGTGTAGATACCATTTATGGATATAAGCTTTTACGACGCGGTCTGATTTCATTCACAGTTAGGCTTATACAATAAACATTTTTACGAGCCATTTTTAAGTAGTTGTAATTTTATTGATTTGACAATTTTGGAAAGATTCTACCGCAGCTAACGTCAAATAAATATGTCCTGCACCTGCGTGTCCAAGAATGTATGCTGATCAATTTACGTACGAATTGAATGTGTATATATTTTTATCTATCCCATTTTCTCTATTACTTCTACTTTTACCTTTCTTAAGATTCTTTTTATTGACCATCATGACCCAATTTCTAATTATATTTGCAGCTCTCTGCAGGTATCTTTAAATTTATACTTATACCGCTTTCGATAACATTTCATAGTTATTTGCCATACTTATTTCGCTTAATCATTAACCTTTTGCATTCAAGTATTTGATTTTGTCGATATTTTTCAGACAGAAATTTTTTTTTTGGCAATTTGTGTTTATTTTGCAGATGATATAATAAGAAGTTGCTAGTAAGTGAAGAATAACAGTATTATATTTGTAAATAAAAGAAAGACAGTTTCTGTCACGAAGTGTTTTTTTTGTTTCTAATAAACTATTGAACACACAAACAAACGGTATTTATTATATTCAATATACGTCTTTACATCTTTATTTTTTTGAATATAAATAGAAAATAATAAATAAAATATAAATAAAAAAACGAAAATATTTATGTCACATTGAAAAACTTCTTCAAAATCTATAATCAACAACTTTACAAACTCTTAGTACTATTTTTATTTTAAAATTAGTCAGACAGAACATCTCGTGGCCCCAAAGGGTGAAAGTACACGTAGAGAAAAATAAACGGATATAATAAAGCAATACAGGCGTACCAGGACTTGTTATAATACGTATCTTTTCTAAATATCCCACTTTCATATTTTATTCTTCTATTTGTAAAAAAAATTGAAACGGGAAAAGACGTATTATTGTCAATTTATGACAATTGTCTGCTACTACAGATGGAGAAAAAGTAAATGAAACATTCATTCCATAACTCTTTTTGAAAGCGATATCACTTACAAACTTAAAATGGTTTCATTTGGTCTCAATTTTTTATATCCAAAATAGTATTAAAATATATATTAAATCGGCCACTATTTTGCTGAAAACATTTTCTTCAATAACACAAAATCATTACGATTTAAGTCTTTACATTCCAAAGCAGCCTCACTTGTAAATACCAATGAAGATTAATGAAAACTATTCAAGACTATAAAAACATTTTACCCATTAATGGCATTGCTTGGTGTGGAATAAAAGTATTATTTAAAAATAAAATCACAGCGTGGAAATGAAAAGAGAACAATTATTTTTCATTATATGTCATTCACTGACATATAATTGAACAACGATTCCCTACTTTTTTAGCCCTTGTAACCCAGATTTTTAGATACATTCATAATAATTTACGAAATTAGTACAAAAAAATAAACAGTTTTATTAAATTAATAATATTTGTATGTCAAAATGCAGGTAGACAATATTCCATGTAAGTATATCAAGAATAAATTTTTTATCGATGAAATATACACAATCAAGGAAATGTTATTTGTCATATGGCAATTCTGAGGTGTAAAGAAAATGTCTTAGTAACATTCACAGAGCAGTTATTACACGAAATGTAAATTTTATCAAAAATCATTTTTGTAAATATTTTCAGTATCTCATAGGTTTCAGATATGTCACAAATACATTTTTCCGTGTAAACGTAAATTCTGCCCCTATGATTTAAAAAATCTGGACCTATTTTCGCCGGTGTCTTCAACATTTTTACGAAACTGATACCCTGCATGCTTAATTTTTTCGAACACGAGGTAATTCTCATATTACAGCATCAAAATGCGTGTGCGATCCAATAACACACAGTTTATCTCGAATCTTCACGCAATTGACACTCTCATTACATTTATTCGAAGAGCTGTACTTAAACAATGAACCCTAAGATTGCCTTCAGTTTGTAAATTATGGTTAGAATTATTTTATTTTTCATTACCGTTATTTCTTACAGTATCACTGTAAGTATATTATACATCAGAAAATTTATGCCCATACGATGTTTTCAAATGAAAAGAATATTTTTTATCGTATTAAAATGTATACAATATAATTTATTGTAGGTTCAGAATGTTTGGAATGCAAACTTGATATGCATTCGGTACTATTAACGACTTGTGCTGTTACCAACGTAATCAAGGAAGTAACTATAAATTTCGAATAGTTTATGAAGATGAAGTCTTATCCCCCATCTGACAAGAGCCTGCATGCATTAGAAAGTTGTGTACTATATGAATTACCTAAAATAGATGCCCTCTCCTGGGTCACCAAATGATGAAATTCAGTATAATTAATACAGGGTAGCGCGTAGTCTGTAGTTGATATTCTAATAGATGACAGAAATTGGTAGCGACATGAATACCAAATAAAGAGTCATCAATTGCCATTCTGGCGTATTTCTTTCCAAACAATTGCCGACAATAGAAAGGACGAAGTGCTGAGGAAAATATATTTTAACTTTATTCAGAATGTAGGGATATTATTTCTATACAGAATAACAAATTGTTAAGGTAGACTGATACGGGAATGTTTTTTTTAAATGATAAAAAACACACGTAATTTTTATTCAGCGATTTTACTTATTACAGAAAGTTTAGAATAAGGATCGACGTATTCGTTTTATGGGACGATTATTTGAGAAATAACCGTAAAAAAAACAGCAGAAGGAGTGTGAATCTAGGGCTTCGTTCTTCAAGGGATATAAAAAATATATACAATTTCCAACAAGTACTATTTCGTAAAATTACAGGATATTTAGCTTAATTTTAGAGAATTAACAAAGTTCTATTGTTACTTTTCCGCCACCAAACGAATAACTGGTTCCAGAATGTTGGTACCCAATCAAGTATCAATTTTTTTGACAGAATAAGTTATACTCTTTGCATTAAATGAAAAAATATCGAGTATTCTAGAATTTCCTTGCCCAACCGATATTCGATATTTCTATTTTCACGAGTTTATACCTATAACAACGAATATTGTTTCTCTATAGCCCTTATGATTAAAATATTTGCGTGTTATTTGAACAAAATATAACGTCACATCATACATATTTTGATGGAGCATACATTTGTACAGGTTTTGCACGCGAGTGTGACAGGATATCAAATGAGCTGTCACGGGAATGCTGTACAGTCGTATATATTCGGATGGAAATAAACTAATTGTCTGAGGTGAGCAGAAATGTGAATATAGTAACTATTAGAGAATGTTTATATAGGAAAACCATGAAAATTTTACCTGAAAACAGCGATAGTATTCGTCATGAGTATTTTCGTGTTGCTAAAATTCTTTTTGACTTCCGAAATTTTTGTTTGACATTTCATTCCTTTAAACCAGGAGACCGAGTTACGTAATGGCGGAAGTATTAAATTAAAAATAGGTTAATTAATTTTTATGGTATATGTAACATACGGCGATCAAATTTGCAAATGACAATCAATTTTTTTTTCTCAAGTCTGATTACTGAGGATATTAGATAGAAGTAAATTTTTCCAAAAATGTGACTTATATTTTGTCCTGTTTAATTTGAAGAGAGTTATCTTCGCAGGACTGGATCAGACGTAGGAATAGTTATTATGTCGTTTCGTTAATTACATTTTAAATCACGACACACACAATTAACATTGTGTTACTAAAGTATTACTATCTACATAAAACTTGTAATTAAATGAAAATATTATTATGTGTTCATGTCATTACTATTATGACAGATCTTGATATTTATTTAAAGATTGGATGTTATGGGTTTTAGATCAGATATCTTTTACGGGCACTATGTATTCTATAAACACTACAGACAATATTTTCGGTTATGTGCGTTTATGTAATGGATTTCGTTTAAGGACTGGTGTATTTTATTATCTCTTATATTAAACTTTGGTTCGCGCCTTTTGGCAGTGGCAACGCGGCCAGTAAGCGAGACGAATTGATAATACGTAATTGCCAGCAGAATTAAAAAAAGAGAAACTGTACTGTAATTCTTTAGTAACACGTCAATTATTTTTAAATTTCATAACGTTTAAAAAAAGACGTTTTTTAGGAAAATGTGTTTATTTTCCAAATATTTTTATCAGATATAGAGAATAAATAAAAAAAAATAGGAGTGATACTTCGGAATTGTGTATTTTAAATTCACTTTTGAATAAGCGACATAAAGTTAAAAAAATGTTAGCACAGTATTGTCGTACAAGCTTTTGCCCGTAACTTTTCTAGCCTATATTTTGACTTTACAACATTCTTTTCATTATTTCTGGTAACTAAATGCAATTTCCTCTATCTATAGAAAAAGTAAAAAATAGAGATATTACTTTGGAATACTTTATTTTGTACATTTGCTAAAAAAGTCGCGGATGTTTTGACCTTAGAAAATATTTTTCATGATTCGTTGTAATTAGATGCGACTTCATCCTTTTAACACATAATTTCCTATCTTAGTGTGAGATATATTTTCAAAGTGGTGTAGTAAATCTAAAATTATTTTAATTATGAAATTCAAAAACTTATTCGAATGCTTCTACAAGCTTCACCTGTAACTTAATAAATACACCCAATTCTTAAAAAAACTTGTTTGCTATGGCCAAATTTAGTATTGCGATTTATCTATCGCTTTTGCAACGTATAGACTTATTGCGAGAAATGGTAGTAAAACAATTTAGTAAATTAAATTTGAAAAATCTTTGACGGTAGATCATATAACCAAATATATTTTAATAACATTTTAATGATATTACCATCAACTAATTACAAATATTAGCGATTCACTAAGTGAAACCAACTACAAATAACTGAATAGAACATTCAACAACTTATGCAACGAAATAATTAAGTTTATTTCATGGACCATAAGTCGATGGTAAACATACATGACTTTTTCCCTTTGAATCCCGATCTTTCGTTAAGAGTTGACAATGGACGCGAAACGATCCGTGTTTACAGCAAGTCGCATTCAACTTAAATTATTACAACTTCTAAATAGTATTATATTTGAGTTGATGTTTATTTTTATAAAGTTTAGGTTGTATCTTCAAGACTCTACTAAAAAAAAACGCTAGCTTTAACTTTTCCAAACATTAAGATAGATAAAAATTTAATAATTGCGGTCTTTGACTTGGAATTTTTTTTGGAACTTTTGATTCGTCGATACTTTATAAATGGTAAAAATATAAATGGTAAATCTTATACAAACAGACACGACATTTATATCATATTATTTAGGTTGGTGTGAACTTTTTGCAACAGAGATGAAACCTGAGTATTACGTTCCAATTTACATATACTCTTGCTGATGACAAGACTACTGTAGCTTTGTCGAAAATTCCGCATGTGCAGGATACATTTTGCTTCGAATCATGTAACACGTCAATGTACGTTATCCTTCATAAAATCATCATAAGAGGGTTCAATGCCAAGCTTGTCTTCAAGCGAAGCTAAGCCGTGCCTTATCGAACTCCAACACTCGATGACGGTGGGGGTTTCCTGTTCTTCGGCGTGAGGGTCAATGGATAAATTTCGTAAATGGTGCACTTATTCAAATGTTATATGATTTTATTGAGATAATTGTAGCGCTTGGCTTTTTATTATAACACATTTACTCGCAATAACATCACTAGGAATGACGTTTTGATCGCAGCGTACTATTTATTACTTTTTCCTTACACTAACCTTGACTTTACATATAAGTTTAGGATCATGGTCGGTTAATTCATATATCGTATACGCTACTTCCATACGAGATGTTTTTATAATTCCGAATTGCAAATAGAAAAAAATGGGACGTTTATAAGATCACTTGCGTGTCTGTCCGTCTGTCCGTTTATCACAACCGTTTTTTTCGAGAACCGTTTAATGCAAACAATTTTGACACAATTTCGCTTAATGATAAAATATATAAATAGGTGTATATTTAAATAATTTCTCAAAATAATTCATTCAACAATTTTAGAAAGGGCAAATGAATTTATCGATTTTTTAAACTATTTGTATTGTGTGCGACATCACTTGAAAAAGTGACTTATGATTCTAAAACTATTTATTTTAGGATTATCTGTAGAATAATTCTAAAGAAATTAATAAACGTATCCACAATATTCTCAGAAACCGTTTGACGTATAAAGATAAATTAAGCATAACAATCAAATTTATTAACCTAAAGATGTACTTGCATATCCCGATATTTAGCATATGGGAATTTTTGAAGATGCTAATAAAGTACTCAATTTGCTTTTTTATTTCGCGTACCTTAAGAGTATCAATGTAAAGACATATATATATATATATATATATATATATATATATATATATATATATATAAATATGAAACTTATTCCACCCCTCTATTATAAAACTACTACAGTCAAAATTATTAATATCACAGTAGTACTTGGAATACAATTAAAATTTACTGGAAAACTATTGGCAGTTTCTAACTTTCATAGTTTTTGAGGTACTACAATATTTTACATGTGTGGGATTTATAAAAGGTAATTTAATGGCTTTTTAAAAGAATTTTTTGACAAACAATTCCACCAATATATGTAATAGCTATCAAGCTATTTACAAATAATAATAATGATTTCTATTATGTAAATATGTCGATTAGTATATCTTTCATAAGGCTAAATATATCGATAATTTTTCAAATACCCTGAGATTTACAATCATTATTTTCGTTTCCCTATTCTTAAGAGTATGTAATATTTTTTTAAGATATTTACAAATAATTATATTTTTCATAATGTATATATATATCAATTAGTATATCTTTCACAGGCCTAAATATACCGTGAATTTTTTAAATGCTATAATATTCAAAATCATTGTCCTAGTTTCCCTAATGTAAAGAACACATAGTAATTCAATCGAGCTGTATGAAAATAATAATATTATTTTAAATATATCAGTTAGTGTATGTTTCATAGACCTAAATATATTGTGAATTTTTCAAATGCTCTGAGATTTAAAACCATTTTCTTTGTTTTCCTCTGAAGTTTAGGTAAACGTCGTGTTTATGATAGCATAATTTTGGCAAATTCGGAAAGAGAGGTTGTATATTTTTTTAACTATTTTTAAAAAAGTCTCTTGAAATATTTTATATGATGTTTTGAAGAAATAATTTGCATATACAAATTAAAAACAATATTTAATATTTCATTTATCTTCGTCTGATATTTCTTTAAAAAAAACTTTGGGCTGATAACCATTGAAATTTATTACTTAGTTGAGTAGGTTTCTACTGCACAGCTTCTGAGAAAAATGGCGTGGATATTTTCATCAACATCTGATAAAAACATTGGTTTTAGAACTCTAAAAACTTCATCTAATATCTCACTTCATTCAAAAAATTTAAAGAAATCAATTATTTTCTTTGCCTCCCTCTGAAATCTATTTGTAAATAATTTTAAGCTAAATGGTTTTGATAAAAACGGCTGCGACATACAGACAGACGGATGAACACATAAGTGACCTTATTTGTGTTCTGTTTTCTAACGCTAGAAAGTAGAAGTATGATTTGAAACGCATATTGCCTTACATACGTTAGGCGAAGGTCAATTTTGTAAAAAATCCTTTGTTGTATCATTATAATATTGATGAGAAAAGCATATTATTAACAACAGAGACTTCACAAGTTTCATTAAAAATTCAAAAGCGTCTTTATGATACTCGCCTGATCTCCCATGTCCACTTAGATACATAAAAAGTACAATCAAGAAATTGTCTTTTGTTTCAAAAGTGTATTTTTTTTAGTTTCTGCCTGTATAAAGGTTTTTGAATAAATAATAAAATTCCGGTTAACAATGCGATATTTTTAACAGCACTGAGCTTAATTTTTCACATCAAAACGTTGAGTGGTTCAGAGATTTGAATAGTGTTAACTTACAAAACATTATCTTAACTACCACTTTAATTTGAAATTAAAAAGAGAAACTCATTATTTATATCGTGGAATGCCACTTGGTTAAAATTATAACTGTATAAAATTATCGTGATTTCTTTGAAGTGTAAGTTAAAACTTTTGCCTCCTGATTCCAACCTACACGTCCAGTGTTCTTTGGTAACAAGAGCAGTTATAGTAACACTATTTTACGTCCTTCAAATTTATTTTTATAGCAACGGGAAGCTTATTTTTATAGCAAGTCATATTGAAGTTTATTTCTACAAGGCAATTTCTTCTAGTCAACCACATTGTAACGAGTGTGTATTAATATTAACGTAAAAAATATTTTTTTAAATACAATTTAACCTTAAAGTAAAATAGGCGATACGTCAGAGCTAGTGAAGGCAATGGTGAAGGATGAGCTATAGAAGGGATTTCAAACTGCAGATTACGTCAGATCGTGATACGATTTTAGACGACTTTTGAAAACATTTGCTAGGTATGTCACTTATAGTCGTATTGATTATATGGAAACGATTCTCTCTAGAATACATTTCTATGGTATGGTTCAGTTCTTTACGGTTAGGGATGAGGCAGTGAAAGATTAGGAAGAATATTATATGTATAATTTGGAAGTGTATTCCGTGTCATAATTTTTTTTTATACGGACTACAGCAAGCAAAGAGCTCATGTTACCATAATATCGGTGTAATTAATAAGATAAGTCTGTTGATATGATTAACAATTACAAAAGGTTTTGTAAAGATTATTTCGACATACTCCACCGACTGAAACTAGAACTGGTAAACTTAGCTTAGTAAGTCTGAGACTGGAAACTAGAAGAAACATTTACCATCCTGTTTACTTAAGTGTAATGTTAAAGAAACCTGGCTATAATATGATTAACTTGGTAATGCTTGCCCCACCTAAGTTCACAGAAAGTGACATAAAATTTATATATATAAAAATAGGGACAACAAAACTTAAATCGGAAGTAAATAAGTTTTTTTAGATTATTGTAATCGATAATGATCTGACGACCATCATAAGTAGTGGGCTTAAATTTACTATATAAAATTCAGAGAAAATACTACAAATTTTGACATGTGTGCTTACGTTTCTAAATGCAGTAAAAAATTAAAAGAAAAAGGTTGTGGCACTGTTAGACGTTCCAGAGGAAAATTTAAATTTTCAAAGTTTTTGTATCATTATCTTTCTATTCTCGGATTCAATAAACAACATAATTATTATCTTTCATGATTTATAAATTAGTAATATTCTCCTCACGTTCCTTCATTTTATTATATGGTATCTTCATTTTCTTATAAAGGGTGTATTGTTAAATCAAAATGTCAATAGTGGTACAAATGTAAAAAGTGAGTCCTTCTTTGTATTCTATTTTCAAAATAAGTTAGATAATTAGGTACTTTAGGTCCTGTTAAACTTGCAAAGCAATTTGGCACATGATTTCCTAACTATTGATTACGTTATGTATTTTCGATTATTTCAATGCATGGATAATTTGATTCATCGTATCTACTGGTTCTTGCTGTAACCTATGACTGTGTTTGAAAATTTCTTGATTTTCATGTAAATTTTTTGATATTTTGTTTATTTTTCTATGATTTAAAACAAAACTATGCACTTTAATGAATAAAATGATTCTACATATGAAAACATGAAAAACAATTTGTTCAATGTAATGTCACTATTCAAAACAATTTTGCGACTACCATGCAAAAGTTAATAAAGAGACGCCAATAAAAAGGAATCGACCAACTGTGAGTTGAAAAATGTCGAGTCCAAACTCTCACACGCCGGTATCAAGCGAATATTCTTTTCCAATTTCTCTCGCACGTGAAAATTGAATATACAATAAAGGACCGTCAAATTTGGGCAGGCGGCTGCACGTTTCGGCACAACGCTACAATTGGTCGGTATTGGGCGCAACCTCTGCTCCTAACGACCCGTGAAGACCCCGCGCGTTATGTGACCCGCGACGGACCCGTCGGGTGCCGCACTTACCATACAGTGTCACTTGCTTGGACTAAAATAAAGTTTTACTTACATTTTATTGGACCTAAAATTTTTTTTAAATTATGGTGCGAGAAATTAATAAAACATTCCTAAATATTTTCAGTTTTTCAAAAAGACAAAAAACAACAATATAAAGATAAGTGGAAACTGACATTTACGTTTGAAGGTCATACTGAAGATTCGTGGCTACATGTATTTACAATTGTTTTAATTTTATTATGTAAATATTTTTCCCATTATAACGGAAAAAATGGAATACATTTTTATGAACGTACCTATTGCTAATATTATGTTACATACTGTTCACTAATAACACCTTAGTATTACTATAAGGAACCACCTTACAGTAATACTAAGGTGTTATTTAAGAACAGTATGTGTCATAATATTTCCAGTCTACAATACAAAAATAAAAATAATTGAATATACGTAAGACATTATATTATATTAAGCATGGATCGTTCTTTTTATAGTTTTTGAGACAAGTTTATCAGATTTAGGACATTTACTAGAATCGGCTGTTATACTATAAAATACTGGTTGAATTTGGAAAATATTAAAATATTAATCTGTCAATCAATGCATAACGTATTCACCATATATATTATTTCAAAACTGTTTTAAAATTTGAAGCAGCCATTCTTTTCACTTTTGCATGATGCATTTCGGGTTTTGGCCTCTGACAGAATTAGAGTAAAGAAATATTATTTACCAAACTTAAAAAAATGAACAAGATATTAGACACACGGTACTGGCTGTGTTAATATTATTACAAAATTTGTATACCAGTAATGAGGTTCGTATCTTCAGATATTGGAAACAAAAATCAATTAAAAAAATTAATAAGGTGTCAGTTGAATCTCGTCCCATGAATATTTCGTAACAAAGAACACACATATAGATGTTTAGCGTTATCTAAGTTGAGTGCCATACAATTTAATGTCTTGTTTGTGAAGCAAACTTGCATTCAAATGTTTCGTTCGTAGCAATTGCATGTGACGTATGTAAAACCTTTTAATTTATAAGGTATGAATTAGGGCAAGAGTACCCGAATAAAAAAATTCAAAATTTCTGTTATTCTCACTGATATACATTTTTTACACTTCTGGAATTGGAAAGTCTAATGTCGTGAATACGGAATCAGTATAACACTTTGTTGCTTAAAAATATTCTGTTTTTTTTTAATACATTTATAATTTCCAAGTTATAATATCTTATTTCAATAATTATTTTCTTTTCTGTTTTACCAGTCTTGCCTAAAATTGTTGATTTTTAAGAAATTTTCCTAGGTTTACTATTAAAAAGAAAAATTTCAATTAGAGAAAAGTTCTCTAATTGAGAGCTAAGTATTTGTTCATCATAATATTTTAGGTAGACCAAGAGTTAAAGACTGAAGGGGAAACATTGTGATTTGTAGGACTTACACTATTTAAGTGATTGTCATATTATTAGCTAAAAGAATTCAAAAGCGAAATGTTATATTTTTTCTATGTAATGAATTATTTTAATTTGTAGGATGTTTGATGGATCTAATCGTCAAAAAGACCGATGGAAATGTTAATTTTATTTATGTCGATTTGTTTTTGTCGTTTAAAGTAAAAATTAAATAAATTTGTAGTAAAAATTGTTCTTTATTAAAAAAAAAACGTCAATCCAGGTACTAGTTTTAGAATTCCATAATTATCGTTCACGTTTTGCCATTGAATGCCATCTAATATTGCATATTCTAGTTCCAATAAATCAACCTCAATTAACATTATATTAACTTGGCAAATAATTAAAATTTGATAAAAACCTTTGAACATTTTTTAAGTATTTTTGTATAGATATTTTTTTTACGTATACATCATCATGGAAAGGCAATATTTTTCCAGTTTTGTCATACATTTTTTAGATATGGTGGCCGTGGAATGTGAACGAATTTACATTTTTTACAGTAGTGGGATGATTATTGTTTTTCCACTTTTCATCCATCACTTTTATTTTGATATATTTTTTGTTTAGCTTAGTGAAGTAATTTCTGATGACTCGATTATTCTGCCCTAAAGAAACTAGTTAAAGTATTAAATATTTTATTTATTCTCTCAAATAATTTGCCAGCGAATTCCATAATACTAATTCTGATTTCTAAGTTCCACAATTGCTAAATAACGTTAAACTCTAATTTAGAAGTAAAATATGTTAAACTCTAATTTATAAGTTAAATATGTATATATATATTTATAAATATATATATATATATATATATATATATATATATATATATATACATATTTACATACACATTTGCAGAGTTACTGGTTATATGTCACGATCCTTTAAGGGGTTCTAGGTGAGGTCATCAGCAAGCAAATTGCTTCTAAGTACATTATACCAAAATGGACCATAATCGATATATTTGTATTTTTACACATTTTTCAAAAAAGCTGGGTAGATATCTTTGAAAGTTAATAAAAAAAAATAATGAAATTTCATGGTATGTACCTATATCTATATACGATTTGTAAACATTCTGATGCGCAATAAACAATAATTATATTTAAATAATCTTTACAATTGTTTTAATAAGAGCTCCGTAACTCAGCAAGTTTTATAAGTTTTATCAAATTCTTGAAAAAAATATTTATTTCTGCAAAAAGACTCTGATGTACATAGTCGGCGGAACATTTTGAAAACATCTTCGTATTAATAGCTATCTAATAAGATACAAATATGTACTTTAAGTTACTAAACTATTGAACAAACTTAACTTTCTTGGTGAAGGGGGAAAATCATGTCTTTTCTGAATTTAAAAAAATCCTTTATTTGAAATTATTTATAGAAATAAAATAATTAATGAAGGTATTTACAGTTGGTTTTAAAAATGTTAGCTTCTATATAGGATAAAGGTACGCATTATTTTTCTTAATTGACTTTTTACTACAAAATTTGATAAACTGGTTCTTATGTCATTTGCTGCGTTTATTATTCGATTTCCAAGATTATTTACTGAAGGCACAGGCAATACGCTGTAAACCGAACTCTTTATATATATTCAGAAATAGCAGCCCATTGGAACGAGGACTAGGCATCTTGTCGGCAAAGGGATGGATCCTCCTCTGTCCGTCTCCCGATTGTGAAATTCATTATCCATTTGCAGGACATTCTTCATGTTGATAAAATATTCTCCGTTTTGTTTATAGAGTCTCTAGTAAATATTCGTACGTTTCTGTGTTTAAATTGTAGGGAAGAAAACATGGGCCAAATAAATAGTCGTTAATTATTCCCGCCCGCACGTTCAATGAAAAACATCGCTGTAACTCTCTTGGTGTCTTTTCGTTTGGGTAATACTTTTGGGGCCTAAAAATGAACGTTGTGGTAATTTGTAATGCCATCTTGGTCTAACTTCAACTCGTATATCCACATATTTTTCTGAAAAACAGATCCTTTGCGTTAGCATTTGGCATGAATCTGCAGAAGTCCAGCCATCTGAGAGGATCTCCTTCTTTGATTACGTGCACGGGCTTATAATGATATGGATACAAGTTGGTATGAATAGTAAATCATACTTTTCTTCGCGACATACCTAGTTGGTTCGCCACAACATTTATATAGGTTGTGGGGTGTTATTGAAAAAGACGTAGGGTGAGAAGAAGAAACTTCTTCTTCTCATCCTGAGTATACATGCGCGGTCTGCCAGTACCATACTGTCACCTTTGCACCGGTCCGGTCTCCCTAATTCGTCGAAACGTGCCAATGAACACAGTATTGTCAGATGTCCAGCATCCTGTGTAAAATTAGAAAAATAGTTTTTATCTCACTCGGGGACAAAAAAAAGACGGATCTTTTGTCGACATTTTAAAACCGGCACCGTAAACGGTTATTTCAGGGATTTTGCAGGAATTTCAGGGATTTTGCAGGAATTTCTTTGCTTGCGGCACATCAATTGACGCCTTTATATTATACCGTTCCCATTTATAACGTAAACAATAAATATAATCCAGAGCAATTATTGTATTTATATAGATCATAAACACATAACTCCTTATTTATACATTTATATAGACATTTATATAAAAGAGAGATATGAAATAGTATCCAGTGCGTTCCTAAATTGAATTTTTTTATTAAGTGTTAAACTCATTTGATTCCCATGAATTTTTTATAATATTGGTATATAATCATCCACATTATTTTTTTTTCTGCAACTGTTTCTCTGTGCGAGCTATGAAATAATAAGAATAATTTTGTTTTATTTTTTAAACCTTAAGTTCCTTAAGTTCACTTTTAAGTTCACAAATTCTACAAAAAATACATAATATAGAATAATATATATTTTCGCAAACAATTTTTACTTCATTAGTCTAGCTGAAAATTTTACTATTATTATATAAATGGTAAATAGTAATCGTAATATAATTCGTAATTTTATTATTAGAAAATTGTATAATACACGTTATTTTCAAAATACCTATTTGGGGTTTGCAAACTCTTCTTATTCTGCCGCCACTTTCATGTCTCTAACTTAAATTATTTCGAAATTCGAAATAAATATAAAAACAACTTACATTGATATAAATTAGTACGAATAATATTAAGGTTCAGTTCGAAAAGTTTTATCAAAATATTTTTCCAAATGCAATAAAAAAAGTTTAATTCTAATAGGGATTATGTTTCTACAGATATTGGGAAACACGTTTAATTAAAAAAAATAATGCAAAATTACTAGTATGTGATATTACGCTGACGTTGCTGCGAATTTATCAAGAGAGTCAGTAGTTTAGTTAATTCCATATCGAAACATGTCAGAGTTCAAATTGATATAAATACGTAAAAATAGGATCCGGTCTGGGCGGTGTGCACGTTTCAGTCCGGAAACAAGCGACAGCCTAGTCGGCAGTTCTTCGACTGGAGCTCGCACGTGCGCGTCCCCGTACCGGTTATCACCGTTTCAATATCTATTTATTGGCTCCGCATGGAAATCTCTGCCCTTTGAGGCACATTTTTTATTTGCGATAGTCGGGCGGCTTGTTCTCCGCACAGTTTTTAACAGCGATAATCCGTATAATGGCTCAAATTGCGGAATTGGCACAGTAACATTTATGGGGCCTATTTATAGTGTATCGAAGTTGCATTTATATTTCACAAATTTAAGAAAATATTTAATAAGAAATTTCTTCAATATTACTACAATAATCTTATTACCGTCACACGAGTTAACGTTTATTTATATATCTTTGTAAAAAGATTTTGTAAAACAATAAGCATCATAAAAGCCATGAAATAATGATGAAATTGTGCAGTGGCATTTTACCGGTTTTTATTTTAAATTAAATAGACATTTATGGCTAATTGATGTACACATTAAAAGTAAATTGATGTACACATTAAAAGTAAATATATATTTGACGAGAAATATGAAGTATTAAATAAAAACTTTCATGAATATGTAAAAAAAGGTTATATTAAAGTTTCTATTGCATAATACTGTGTATTATGTAATGAAACTACATACTCAAATGGTCTTATTATTCTACATTTAAAATAATGTACTAAGCACGATTAAGGTTTAATTAGAGATGAAGCTTATTCAATATAAAACAGATCTTGCGTACGTCCTATCGCCTATCGTCAGATCTCCAAAAAACTTTGGATATATCCTAAAATATTTTAAAAAAATAGGAAAAAAAATAGTTTTCAATTCTTTCTCCTCATTTTTCCAACACGTCGGGAGTGCGTTATATGTAAATAAATGTAAGATTTTATACTATTATCGGATGACCTTTGGGCCAGGTTTCAGAGAAATCAATATATCAGTTTAGCTGTTATCATATTTCAGGTCATTTTAGGAAAATTGTAATATATATGATCGATTAAAGATTGTTGCAGATATGTGCATTTATATGAATTTTAAATATAAATGGAGTCATAAAAGAACATTGTACTCAATTTCAGAACTAAATAACGGGTTTTATTTTGCATACTTTTACATATATCATGCATATAATGTCTTTTAGTATGCCTACTTTTATGTAAGACAGTTTACTTGAGAAAAAAAAGAAAACTTAAGAAGGCATCGAAGTGCTTTAGTTTTTTCAATAGAAGGCAATAATCTGTAATTAGTTTTGTGTTGATAAAATAATTTTCACTAAAATGCTTTACTCAGAAAAATGCAGGGGTTTATCGAAATTTTGTGAAACATTCTAGACAATTTTTGGATAGTGGTTTGATAGAAATTAAAAAGTAATAAAAATATTTTTAATTTTTCTAATCCGCTTAATTTTCAAGTTTTCGAAACTACTCCTGCAGTTTGTTTTACTTTAGCTTTAGTTCTACGGAAGTTTCGATTCGACTTTCCTAAGATGATACCATTTTCAATGTAATTTTTCTTTTGAACATCAATAATGCAATCAAATTGAATCATAGCACCGTATTTTTGTAACAAATGTTAAGTGCCTCTATCACATATTAAATAACTACGCTATATATTAACTACACATAATATATGGAAAATCGTATCACAAACGGTGTAATAATTTAAAATTGTCCGATGTAAATTGCGAATAACGCATTTATCACTACTCCTTTTCTTATGGCAGTAACAGTATATTTGTTACATTTGAACGGTCCGCCTCTCGTGGCTTCCGTGTTTGTAAGAAGTATTGAAAGAGTAAAAAATGACATGCTCGATAATGGCACGCTTCACTAGGACCGCGCCTTATAATATGCGACTTGTCAATAAGTATTTAATTTTAACGTCTTCATAAAACAAAATATCCAACGCGTTAAATTTCCCCAGAATACGCGTTAAGCTCCGCTTAATCGCATCACGTCTTGCGAGCAATCGCATTACGCGCCACCCGTAGTGCGTATTCGTTATTGAATATGACATCAACTCAAAGGAGCTTTGTCGATATCGAACAAGAGCTTTAATGTTTTCAATTCTATTAACTGCATGGTAGTTCAAAATGTAGGTAACTTTGTATTGATATTGTGATGCCCAATATGCAGTAAGGAATATACATTGAAAGCTACTTCTAGGAAAGGTTGTTCAAGTATTATATATATATATAAACAAGAGTAAGACGAAGAGATACAGCGGGAATGTTTAAACATGTTTTTTTGCCAATTTTTTAGCCAAATGTTCATTAAATAGTTAAGTATATTCATATTATTACGGATGCTCATCGTGATATAGTATGTCCATTCTGTGATTCGTTATAGCTCGAGTTAATATCGCTTTGTATGACTTATAACGTGAAATGTTGCTTTATTGAATTAAGTTGTAATAAAAGCTTTATTAGTTAACTTGTTCAACGTAAAGAAAATATTATGTATAGTTTTTTATAAAATAAAAATATAATGTATTATAAAAATTAATAGCAAATTATACTCGTTTATGTGCGCAGGTTGAATATACGTATTTTATCTATTTTGTTCACGAGATTCTTACTATTTTTTCTATTCAATATATGTATAATATATGTTGGTGGATAACGATATTTAACGTAGTTGAGATGAATGAATATGATTTGTGAAGGTAAGACGGAAATCTGAAAATGTGCGATATAAGCATATATATTCTTATATTATTATTGATTTCACTGGGCAGGAAAAGCTAAGGCAATTTAACAGCCGATAATTTTCCGAAAAGCTAAAAAACATACACCGGAATACTTTATCTAAGTCAGAATATCATCGAATAGCGTAAAGTTTTCTTACATATTTTAACGACCGAATAGCGTAAGATTCACGCGAAATAATTTACTGATTTTTATGTGACCAAATTCAGCTTAAAAGACTAGGAACTATTTAAACTTAATCTGAATCTAACTTAAATGTCACCCTTGTCATGCGGTAAGCTTAAAGTGTTGCTCATTACTCATTAATATAAAGAGTTAGTCCATCACAAATACGTTAGTCAGTAGTCTATAGTCAATGATTATTTGATGTATTATGACGTTTATAAGAAAATTTACGGGACGATTGACTATAATTATGTATAGAGTAAGCAGAATAACCCTAACGACGAGACAGCAAGTTAAAAGAGCAAATAAATTAAAATATAACACTGAAAGCTCCACAGAAAATTTGAGACGAATTTTGTACAAAATGAATTTCAAAAATTAATTTTGAACAAAATTCATTTTTGAATTTTGTTTTATTGTATGTTTACATCCAAAGATATCTGTCTTAATTAATTAATTAATTTATGGCCAAATATATATAATCTTATATGCTGCATGATGATTTTCATTGAAACTATGAAACGTATGACAAATTATATTAAATGTATCTATTTTACTAAAACTAGAAGTACAAATGTAAAATAAAAATTAATATACATATTTTTTTCAATGTATGCGGTATAAGGGTTTTGAAAAATAGTCTTCACTTAAAAATTAACACACGGGTATGTGCATAGTTAATTCTTTTGCCTACATCCTATACTTTGAATATGTTTTGTTTTGTTATGCTCTGTGTTTTTAAAGTATGCACAAAAACGATGTTATATATAAGATAATGATCTTCGTGTGCATTCTTATCATCAATTTCTACTCATCCACATTCTTATACTCATCATACAAAAATTCAATATGTGTCATGATTGGTAGAATAAATTATTATTTAAAAGGGCGATAGATTATCAGAAATAAAAAAAAAATTAATTAATTTATGGCCAAAGATATATTCTACATGGTATTATTTACTTATTATTTTTATAGTTGTCCTTTCTTTTACTTCTATTGATGAAAATACGTACTTAAATTAAGAATGTAAGAAACTTTTATATATGTACGCTTTATTTACTACTTGAAAGTAAAACTATTTCAGCATTATATTTATTTACTTTTTTTCCAAATATGTTCACAAAGTCATTGTTGCTCACTTTTAGAGTAAGCAACGATGACAAAATATATTTTCTTTTGACGTTTCTATCAGTATCATGTCCGTTGTTCTTGAGGTTCAGAAAGTGATCCACTTATTTGCACTTCATTGTTTTGCCTGATTATTTCAATTCGCATTTAGCGTTATTATTTGATATTATCTTAATTTCCTGCCACAAATGTTAGAGCTCATTTTATGACTTGGTACTTTGAGAATAATAACAGAAGCAATTATATCTATATTCGTCGGGTATCTTGTAAGTTTCTATTATACGATAGCGGGTACCATCAAATTGTTATAATTGGTGGGTCATTCTTCAAAGGGAAAAACATCGTCCATTAACTTTACACGCCTTTTATAAATTTTGCTTAATTTTAATGATTTTCGTTGAATAACATGATAATACTAAACGGTTTCGGAACACAATTAATCCTGAACAATTCCATTAAAAAGTTGAACTGAAAATGTTTTCTAATTGGTCATTCTACTCTCCTTCCAAACGCATTAAAAAATATTTGTGTTGATATAGTATATATTCACAATATTTTATATAATATATATATATATATATATATATATATATATATATATATATATATATATATTGGTACAGAACATCCAAGTAAATTTAAGATAGTGAGATAATTGATATTAACTTTTACAAATATGTTTCGACACGTTTTTGACTTATTCGTCATTATTCCTAACATCAACAAATAAGCATTTATAATACTTTCGCCCTGATGATTAACAAGGCTCCTGCTGCTTATTAATTTCAAACTATCGCGATATATACATATAATTCAGAGCATATTGCAAAATTTTAGCCATATTACATTGGCTATGGTCACGAGCTAAATCTTATATTTCTAAATTTAGTATTTAATACCAGTTAAATACTATGATTACTACCTAATTATACATATTTAAAGCTTTTTGTAGGTTTGATAAGTAGTTTGAAGATATAAAGTTTATCGTATTTCTTGTTCTTCTTATAGAACGAAAAAATGTTCTAGAACTCTAAAAGTTTCTCTACTAGTGCTACTTATCGAAAAATGTATAAAAATGATTTTATGATTAAATAAAAAAAACCTAGAGTTCGTCTCTCTAGGTTTTTTTTTCAGAGAAGTAGGGAAAGTGAGAGCGTTATAGGTATTGAAAACGAAGCACCTTGGTTCCAAAGCAAGCAAATTAAAATATAAAAGGAGAACTCGACGAAATATCGACAAAGGAAACAAGAAAATACAAGAAAGAAAGTCCTAATTGAAACCATCTCGCTACAAATGGACACAATTGACTGTATTATATAATCTCAGGAAAGTTTACTACCTGAAAATCCTTTGGACCACGATCAACACTATCCAGAAGTTAAGTTTGCAATCCAAAATTTTGATACAAATTATTAAATACAAGGGAGTAACTGCTAAATATCATAGAAACGTTGAAAAAGGAAAATGTTATACAGCGCAAATGAATCGATTGACTGAAAAGAAAACTTGAGAAGCTAGAAAACTTGAAAAGGATAATGATTCTATCCACCTTCGGACAAATGTTGTTCATCTTCGGACGAGTTTTGTCGATTTTATTAAATACAAATTATTTGTGAATATATCCCTTTTAGGTTTGCCTCGTTGTTGATTTTATGTATCAATCATCGCCTTATATTGTCGTTGATTTTAAATAATTATTGAATACTTCGATTTAAATCATATTAAGATGAATACTAGCACTCATTAAACTGAAAATTATCTATTTTGTCATTATCTGTAAAAGAACGACTAACTTAACGAGCAATAAACTTGAAAAAAAAGTAATTCTCGAAGCCCAGCGTCATTATTCTCGACATGACTGCTAATGTTTTCTTAACGTTAGCCAAATCTATGGTATGATTGTTATTTCTATATATTCGTGCACAAAATAGACTAAAAATTAATTTGAGATGTCCAAAGTCTTTTCCTTTAGAGATTTTCTTAAAACTCCAAAAAAGTCGCTTGAATAAAATTTTTTTCGCCAATCACCCAGGTATATATTTATATAGCACCAACGATAATAAATTCATATACCCACTATCGCATATTGGCTTAATTTATGTGAGCTAAATATATGTTTTTATAAGAAATGGCTAGTTGCTTTTAATTATAATGTAATCGTTGATATCTCAACTTTGGGACAATATTTGGAAAAGTTTACAATTTTAAATACATAAAATCATAAATTACGATTTTGAATTGATTACATGTACTCACAAGTGACTTATTTATTTTCCTAATTTTTTATCATTATTATTACAATTGATTAAGTCTAATGAAACACATACCATATATAAAATAAAAATTTCTGATTTCAAAACATTACAACCACTATGAGCTATTGGGAAATTGATAATGAGTTTGCAAGTTTTTTAATACGTCAATATAATACGATGAAGAATCTTAAAGATAATCTGGATATCCAAAAAAGTTTAGTGCAGATGAAATGCAGTCATTTCACATCGATGGCAGTGTTCATCGCATTATACAGATTTATATATCACATATATTCTTGAAAAACTCAATTTTTCGTATATTTAAGTTTACTTAATTTTAGCTTAAAATTCAAAAATGAAATTATAGTTTTAAAATCGTGATCTATATGGAAAAGCTTCAATTTTGTTAAGACATTTTCATGAGTTTCCTAATTCAACTATTATTGTTAAAGTTAATCCTGTTGGCGGACCATCAATGTATGCATCGCACCCCATTCTTCTTATACTCATGGGCCAAGCAAAATGACTTTTCCATTATATTATTGTGTTTCTTTTTGTTTCACGTATCTACTATATATTCCGGTGGTATAAGATGATCTTTCTGAGTATTATTCTACCAGTTAAATTAAAAAGCTTCTCAAACTTCCGTCTGTATCCTCATCAAAATCATTTCATTTCCAGGTAATACATAGAATGATAATTACAAAAACGAAAATAATTTCCATCCATATTATCGGTATTCTCATTTTCTTTCACGAAGTTTTATACTTACAAATATTTTGTCGAATATACATTGATTTACTGTAAAAGCTTCGTTAATTCTATGTAATTGATTTATATTTAATAAAACGTACAAAATATTTGATGTTGAGTTTTGCAATTCATATCTGCGTTTGATTATACTGGTTCCCGATAAATGTCTGAAAATAGATGCTTAAGTGACGTTTTCTGCGATACAGCTTTTATTTTTCTTCCCAAATTTCATTAAAAATGATAAATATAATTTTATTTTCATTTATTTATTTGAACTTGTATAGAGAAGAATTGTTGTATTCGCCCAAAACATAGAAGTCGAAATATTAGTTGGAATCAATTCTAAACCATAAATCATTCCCAACAATACGCAATAATGTTTCTATATTTGTGGTACGATACAGCTTGGACCAATGGATAAACTAATGAACCAATTTTAATGTGGTATTCGGCTCATTCTTTTAAATGTCCTTAGCAGTTTTTTTAAACGCAAGCCTTTTTACCAAGTTATACCGGTTCATGTTTCGACAGAAAATATACGTGGTGTGATCGCATTGTTTATTTAATTTGCGCAACTCGACATATAAATAAGTTCATTTTTTATCAAGCGAGTAATTATCTACTTGTATTGAGTGAATTATATTATAAAGTATATCATGAAATTGCATTAAATAATAATGACTCGAAGAACTGGTGCGAAGTACAACAATATTTAAAAAAAGTAAACCCAGTTGAAAAAATAATATCAGCCGTTACTATGATATCTTAAAATTTATTTTATCGCATAGCAGTTCTAATAGTTTATTTTTGTAGTGATTTCTTATAATTTCTTTTAGGATGAGTGAAAAAATGTAGAACTATATAATTGGAATTAAAATTGTCAATTCGTCTTCTAAACGGTACAAAGGAAAAAGAAATCTTGAAGAATACCCTAAAATCAATATAAATTTCTGCACACATAGTGTCATTTTGCTACCTGTCATTTTTAAGTTGAATTTTCCTATTTTGACGACTATGATCTATTACTATAATTTATATCTTATTTATGCACGATTAAATGAAACTACGTGATGTAGTATTATTCCTACTTTCTTTAATTTCTTTACCACGACCTAGGTTTCGTTGTATTACAACATCTTTAGGTGGGATATTAGCAAAGATATCTTTCTTTGCTATTATTTTAAGGTTATTTTGCGAGAATTTTTATGGAGGTGCGCGTTATTTATTTATTTATTTACACACATACATTAATCGATACATTGCAGATATTCATAACGATAAGAAGTTAATGGTTCAACATAGTTTAAACTTGTAGATTCAAAATACACAAGAACTGTAAAAGAATACGACGACGACAACAAATTTACTTTCACTCATTTCATACTCTTATGCGACCGCTATCAGGTAGTCGAGTAGTTGAACGCGGTGAAAACTTGAGAGTTCCGATATAATTCGGTTATTGATAATTTTGTTCTAATTTATTCTAAACTAACTGGAACTACAAGAGTAAAATGCGATTGCAGAATGCAATAGGATAATGTTCATTTCCTAATATTATTTGCAACATATTACTTCAAAATAATTAGAAAAATAGCACAAAGTGGACAGACAGTAAAGTTAGTGTTCTTCGGAAAATTCTTTAATTGAAACATAAAAAAATCGATATCTTTTCTATGATACAAAAATTAACTTAAAAAGTGTGCTTTATATTTTTCATTAGAATATCTACATATAGTGGCAACTATAGTGGCAACTATACGAAAAATATAATTAATATTAAAATTTTCCATTCTTTCAAAATAAAAAAAACCCCTAGACTGAAAGGAAAAGGAAAATAACTTGTTATTATCATGGTTTTAAAATTGGAAAATACAAGTTGCAAAAAAAATTTGAAATTTTTAAAATTTGGCAAACTTATACTAAGAACATTTTTTTCCAAAATCTATTATATTAAAAAATCAACTTTGGAAAAAAGAATGACCTTAGTAAGTTTTGTGTATATTGACCAAATTAAAACTGTGTAAAACACATTCTCCGGAAGGGACATTACTTATTCAGTCGGGAATATACTTGGCGCAACAATAGTTTAGATCACAATCTGTTTTGTTGGATGGGATAAATTAGTCCAATGCTTTAAAAATGACGGCGATTTAAATTGTAAAAAAATTACTTAAAACTTATCTCACAACAAAACGGTGCAAATGATGTATTATTAAGAAGAACCTCCAAAGTACCACATTTCACAAAATACACTTTCATTTGAAATTTTTTTCCATCAATTATTGGAAAAATATATATTATAAAGCTAATTATTGAAATTAACACTCTGTCACAGTTATCGGTTTATTTTATTGTAATAAAGTTGCGGCGTTATCTGCCCATTAAACCTTATAATTTTTTAATTCTTAAAAGGAGGAAGCTTAAATTGTACATGGCTATTGTTGGCATATTGCCTAGTTATATAAAAATAGGTTACATGCATTTTGTTTTATGGTAAGAATTCAATATGTGATTTATATGACTATTAGATATTAGTCATATTAATTTCAATATGTGAGTTCATATAAGTTCCAATTTGAAATAATTTGTTTATTATAATCATTCATGTCAATATTCAAAACATACAGAAGGAAAAAAGTAAAGCCCGACTACGGAAAAAAAATAATTGAAAAAACGAAAACATACATACAAAGCTTGTGAAATTCATAAGGTTATGTAACTTCTTACAGTCTCTGGATCATAATGAATCTAAGGTTGTTGAAATCATGTTCATTTGTTGAAATCACTTTAGAAGTTTAGTCCGTACCAGAAAACAAAATTAACTAACACACATACATATATCCATACATAGTGAAATTCATAACGTTAAATACCCTAGGACACTCTCTGGATCAAAATGAATTTAAGGACTAAGGACTCCTCATTTTTTAAATAACTTCAGTAATTTAGTTTGTACGAGGAAATAAACTAACTCACGTAAGTACATATATACATAACTTGTGAAATTAGCAACTTTTTCCGTCGTCATCTTTCGTCATCAATCCTTGTTATTAATGATTTGTTAATGCAAACTTTTTTTATTAGTAGTAATTTTCAGAATGAATTCACCGATTTTCGGCGATTGAAGTAACCTAATATTTTACAACTGCTGAATTTAAATAAGGACATGCGCCGATTTGCATTTGGGCGAGTAAAATTTCGATCGAACGGTTTGTTTTGGAATGATAATTATGAGAAATTCATTTGTTAGCTTTTTATTCATTTAGGTTTCGATTAAGTTTTTCATTCAGTTTTAACTAAGCTTTTTATTCGTTTGGGTTTCGATTTAAGCTCGTTTTTTATCTAGGTAAGTTTGATTTTGTTTTAGATTCGAAACAGTTTGGGTTAGATTTTTATTTGTCTTTATAATTTGATTGAGCGGGAATCGGGTTTTATGCCACCTTCTTTATCAAAAATCAAAATATCATGTAATTTGTCATGACTGTCTGTGGCAGAGTTATTATTTAATAGAGGAAAACAGATTTATTTAAAAGAAATTTACTTGCGTCATGCGCGTTTTGGATCTACTTTTTTATTGTTATGTTACCTTATATTGTCTTAATAAGACATGGATGGTTTCAAAATGATTATATTTGGTTTTTAACAACCACGTTTGGCAGTCTAACGCTATCGTTAGAACTTAAGTTTTTTTTAATATAACAAAATATTTTAAGATATTAGAATTCGCGCACATAATACGAAGGCCAACTTTACAGGAACATTTAATTGTTAATAAAATTAATTGCTAATGAATCCATAATGAATTATTGCTATAAATAATGCCCATAAAGTATATCAAATCCGCCTCTTCTTATTTAATATGTCATAAAATGTTATACTTTACAAAGTTCTTTTTAAACTTATTATAGCTCAGTTCCAAGTCCGTCTTTAAACTAAGCTGCGCTGCGTCTTATCGGTTTAAGTCATTCGGCGATGGAAGCGGCTTATTCACTTTCAATACGAAGTTTGATAGGTCCGTTTCGTAAAGGGTCCATTTATTTAAATCGTACATCATTTTATTGAGATCACAGCGGAAATAAAATTTCCCTTTTGTGTAGATACTATTTATGCATATAATCTTTTACGACGCTTTATAACCAGTTACCCTTATACCGCATGTATTTTTACGAGTCCGTTTTCAAGAAACTGGTGTGATTTTATCGATATGACAATTTGAGAAAGATCGTGCCGCAGCCAGCATAAAATAAATAGGAAGTATTATCGGCACCTGCATTTCTAAGAATGTAATGTTCGGAGATGAGACGAGTAAATGGTCACTCATCGGAGCTGATCAGTTTACATATGAAATGAATATATTTCTATTTTCAGTAATTTTTTGGTGTAAATTTCAATTCTGCTCCCTTTGGTGTAAAAACCTGGACCTATTTTTGCCGGTAGTCTTTGAATTTTTTAGTAACGGAATGTCTTGCATGCTTCACTTTTTTCCAACACTACATAATTCTTATATTATATTGTCAAAGTGCTTGCTCGATTCAATTACATACAATTTATCTCGGATCCTCACGCATTTGATACTATCTTTACATCGACTCGAACGAGCTTTGTGTATATTGGATAATTATTAACGATATTCTTACTAATGTTGCACGCATTTTTTAAATATACGTATGATTGTTTTAATTACAGGGGTTCATATTTGAATATAGTAAAAAAATTACGTTGTTTACTAAAAATTTTTTTTATAACCAACACGCGTTATGGTAGTATTATAAAATAAAATAATATTTTTAAAGACACGGTTTGCAAGACGTTCCATTAAAATGTACTTATGCCAAGAGCTAAGTTGAAAACGTATAACAAACATTCGAAGAGTAGTACATTTTTTTAATGCAATAAAAAATATTATTTCTGAATGCCATATTTTATTACAATCTTTATATTTTATGGCTTACGTCCTGACAATTTCTAGTAATAGGTGACACCGAGCATTTTATGATGCACTGAAAAACTAGATTTTACTATTTGAATAGGCATAAATACTTAAAAAATATTTTAGATAAGTGAATTTATGTTTGATGGAACATCTCGTGCCAAACTTATTTAATTTGTAAATAATCTAATATTTTGTAGGACTTTCTTGCAAAGGTTAGGATTGATTAATTTTTTTGATTCATTTACTGCTTTAATTAAACCCACAAAACATGAAAAAAAATTAAGTTGGTATTTTGTTATAGAAGCGTATACATTGCCCTTTAAAAGATATATTATCTTTATGGAGACCAATCGTGGACGCAGCGAGTTTATTTTTTTTTCTAATATTTACATTGGAATTGTCGCTGTTTTTCTTAAATAGATCAGTACTTTTGTGGACCTAGAGCAATTTTTGATAAATATACTGACATTTTACAGTCATTATGCTTATTTATATGAAAGTAATAAATTTCTGTTTTTCTAAGCAATTTTCTGTTTGTCAGTCAGTATGTCACGATAATATTTTATATATATATATATATATATATATATATATATATATATATATATATATATATAATGTAGATAACTAATTCGGCTAGCAAGATAATAAATATTGCACATCAAAGTTTTGTACAATATTTAATATCCTATTTTTTGTGGTAACAAAATATATTGATACATGGAAAATACCACTTGAGATAAACCCACTTCTCTTCCATATCCTATCTGAGCGCCGATGCGTTTGATCGTTATGATGGATCGAGTAATGTAACTTTAATTGAATCTCCGCAACTATGGGACAAAATATTATATTTTTGTCATTTATAATAACAAATATTGTTACTCCACAGCCAACACGATTAGAATATTGGAATATTAAAAAACAAAATATAACATCATATAACATACTATATTTACACTTTGATGGAAGTACATGTACTATTGTATGTGCAGGTAACGCGTTTTGCACGCGAGCTTGATAGGAAGTCTGAGACAAGCAGAAATATGAGAATAGTAACTATTACAGAATATACATGGAATATTATGTGGAAGATTATATGGGTGATATCGTTTATTACGAGTCATTTACAAAAGTATTGAATTATAATGCAGGAGTCCCTCACGCAAAGTTTTACATTAAATAATTCCAAAAAAATCTTTTAATTTTCGAAAGGCCTGGAAAAGTTATGTCGTATGCAACATTCAGTTATCATACTTGCAGACGACAAACATATTTTTATCGTTTCCAAGTCTGATTACTGCGAATATTATGCAATAGTCACTTTACAAGAAATGTTTTACGTACTTTACGTTTTATTTAGTTACATTGTAAGAGAGTTTATGTGCGTCGCGGAATCAGACCTAGCAATATATTAAAAGGATTCTTAACGTTATGTATGTCGCTTCGTCAATTACATTTTAAACCACGACACACCCAATAAACACAGTTTTACTAAATTATTATCATGCACATAAAATGTATTCTCGAATGAATATATTGTTACGTGTTTGTACATTTCCAATTACATTAGAACTTTATATATTTTAAAGATATTATATATTATTTGTTTTATGTTAGATATATGTTAGGTGCATTAGGCACTAACAGGTTAGATATATGTTACGTGCTATAAATTATTTGTTAATACATTGTTGTTTCAATAGCCAATATTTTCGGCTACGTTTGTTTATATATATATTTCGTATTATAAAGGTTGGAGTATTTTACTCTGTTTGATCCGCGTATTTTATCAGTGCTAATGCGAACAGAGGTCAGCAAGTGAGTCGAATTGATAATACGTATTTGTGAGCAGAACTGAAAAAAGGAGATTGAAATATAATTTCTCAGTAATGAGAAAGTCATTTTTAAATATCAAAACTTTAAAAAAAATGAAAATGTGTTAATTTTCCTATAATTTTAATCAGATATAAATAGATAGAAAGTAAAAAAATAGGCTTGATATTTCGTAATTGTGTATTTTATATTCACTTTGAAATAAACAAAATGAAAGAATAGTATTGTCGGACAAGCTATTGTCCGTGACTGCTCTAGCCTACATTTTGACTTATCAATGTCCTCTTCATGATTCCTGGTAAGTAAATGCAATTTAATGCTTTTCACACTTACCTTCCTATCTTGTTGTGAATGATACTTTAAAATTAATTTAGTAAATGTGGACTTGTTTTAGTTTCAAAATTCAATTTTTTTTTCAAATATACCTATTCATTTCACCTGTACCTTTCTTTTTCAGATCTTATTCCTTACATCATGTCCATTTCTAACGGTTGCATATTATATAGATATTCATTTGAAACCTTAAAAACTTACGAGTATGTTATTTTGATTACAATGCAATAATATGGTCAATTTTTATATACAAATGTATTGAATTAAAATTTTAGATTTTAGTGACTGAAATGGGCTCTAACTGCCTAATATTGTGAGCAGAGTTGAACAAAAATATTATAAGGACTGTGAACACGAGAAAAACATTCAATTATTACAAACACATTTGCGATGGTCAAATTTTGATTTTACGATTTATTTATTGCCTTTGCAAAGCGTGAATTTACTGAGAAAAATAGTAAATTATTCTATTAAACAAAATTTGATAAATTTTTTATAACGTTTTATAAAAATTTTATAAATTTTTTTAACGTTTTATTACCATTCATCAATTAATAAATATTAGCAATTAATTAAGTTAAACCAGTTATAGATAACTGAACAGAACAATCAAAAACGTATACCATGAAGTAATCAAGATAATTTCATGTATAATAAATTGATGGATGCTGGAAACGTGTCTGAGGAATGGTGTTAACATGTCTGAAGTCTGAGGGATCACCGATGCCTTTTAAAAACGATGGGACGAAGCCTGTATTTTTATTATTACTTAGATTGTATTGTTACTTAGATTGGTGTGAACTTTTTGTTAACTTTGTGTTAGTTTCCCTAGTCTTACGAATATGTAATACTTCTAACAAGTTATTTAAAAATTATAATACTTTCCATCATATAAATATATCGATTAGTACATATAAGTGAAGGTCTTAGGTATATAGTCTAAATATATTGTGAATTTTTCAAATATTATGAGATTTAAAATAATTGTCTTAGTTTCCCTAACCTTACGAGATTATTTCTGTAATATTTCTATCAAGCAATCTACATACAATAATAATATCATTTTCCATCACGTAAATAGCTATTAGAATATCTTTGATAGGGCTAAAAATATCGCAATATTCTTTAATGCTATGTGATTTAAAATCATTCTCTTAGTTTTCCTAGTCTTAAGGGTATGTATTTTTTCTATCAAGCTATTTACAAATAATAATATTATCTTTCATGTAAATATATCGATTGGCAAACCTTTCATAGGTCTAAAGTGAATTTTTCAAATACTATGAGATTTAAAATAATTGTCTTAGTTTCCCTAACCTTACGAGAATGTAATATTTCTATCAAGCTGCTTAAAAATAACAATATTTTAAATCGTGTAAATATATCGATTAGAGAAGATCTTTCGTAGGCTTAAACATATTGTGAATTTTTTAAATACTATTAGATTTAAAATAATTTTCTTAGTTTTCCTCTGAAATTTAGGTACACTTCTTATAACGTTGCTTTTGATAATTTTACTTAACAATTTTGGAAATAGAGGGATCACATTTATCAAAATATTTTTCAAAATACCTGTTGAAATATCTTATTTGAAAATTTCAAAAAATAGTTTGTAAATCCTTGTTATAACTTCGTTTAATGATTTCCCATACGAGTTACTAAATTAAAAAAATATCGATTATTTAATTTGTCCACGTATAATATTTCTCTAAAAATACATTTGGGTGATAACCATTGAAATACATGCAGCTTAATATGTTTTATAACTATGTTAAGTAAGTTTCTTCGCAAAGCTTCTGAGAAAAATTGCGTAGATGTTTCTAAATTTGAAGAAATCAATTATTTTATGAGCCGCCTCAAACATTTATGTATAAAAAAATGTTTGTCACAAAGTTTCAATAATAATGGCTGTGATATAAGAACAGACGGATGAATGCATGTGTGACTTTAAATATGTTCTGTATTTTAAAATTTAATAAGTAGAAATTAATTGATTTGAAGCGTATATTATCATACGTACATACGTCAGGTGAAGGTAAATGTCATAACATCCTTTGTTGCATCGTCACGATATTTATGAGAAAAGATAGAGAATCTATTCTCGACAACGAAGACTTCAAGAATTTCATTAAAAATTCAAAAGCATCTTCATGAAATTTGCTTGTTCTTGCATTTCCCCATTCCACATCCACTTAGAAACTTTGTTTTTTTTCTGTTTAAAAAATTAATTTTTTATTTTCTGGATATATAAAGATTTTTGATAATAATAAAACGGTTAGTGATATGATATAATAAAATTGAGTTCAATTTTTCATCTCGTAATGTTGACTGATTCAAAGAGCCTAATAGTGATACAAGGCATTATCAAATAGAGACTACCACTTAAACCATGTGATATTAAAAACAGTAATTCCACTTCGTCAAGAATGCTACTTCGTTAAAATTATCACTCTAAAGAAATATCGTGATTTCCTTGTAGTACAAGTAAAAGCTTTTAACTTGTGATTCTGACTTATACGTTTAGTATTTTCTGATAACTGCTCTCAGTTATACTAATACTCCATTACATACTTCAAAGTTACTATTAAAGCAAAAAATGATAATTAGAACGTAACATTTTTGTACGCATTTTTGTATGCAGAATAAAAACGGCTTTAACGTATTGAAGTTTTCTGTACCCACACACTTCACTTTGAGCTCTGGACGAGGCAAAGTCAGCGCGGGCGCGCCTCCATCTTTCCTTTTTCCCCCACCTTGATACTTTGAACTTTTCATTTATACAATATTTTATACTTTACATTTCATATTGTACATTACTTTCAACATTATACATGTGAGTCTCCTTATCTTTGCGAGAACCCCTATTTGGCGCGAACAAATTAAAAAAGGAATGTGAATTGACAAGTTACACACCTTCAGGATTCACGTTCTGGTACGGCGTACGCATATAAAGAGCACAAACGCCACTCGGACGAATTAATCCTAACCAAGAAGAATATATAGAGTAATAAAAAAAACATTTGTCTGGATTTAAACTTATTTTTTTATTCAAGATCATAGACTAGAAGAGTCAGTTTTCACATCAACATGTATCAAGGGGTTATGTTATTGAGTTATATCCGGAATTATAATACGAGTACATACGTGCACGCTTCGCAAGAGGCGCACAGGGAATGCGTTTATTTAAGATCCTCAGATAGTTTTAAGAACGCTACCGTGAAACTAACTTGTGCAAAAACGCAAGTATCTCCACTTAAACCGATAACTATCCCACGCCCAAAGTTACGTGGTGCGTTATTGGGTTCCCGTTGGGTTGCAAGGGTTTTTAATGCATTGCACTGAAATATTCAACGTATGGATGTGGTCTGGCTCACTTATAGTATTGGCTTGGATAAAGAGACTTTCAAGGGATCTAAAACCATTTGTTTGTTATAAAATTAGTGAGATTCTTAAGCTTACTAGCAGGAAATCGTGGCACCATATACCTACGTCATTGAATTCAATAGATTTAACTTCCAGAGGAATAGAACATTGTTCACTTCAATCATCAGAATTCTGGTGGAACGACAATAACAGGTCAATTTAATGCCCACTGACTTACCAGAGAGAAAGGTAAACATTAACATTAACCAACCCGTATATTACGAAATCAACAGTTCAATTTTTAATATAGAATATTATTCGAGCTCATGTAAAACTATTAGAATCATGTGTTACATCAAAATATTTATTAATAACTGCATCAAATTAAAATTAAGTTAAGGCGACTTTTGTCACTTGACGAGGTACATCAGGCTGAAACATAAGTAATTAAAATAGTTCGACGAGACTTATTTCCAAATAACCAATTGTTTTTTTTCTCACCAATTTCAATGAGGCCAAAGTTCCATTTTTCAGTCATTAATTTTGAATATGTACAATTTTTGATCTCCTGAAAGATAAACAAAGAGCTAAATTTTTTTCAGTTTTCTTCAGTACATATAAAAACAATTGTTAGTTTTAATTTTAAAGTTCCGTGACGCAATATGGAACACTTATTGTGTCGTCAAATATTCTGTCCGTATAAATGTCTATCACAACCTTCTAAATTAGAGTTTAACGTTATTTAATAATCGTGCAACTTCGAAATTAGAAGTAGCTTTATAGAATATGATGTCAACTGTTTGTTGGGAGAAAATATTATATTTTTAATTTTAAGTAGTTTGAAGGTGTGGGCGGGATAATTAAGTTACTAGAAATTTACTTTATAAATTTTAACGCTTAATATATCAAATTAAAACTGATTGTTGGAAAGAGGAAAGGAATTCTCTTAATTAGAAAACGTTTCTTCTTAAAAAGTAAGTTCTTGGAAGTAATAGTAAGCCCAGGAAAAGTTCCTTTCAATATCAACTTTTCAAAAATAATTTTTAAAATATTGTACATTAAAAACATACATGTATTTTGATAAAAAATCTATTTTTTTAGTTAAGAAAGTTTTATTCTGATTTACGTAATCAGATATTGAACTTTCCAATTCTAGAATGGTAAAATATAAAAATCAGTACAAAATTTCAACATTTTGAAATTTTTTGATTACGGAAATTCTTGTCCTAATTCAAATGTAAACCTAAACATTATAAGTAAATCACGCTTAATTTGTAAGAACGGCACATATGAATAGAATAATACTCAGTTTTAATGACATTAAATACCTGTAATTAGATTCTTTGTTACGGAAAAACTTTTATTTAATTCTTCTGTTGTAATATCTGAATATGAGAACCTTATTAGATATATATATATATATATATATATATAAATTTTGTAATAGTCTTAATACCATAATAGTTCGGTATTCAATTTCTTGTTTATTTTTTTAAGTTTAATAAATATGATTTCTTTATTCTAATTCTCTCATACGTCAATACCGAAAACACATTTCGCAAAAGTGAAAACAACAGCTATTATAATAGTTTTGAAATAATATATATGGTTAATACATTATGCATTTATTGATAGATGAATCTTATTTGCTAAAATCATTTCATAATAGCCGATTCCAGCAAATGTTCTAGATCCGGAAAACTTTTCTCATGTTTTATAACTACAAAAAGAACAACCCGTATTTAATATAACGTCTTATGTATAATAATTTCCTTTTATTTTTTCTTCGTAAACTGGAAATGTTATTTCACCCTTCACTAGAAATACTATAAGGAATCACCAATAGGTTCATTCATTAAAATGTATTTTATTTTTTCTGTTAAAATGAGAAAAAATTTCATAAAACAAAAGTAAAATGATTTTTTAAAGGTAGCCATGATCTTTCAGCATGACCTTCCGGCGTAAATGTCGATTTCCACTTATTTTTTTATTTCTGTTTTCCTTATCTTTTTGGTGAATTAAAAATATTTAAGAATGGTTTATTAATTTCGCGCATTATGATTGAAGAAAAAACTACGGGTCAAGTAAAACGTAATAAAACTTTATTTTAGTTTAAACCAGTGACACCATGCGGTGAGAAAGGCACCCGAAGAACCCATCGCGGATCACGTAGCGCACGGAGCCTTCACGGGTCGTTAGAGCAGAGGTTGCGCCCTATATCGACCAATTGTCGCATTGTGCCGAAACTTTCGACCGACCGCGCAAAATTGACGGTCTTATATTGTATATTCAATTTCCAGGTGCAAAAGAATATTCGCGTGGAATATTGCCGTGTAAGTGTTTGTATTCCACATTTTTATATTCAGAGTTGATTTAATGTTTTTATTGGCATCTCCTTATTAACCTTTGCATGGTAGTTCCAAAAATTTTAACCATTATTTTAGGATAAATTTTTACGACATTTCAGAACAAATTATTTTCTATGTTTTATTATAAATAATAAAAAAATTATCAAAATGTCAAAAACTAATATAATTTGTATAAAAATAAAACAAAACTTTTCATAAACAATAAATCTTCATCAAACTCTTCGTATCAATCTCGCTTAGGTTATAGAACCAATAGCAAGACATAACGAGTCAAATTATCCATGTATTCAAATAAGTCAAAATATATAATATATTCAATAATTAGGAGATCATATACCAAATTGCTACATTAGTTGACCAGTAAGCAAACTACCTAATTATCTTACTTATTTAGAAATAGAATACGTAGAAGTACTTAACAATTTTTTTTTGCCTTTGTCCTTCGGTTGAAATTTTGATTTAGCAATATATTATTCATATTAAAATGAAGATGCCATATTCCTTACAATAAACCGAGTAAATGTAAGAACATTAATAATTGATGTCACAAAAAAATATTAATTGTGTAGTTTATTGAATGCAAAAGTCGAAAGTTGATCAAAACAAAACTTTGAAAATTCAAATACTTTACTAGAACGACTAATAGTGCCACAATTTTTAACCGATGTTAGCACATATATTAATTTTCAGTATTTTCTCTGAATATCATATATTAAATATAAGCCCTCCACTTATTATTGTAATCAAATCATTATCCGTTACAATATTCTGAAAAAATAAATTCACTTCCGATTTAAGTTTTTACTTTTCTATTTTTTCAAATTTTACAGGATCGTTTCCTGCGCTTAAGTGGGGCAAGCATTACCCAGGTAATCATCGTATAACCAGGATTTTTTACCATGACAATAAAGTGAAAAGGATGGTAATTATTCCTTCTAGTGCCAATCTCAGTTATTCTAGTCTCAGAGCTTAGTTTATCAGTTTTAGTTCCAGTCGGGGGAGTATATCAAAATAAAATTCGGTCATCCCCTTCAACAACTTTCATGATTGCTAACCATATGTACTGATAGGTCTTGAGAATGACACTAGTTCTATATTGTTGTGAGATCATCACGTATATATTATTTATTACTTGTCTTAGTTTTAAGAATTGTAAACAAAAAAAAATCGATACGGGATATATTTTAGACACTTCTTAATCTCTCACTTCCTAACTACATAGAACTGAACCAGCATATAACTTCTCTTCTATCGAGAATCATTTCTATATACGCAACGAGACTATAAAATCAATTAAAATGACGCACTTAGTGTATGTTTTCAAAAGTTGTCTAAAATCGTCTTCGTGGTGTGTTGGGTTGATCACAACTTTGACGGCTAGGCGCATTCGCCTTGACTTGAGTTCGATTCCTGGCCGCTAATCGAGCAGGGCTGGACTAGTGTTCTGGTTGACTGCATGAGATTGCTTTAATAGCAATAAGTTCACGATACGAGTTAATTATAGACATTAAATTACGGAAATAAACTAAGTCGTGTCACGACCCAACGTGACCTGAAGGTGGCACTGCCTTCTATACCTCATCTTTCACTATCACCTATACCTTCACTGGCTTATCAGTTTTTTGGCTTTAACGTTACATTGTATCTATAAATCATTACTTTACGATACTAATGGCCCACACTTGTTACATTGTGGTTGAATGTAAGAAATTTCTCTTGTAGTAATAAGTTTCCATTTCAACTACGAAAGGTGCAAAAAATCGCACAAATAGACCAATGTCAGTTCAAATAGATTCTACGGAAAGATTAAACACAGTAAGGCGATGTTCCATTTTTGCTATTTTTATTGCCTCATGGAAAAATTTAAAGATTAGATAGACCATTATAAATTTCATTAACCTGCGAAAGCGTATCGCATTAAACATTAAAACAATATATTTTTCTCGTCAGTGTTTTATTATTTTATTTTCCACATTCTTTCCTCTGAAACTTCGCTTAAATGATATTTTATTTATAAGCTTACGCTCTAGTAAACTTAATATTGCAAGATAAATTTATTATTTTGAATTAATATTAGACAACATTTGAGCTTTTCTAAATTACGTTTTCAATGTTATATTTTGCACTTAGTGCGGGACGAACCACAATTATAATTCAGGATATAGTTTTAGTATTAGAGAAACATTTTGTATTCATGTTTCCAAAGTATATAATGAATAATTAAAATAGATATGGGATGTGTAGAGGCATAGAAAATTCTAATGCCCTAAAACCATAGATGCATACTTCAAATCCAAATAACCTAAGTTAGACACATATATTATCCGATCCAAAACAAAAACTTCTTCAGGAACAATTATGTAAGTACACGTAAACTAAAAAGTTAAATTTCAACTGAGTCCACAAAATGTCTCCACTATGGGATTGCATATTAAATGACCATCAAAAGCTTAAGATATATATTTTTACGAGTATTGTATAATAAAAAAACCTGTCAAGTTGCTCATATATGCACTATATCTCGAATTTCCACTACAAGGATTCTGTACAAACTTAGGCAAATATTAACATTTAAGGACATGAAGTATTTCTATTAGATATTACAAATATGAGTATAATTTTTAGTCTTGTTAATAAATTGTTTTGTATATATTTTACATGCGTCAAATATCCGAATATCTCAAAAACTATAACATTTAGAATAGCTTCTATAGCTTATCTGGTAAACTTTAAGTATATTCCTAGTAAGACTATTTTTTTTAATAATTTTACTCCATTATTTTTGTGATAAAGGGGTGAAATTAGTTTTAATTTGATACTTTCAACATTATCTCTAGTAATATCTATATAAAAGTCTGAAATAATATGCTTCGAATCTTTATAAGTACTTTTTGAATTGATACTCTTACGATACGCGAAATAAAAAAATAAAACACGAGTATTTTATTGGCATCCCCGAAAACTCTCCTATGAGTAATTTTCAGTGTTAAACATTAGGATATACGAGAGCATATACGAGTCAATAAGCTTTATCGTTATGCTCAATTTCAAGTTTATACATAAAACGATTTGTGAGGAAATTGTTGTGGATACTTTTATTTATATCTTCAGAATTATCTTAGAGATAATCCTAAAATATGTAGTTTTAGAATCATAAGTCAATCTTTCTGGTTACATCGTACACAATACAAAAAGTTTAATCAATCGAGTAAATCATTTGCCCATTCTAAAATTTCCTAATGAATTATATTGAGAAAATATTTAAATATGTGCTTGTTTCTATATTTTATTAACAAGTTAGTTTGTGTAAAAGGCCTTCTGATAAAAACGGTTGTGACAAACGGATAGACGGACGGACAAGTAAGGAAAATTATAAGCATTCCATTTTTTCCTTTTTGCGATTCGGAAATATTAAAACATCTTGTACCGAAGTAACGTATACGGCAAATGAATTAACCGTCCACGATACTTAACTTAAATCTGAAGTCATTGTTAGTGTAAGTTATAGTATGCTGCAATGAAAACGCTATTCCTAATGATATGATTACGAGCAAATGAGATATAATAAAAATCCAATGGCTAAGATTATCTCAATAAAATCATATAACATGTGAATAAGCGGGCAATTTACAAAATTTATCCATTAACCCTCACGTCAAAGAACAGGAAACCCCTACTCTCATCGAGTGTTGAAGTCCGATAAGGCACGGCTTAACCCGCTTGAAGACAGACTTGGCATTGAACCCTTTTATAGGGGTTTTGTAAAGGATAATGTGCATTGATGTATCACGTGATTCGAAGCAAAATATATCCTGTACGTGCTAATTTTCCCGCAAAGCTGCAATAGTCTTATCATTTGCAGCAATACATGTATATTTGTAAGCATTATATTGTTCTACCTCCATAATGTGGACAAAAAGATTACAGCAATTTAAATGATATATATTTTTTTCATTCACGTTTATCATTTATAAACGATCGACGAATTATATGGTTGTAGGACAAAGATTTTCGATTTTTCGACTTATATGGCTGTAGGATTATCTGCCTATCTTCATTTTTCTCGAAAAGTTGACGTCGAATTTGATAGCATTTTTTCAAAGATTAGGGTTAGCGTTTTTAGAGTTTTGAAGATATAGCTTACGCTTTATAAAAATAAGTAGCAAATAAAAGTTAACTCTATTTAGAAGCTAGAATAATTGAAATTGAATACGAATCGCTGTGAACATGGAGCGCGTCGCATTTATTAACATCACTTTGTCCTATTGCATATAAAAGGCGCCCGCGCACTCTCAGAATTTTACATAGCGCTTACCGAATTTATCGTGATACGAAGGGTGCATTCGTGTTTACCATCTAATTTTTGTTTATGAAATTAAGTTGATTTTTTGTGAAATATATTGTTTATTGCTCTATTTAATCACTTGTATATTATTTGACTTAGTTAATAGTATAATATAATATTTTTAATTGTTGCATGCCAACTTCATCTTAAGGATAATAAAAATATTTTTAGTAACATGTTCTACGATTACTAGTTTTTAAAATTATGTTTACTAAATTATTTTGCTACTATTTTTTGTACGCTTTGCTAAAGCAATAAATAAATCGCAAAAATAGGCTTGGGCCGTAATAAATGAATTACTAATAATTGGGTGTTTTTCTCCGATTAGACTGTTTATTGGTGAGTTAGACAGCTTGTTTGCGAGCTAACTGGTTTCGGATTGGTTTGCAAGTCAACTTAAACAACTATCTTTACATACAAAAACAATAACATTTCTGAAGTTATAATGAATCACCAGAAAAATACTTAGTGAGTCTACACGTATTTCAGTAAGCAAATCTAAACTTTTTATTTAATAACGAAATGTTAAAACAAGCTTTATTGCTATATTGACAACAGAAAAAAGTAAGTTTGCAAAGTTTTAAATCGATGCGACAGTTAGAAGCGGGCGAAGAGTTTATACTAAAATTTAATAAAAGGAAGTTACAAGTGAAGCTAATACGAGAATTCATAGAAGCATTTGAAAAAGTTTTTGAATTTTAAAATTTAAATAAATCTAGGTTTAAAAAATTAAATTTTACAAAACTAAATTTTTTTTTCTGATTTTCAATTTTGCTTGCAAATATGTGTTATTAATTCGATTTGCTTGCTGGCTACGTTGCTACTGACAAAAGACTTGGGTGAAAGTTTTGTGTTAGAGGTGATAAAATACACTAGTTTTTATAATACAAAATCCATTAAATAAGCAAACGTAATTGAAAACAATGGTTAATAAAGCAATAAACTACCAAATAATTTATAGAAAATATAGTGTCAGTTATGACATAAAACCAATGTTATATTGGATTTTTATAAAAAAATGTGAAGACCTATTTTAATAGGAATTATATAAAAATATAACGGTATTTTAATTTAAAACTACGTTTTATGTAGATGATAAAAATTTTGTAAAACTGCATTTATTGCGTGTGTCGTGGTTTAAAGTAAAATTGACGGTGCGACATAAATAACGTTAAGATACCTTTTAAAATATTCGTACGACCGATCCTGCCATACGTATAAACTCTCTTCTAGCTTACGACTTAACAAAATATGAGGCACGTAAAATATCTTTTATAAAAAGTATTGAACAATATCCACTGTATTCAGACATAAAAACGAGAAAAGGTGTTTGTTGTTTTAAAGATCGAATCAAATTATTACTTGTTACCTATAACATAAAAATTAAATAACCTATTTTTTAAAGTCAAAAAAAGTTTTTAACGAATTATATTAACAACATAAAATTCGCCATAAAATTTAATCGAAATTGATGACTTGTTTCGTAAATTTTTCCAGACTTGTAAGATATTAAAAGAAATATTATTAAATCATTTAATGCCAAACTTTACGAGACTCCTGCATTATTATTCACTACTTTTTTAAATTACTCATAACGAACACTATTGCTTTTCTCATGTAACCCTCCATCATATTCTCTAATAGTACTGTACTCGTATTTCTGCTTGTCTCAGATAATTAGTTTATTTCCATTCGAATATATACAGCGATACACCATTTCCGTGACAGCTCATTTGATATCCCGTCACGCTCCCGTGCAAAACTCGTTATCTGCACAGACTATAATGTATGCTCCATCAGTGTATAAGATGCGAGGTTACATTTTGTTTCGATAATATTCAAATATTCTAATCGTGAGCTATGGAATAACAATGTATGTTAGTGGAAATATAAGCTCGTGACAATGTAACCATCAAATATGGGTTGGACAAGGAAATTCTACAATACTCGATGATTTCCCTGTTTAATGCAAGAAAATAAATTTATTTGCAATATTGACAAAAAGTAACTTTATCATAAAAAAATTGAGACAAGAATGTATACCAAAATTCTGAATCCTATTATTCGTTTGGTAGCTTAAAAGTGACAATAAAAATTCACCGTTTTTTTTGAATTGCCAAAGAAACGAAGCAGAAATAAAGAGCTAGATATGAAATTTTTTAACATCCATTTTCCGAAATTGTCTTTGTTGCAAATTTTATACATTTTTGTAACCATTGAAACAATGAAGCACTAGATCCAATGTTCTTCAAATGTTTTTTAAACGGCTATTTTAAAAGCAATTGTCTCATAAAATGAATACCTCAATGTTTATTTTAAACTTTCAGTAATACATAAAATCGCAGAATAAAAATAACGTGGAATATAACTTTAAAAAAAAATATATATTCTCATATCAGTGTGCCTTAACCATTTGTCATTCTCTAGAGAAATAATAACGTAATGTTCCTGCAATCCGAACAAAAATGATAATATCTTTTCCTTAGCACTTAGTCTTTTCTTTTGTTTGCAATTGTTTAAATGGAAATACGCCAGAAAATTAACTGACTCTTTATTTCTTATTCATATAATTACCAATTTTCTTCATCTATTAGAATATCGACTATAATACGTGGCTCCATTCTATCAGATTTAATTACGCCAAGTTTTATTTTTTGGGAATCTAGTGGTGTTTTGAGCTTCTATTGTAAATAATTCATCTAGCACAAAACTTTCCAACACATAAAAACTCTTGTATGATATACTTGTACTTAAATCAATACCAGTATTTAAATTAAAAACATGTTTTATTCATTTTTATTATAAGTTGCAGTATTTGCATTATCTTTGGTTACTTCTGTCCTAGGTTATCATTGCCAAATCTTACCACGGAAGTAATTGCGGCTATTCTTAAATTCGTTAAAAGAGTCGTAGATATTGGTGGGAGATAAGACTTCATCACCACAAGATATTCGACGTTTATCGTAATTTTCTTGAGTATTTAGATAACAGAACAAGTCACTAATAATACCGGTCAAATGCACGTCACAGTAACATTCTGAAGACTCTGTGCCTACATAAATTTAAATCATGTGACGTTTTGATACAATAGAAAAATATTCTTTTCATTTGAAAAACATCATATGAGAACACATTTGCTTATGTATAATGTATTTACAGCAGTACCGTAAGAAATCACGATGAATAAAAAAAATAATTCTACTCATAACTCACAAACTGAATTGAACTGATTAATTAGGCACAGTCTATTTACAATTTTGATTAGGAATTTCAGGTACCTATTTATCAAGATTAGCAAGACCTAGAAAAAAATGATCTAAAAATTATAATTTATTAAACTCTGGCATCGTTACTTAAATGACATTCACATTTTACTTAATAAACATGTCATAACCAAACATTTCCATTTTCAAAATAGCACAGGTTTTTAAGTATCTCATAAACTTTCAGTATCACTAAGTACTTAAAATTTTCAGGACGCAGGTCATAAAATATAAAAATTGTAATAAAATGTAGCATTCGGAAAAAAACGTTTTATTGTTTGTATTAAAAAAATTGTTTTATTGTATTAAAAATATATACTATTTTTTGAATATACATTATATGTTTATTCAAAAAGAAGTATATATTTTTTAATCAAATAAAAAAAAATATTTTTCCGAATGTTACATTTTATGACAATTTAAATAAAAGGTTTCTAGATCAGATCTTCTAGTGTTCCTTGAAGAAATGGTAGAAAATATGGAATACCTGAATAACTAAGAAGAATCTAGCAGATTCTATAAACAAGTCAACCAAGTCAAGCTAAGTGCAAGTAAAAGTACATTAGAGACAGTGCTTTAGACTGAAGAGGAAATCTGCAGAATAGATCTCTGTAAATACTGGCCTATTCAGATGCATAGATATTGTTGGAAGGTCAGAAAGGGCAGTTAAAGGATTATTTTCCGCCCTTGAAATCTCTGCAAAAAATATGGGCCTAACTGTCAAACAGGATAAAACATGGAAATCTCACATTCATGGTAAATTATAATACCCCTTTGCGCATAAATGGCTATATCTTTGAAAAAGTATAATCAATTAAATACCTTGGCAGAGTAATTAACGACAAAAATAAACTAAGAGCAGAAATTTATAACAGAATTAAAATGGCAAATAAATGCTTCTTTGGACTGAGAAGACAACTGAGGTCTAAACTCATTAGCCGGAAAACTAAACTAAAAATCTATAAAACTCTAATTCTACCAGTCCTACTTTATGCAAGCGAAACATGAATCCTAAACGTAGACACACAGCTGTAACTGAACAAGTTTGAGCTATAGGTCTTCAGAGTTATCGTTGGCCCAGTGCAAGGAGAGGGTAGATGGAATTGTAGATATAATTTTGAACTGTATAAACTTTACGTATATCCACAAATTACCCAAGTAATCCATAGTAACGGATTGAGATGGATTGGTCAAAAGTGAAGAAGCCCAGAGGATAATACTACTAAAATATTAACATTAAAAAAAATGCAAACCGTATCTTTAAACATATTGGTTTATTTTGTAATACTACGACAACGCGTGCTGGTTATAATAAAAAAAACGTTATTAAACAATATAATTTTTGGGTAATATTTTCATATGAACCTCTCAGATTAACAAAATTCTAAAACACGTGTTTAAAAATACATGCATCTTTATTAGGAATATCGCATATAGGATTGAAAGGGTTTTTAATATTCTTCTAATGTACATAAATATTTTCGAGTTGATGTAATGAGATTGTATATATCATGAAGATCCACAATAAACGGCTCACGCGTACCGTGACGCTGTAATATGAGAACTAAGCCGAGTTCGAAGAAAAAGTGAAGCGTGCGGAATGATCCCTTTCGTAAATACTTTAAAGACACCGACGAAAATAAGTCCAGGTTTTTAGACCAGAAGGTGCAGAATTGATTGCGTTGGTAAAATTTGCTGAGACTGAACTGAATCTTTCAAAATATTTGCAGAAATGTCTTTATATGAAAGAGACATGTAATGTTGTAACTGTTTTGTGAATGATACAAGGACATTTTCATTATATCTCAGAATTACCGTATGACAAATGACATTTATCCTTGACTGTTTTTTATCGATAAAGAATATATCACCAATATCGTGGTTCATTTAATTTGTCAATTTTTAATATATTTTTAATACTATTTTAAAAATAAACAATGGAGTTGGAACGATATAAATCTAGATATTTAGAGGTAATATCGTTGCTCATATTGCTTTCAAAGAATAACATGGACTGAATGTTGAGAAAGAAATATGAACTGAATATTTCATTTATTTTTATCTCCATGTCTAGTAATAGAAATATTCCATATTTTGGAAAATAATATAATTTTTCCCATTTCAATTTTGTTCTAAGTAGAAGAATAAAATATGAACTTGGAGTATTTAGCAAGCGTATGTATTATAATAGGTCCTGCTACATTTGTACTATTTTATTATTTCCGCTAAGTTTTCTCTATGTGTACATACTTAAAACGTTTGGGCTAGGATATATTCTGTCTGACTAATTTTAAAATACAAATAGTAGTAAGAGTTGCAAGGTTGCCGATTATTGATTATTATATTTTGAAGTAATCTTTTCGACATAAACATATCGTAGTTGAACATGTCATAAATAATGTGAAAAAAATAATGACGTGTAGGATGTATATTAAATAACATAATTATAGCTTGTTTGTAATGTTGAGCAGTGTTACTAATAACAAAGATAACATTTCGTGATGAAAGTTTATATTTTTACTTACAAATATAATAACTTCATTCTTCACTTACTAATGATTTCTTATTAAATCATACGCACAATCACATTATCTGGAAAACATCGGCAAAATCAAATAGATGAGTGTAAAAGATCAATGACCAACCAAAGGAAGTATGGCAAACAATTTAGAAATGTTATCAGTATTGTCACACGCAGAGCTAGCTACACACATAATCAGAAATTGGCTTATAATATTTAATAGGTAGAATATTGAGAAAAGTAAAAGTAGTGGAAGTTGAAAACATGGAGTGGGAGAGAATAGAAATACATTCATTTCAAAAATAAATTGATCAGCTCCGACGAGAGAAACCATTTATTCTCCTCATCTCAGAACATTACGTTCTTGGATACGCAGGTATCGAAAATAATTCCTATTATTTCCAAAATTGTCAAATCAATAAATTTGCAACAAGTATTTAGAAAGGACTCGTAAATTTGTTTATGGTATAAGCTTAACTGTGAAAGTAAACTTAACTGTCAAAAGACCTTTGTCTGGACAAAATTTAATGACGTATCAAATAAGAAGAGGCAAATTTCATTTATATTATGGAAAAATTTCGTTAATTCATGAGCAATATTTCATTAGCAATTAACTTGATTAACAAATAAACACTGTGAATGAGAGTCTTAGAGATATTTGCGCGAGTTCGCGGAAAAATTCCAATAATTGCCCTTAAAAGTTTACACTTATTAAAAAAAACTTATTTTTATTATTCACAATTATTAAAAAAAATACCGAAATACTCATAGTTTGTTATACATACATCTCACGTTATAAGTTTCGTTTGACATAACAATAAATACCATGAATATTAAAAAAAAATTACTTTTCCGAACCGGCCTTTTTTAGTAGATCTCGTACATATGTTCTTTCTTAACTTTTACATTAAAGAAACGTTAAACCTTTCAAGAGATTTGTTTTTATATTCAAGTTTGTTGAATTTGTCACATGCATTGTAGCATTACAAAATTTTTTTTGCTGTATGTATGGATAAATATTTTAATTTTTAGTCTCTGTTTTGTAAATCTCTCGGTTCCATAAAATAGTTATAAATATATTTTGAGTAAACTGAATTTTCATTATAGGGTAGAAACAAAACTTAGGTAAAGATATTAAATTTCCAAAACTACAAACACACATACATACATATAAATTAACTCAGTGATACAAATAAAGCAGATGGTAAGCACCAATCGAAAAGATAATTTTCCCGGATTTTTTGATTCCTTATATTATTAAGGAAAAAATTATAGATAAACCGTGTACGAAGGATAATTATACTGTATAAAAATACTTTTTTTTTAAATTATACAAAAATACTTTTTTAAACTAACAAATGATTCACGAAAAAAATTCATGAAAAATACAAATAAAATATGGCACCACCTGTTTGATTTCTTACAAAAATTGAATTATTTTAATTAAATTTTAATACAATTTTTACACAACGTCATCTCAAATAAATTTGATAAAGAGTGATACTCGTATATTGTTTAAATTGATATCTATCTGCGCTGCAAGAGAAAAATATATAGTAATTAGTTAATTTGCAAGATTTTCGTTAATGACAGACAGATTGAAGTCGAGTTAAGAGCATTTCTCTTTTTTCAAACAAATAATGAAGGATATTTTTAACAATGCGTTATTCGCACTGTCTTATTATAAGATGAATTTCGGGTATAATTTTTTACAATTTGAACTGCCGTCATTTTAAAACCATTGGACTAATTTATCCCATCCAACAAAATATAAATTATGATTTGAGCTATTGTTGTGCCAAATATCATCTCGATTGAATAAGAAAAGTCGCTTCTAGAGAATATGTGTTTTACATGGTTTTACTTACTAAGGACAAACTTTTTTCCAAAGTTTGCTTTTTAATAAATAAAAATTTCCCATCGTAAAAATTCACCAAATTTAAAAAAAAATTACGGACCATTTTGAAACTGGTACTTTCCAGTTTCAAAGCCATAATAAATAAAATTTATTTTTCTTTCCGCGCATGTCCAGGGATTTTTCTTTTATTTGAAGGAATGAACAATATTAATATTAATTGCTAATTATTCCTTCACAAATCGCATATATCCAAAATAAAAAATAAAAAGTCCATTTTTTAAATTAGTCTTTCAGTGATGGGAAATACACCAAATATATTTTTTTTAAAGGCACCTGTAACTTTTACCACTTTGTGTGTGTACTTTTACCTACCATACTGTAACTTTTTAGTTATAACTAAATATTTTTCTAAACTTATTTCAATGACTGCGTAGATATAGGTCCCAAATGAGTAGGTTATAAGAGGATAGAAATGAAATACAAAAGGTTAACTCTGTCAAAACCTGTTTGAGGTCGTTTTATATGATGTACTATTTCGATAGTTATACGAAACAAAACAGATTAAATGCTTTGTTAAAATAAAACAACTGGGTTCTCACGAGAAACAACTCGAGCGAAAAAATAAATAAAATTACGATCCAAATTTAACCATAAGTAATTAAACTTACGAATAAATAGACTACATCAGCATAGTCTTATCAAACTCTTTGTGAATTTATTTGATTGTCACCTACATGGAATCAAAGAGACCTCCATGGTTGAGAGTTATGTCACATAATGACACCATTTCGTCACGTATGATATAATTTCGAGATTACCTATTTAAATAAATGCTAACACTATTTATATTTCATATTTTAACAAAATAGTTTTGCCTCTGGAAAAGGAAATATCGGATTTGGGCAGTGTGAATTTTGGAAAATAGACATTTTCAAAAATTTGCTTCATAAAATGCAGCAAAAAAAATAAAATTCACCAAATAAAAATATGGTTGCGTTTAATTACACCATATTGAGTAATATATTTATTATAATGTTACCGATAATGTGATATAAAAGATACCTATACGATAACATGACATGCTTTTCTGCACTACAACTTTGTTTAAATTTCATAATAACGTTCTTCCTGTACTTTTTCCCTCGCTCAGTTTTGATAAGATATACTTTGCATACATTCAACGTTGACAGAGTTTGTTTGTAAATTTAATGACCATTTCATATTACGTTACTTTGTAATCTGTGTTTTGGTTTTGCTATGAATGTGACAATTTTTTTTTATGTTTCTGAACCCAATAACGAAAAACAGAACCCTTATAATATTAATCACCGTTATAAGATCACAACCATTTGGCGAAGAGACTTGAAGTTTCGCAAATTAATAAAGCGTATTAACTGACTTATATTTCAATCATTATCGGTAATATTTATATATACTTTAAGGTGGAAATTTAAGTACTCAAAAAAAATTAAATTCAAGATATAGCATAGAACATCGTTTGACGGGGCCATAAGAGTTTCAAAAAAGAAGTATTTTTTTCATAATTTAAAGTATTATATCTTTAGAGATATGCTGAACAATTCACAAAGAAATATGTTCTCCTTCCCTACTCACTTCCTAAACGACTAAACTGAAAATTATGAAAAAACAGCGTTCTTATTAAAATATGAAAGAAAATCTGCGCAAAGCTTGTTGTAGTAAAATTACAGCAACGAGTCTAGATGATATTATATTTCAAATATACATCATGTTCTTACGCCCCTTAAAGATGCAGTAGTCAATATATTTACTTTGTGAAATATTAATATTTTTATATAGTTTAATAAAAAGTAATAGTTACACTTAAATGTTTATAATTGCCTGAATACAAATAATACCTTTGTAATACGAGTTCTATTTATCCGTGATACGGTTTTTATATTTTCTGTTCTATAGATATGTTACTCTCATAAAGACATGAACCAAATTTTTCAACCAAAAAAGGTTATCGTCAACCAAAGTTATTTTGATTAAATTATATATAAGGTAGAAACAAAAATTTTAGGATATATACTTCGAACACGACCCCTAGATCAAACTTGCATCTCCTTTACATCTCCAGTCGTGAAGCAAATAATTTCTGAGTTATTTATTTATATGAACAGAAATTATACGATAATTCGTTTCTAATACGAGTAAGTAGCTTTCCCTTATAACAAAATGTTTGAAATTGGCATATTAAATTTGAATATTGTGAAACATCCAAAACTGACGATATAACTGCTCGCAACGTTTTCCTTCAAAATGTAATAATATTTACATGAATCTAAAAATTATATTTTTCGTTTTAAACAGCAAGTCCAATTTATTGATAAGCCATTTTAACAATAGTAAGCAACAAATGCCGTTATTGAGAAAAAGAAAAAAATCAAAATTTTATCACTTAATTTTTATTATGAATAAAAATTAAGTGGTAACGTATTTCTGCAAAATTAACACCAAACACATTAAAAAAATACAAAAAATTCGCTTTCTTTTTCTTATTTAATTTTGATATGACAAAAATAATACAAGGGAAAGTGACAAAATAAAAAAAAAACCAAGCAATTGAAATTTAAATAATCACACAATTTGAAGGTATTTTTGATTCATTTTTGCGTCTTTTATTAAAAAAAATAAATAGTTCTATTCATAAAATGAGCCATCAACCTGTTTTACCTACCATAATCAATTAATTCGAGATCTTATCTATAATGATTATGATTATTTATATCACAATAACCTAATAAAGATTGGATGTTTTGAATTAATTCTCTTTTCATTACTCATGTTCAAAGTAAAGAAGGCACTGCAAAATATAAAGAGGTAGTGAAGAATTATTGCTTATAACTTTACAAATAATTTGTCCTTAACATGAGCCTAGTTCAATAACCAATTAAATCTTTATAAATTTAGAAATAAAAAATACAGTATTTGAAATATAATTCTATCATTATGCTATAGTAATTATTGCATTAATACATTTTATGAAAGACAAAGAGGCAAAACCAGCGTAAAATTGTAGCTATTACACGTAGCTAAAATTGTAGCTATTATAGATAATTGAAAAATGGTCTGCCTCATAATGAATATACTGACTTTACAAACATTTTTTAGAAATAAACAATACTTTCTAAATTATATACCCTATAAAAGATTTAGTAAAAATTCTAAACCATTTACCGATTGTAATGCTACGTCAGCTTCTCCGAACATTTTTTTCTTCTAAGGGTGAAAATGGGCGGTCAGCTCTGCGTATAAAATGATTTTGTTCTCGGCAAGGCGAAAAATTCGGGGACATTCCTTGTCTATTTTTTGATGTTACGCAGCCATGAGTTTCTTCTGCGACCGGCTTTCCTTCCCCCGGTAATTTTTCCAATCATTGCTGGTTGCAAGAGTTCGTATCTATTATTCCTGAGCACTTAACATTGTTCGATTATTTGAAAAAACTTGTGCATCTAACTAAATCGTCGCAAAACTTCCTCATTAATGACTTTCTGAGTCCAAGAAGTAAACATTTTGCGTGCCTGCAATAAAAAAATACGTTTCCTGAGATTTTCCTTAATAGCACAAGCCTCGCATCCGTATATAAATATTGACCACAGATAGCAATGGAGAAAACGAATTCGAAGTGAGATTTTGAGAACTTTGCAGAACAATACTTTAGTTCATTTTTCCAAAGGTACTGCGGGCAATTTCAATGGAAGTTTTGATCTCTACTTCACTATCCCTGTTTTCATTAAACCTCTAAAGAAACAATTCTATGATCTGCTATTAAACCAACACGTTTTATGTAATCGAAACATTTCAGTTTTCTTCAAATTCGATAGAATTTGTTTTAGGTAATATTACAATCAACGTTCTCTACGTTTAAATTAAATATCTATTCCCTCACGTAAATTCAAATGTAAATTCTCAATAAATCAAAGTCACAATGTGTATTTCTACATATCTTTTCAATATATAATGGCTATTTCACGTTACAAAATTATACAAAATGAATATACATAAGAGTATATTGCCATATTATATGTAATGTTCAATTTCTTTGAAGGCTTAATTAATATAGGCACAGGTATAATTGGCGTAAATAATTTATTATTACTGTTAAATATATAGAAATAATATTTTAAAGTCAGAAAACAGAAACTCATTTGTTTGTATATTTTATTATATTATATTTTGAGAATGACTTGTGATTGTCTTAAAAATATTGTATGTAGATAAATAGTAAATAAAAATAAATAAATATTTAGTATAGCGCATACTACTTTACCAATGCATAGTATTCCTATTAAACTGTATACAAGTATTTACATTATTTCTTAACATGTAAAAATATAAATTTATTGCCTAGTATACTTTCACATATATAATAAATATACATTTCCAAATACAAACTTATATTTCAGTTTGTTTACTTCATTTATATTGAGTTTTTATAACTTTTTACGAACCCAACTTAATATTTCGTAAACGAATCCCTGTCTCCAGACAGTGTTCATGACCTGTTTCCGATATTTTTAAATGATCTATATAACATATATATACTCTACAAAATGGGATATGTAATGGAGGATTTTTTCTTTACATGCCCCACTATGTGATATTCTTTTATAAATTGTGTTTCATAACTTTATGTACATTTTAAAAGGATATGTTCATGCCAAATTTCAGTTTCATAGCATTAAAAGTTGCGAATAAAGCTGTTACTTACAAGCGAACGTCTGTAATTTAAAAGCGAACAGGAAGATGAACGTGCCAATATTTTAAGAGTTCCTAATTCAGATATAAAGCGCTAAAAATGTCTGATTTGATAGTACCACTATTCTTTCAATTAAATACTATTTGACCCAGCCGAAAGATTTAGGTATGCGTCTTGTGAAAGTAAATAATTGAAATTAATATGAAAAATATTTTTCTGTACGTATCGTGAAAAGTGAATAAACTTAAAAGAAAAATAATAAAAGAAAGAAAAATAAATTTTACTTTTGCTTTTATTTTGGCAAAGGCTCCGACGAGATATTAACTTTTAAAAATACAAAAGAATTAAGCTAGTGGTTGTATGTTACTTAAAACAAGTGAGAAATTACAAACGCAAGATATAGATAACGTTGCATTACATTTACGTCGTTCTAGTGTAGCCACGCGCGCCGCAGGCTTTTTGCGTAACGAGTTCTACTATGGAAGGGCGAGCTGTTTTTAAATTGTGTTCACTCCGCAAGTGAAGCAAAGGTTTGTAAGATTATATTTTATTCAAAGTTTGTTATTTAATCTTAGCAGCGCCGTTATTACTATAAACATGCCCTTAAGTTGTCGGCAAATGTATACAATGGAATACCGATTCCAGCACTTTACTTTTTTTTCTTGTACCTTATTCCTGCAGTAGCTCAAAATAAGTATTTTAAAGTTCCAATGTTATTTGAATCGCTTGTCTATATTGAAGACTTCAGAATTATTGGCCATTTTAAATGTATTTATTAATTTTGGGTTGTTATTATGCAATGTATACATTTAGCTGACTAATCGATACGAGAAAAATCTGTATTAGTCGAACGTAGTAAAAATGAGACTCAGATTGAAAAATGGCCCAGCAGTGCAGGTTCATACCATTATCATTTCACTTTAAAGAAAATAATAATTAGACCAAGCCAATTACATAATTTTCTCAGTATATTATAATTTACTAAACAAAAACTTGTTTGACTCCGATTTTTAACGATAGTAACATTTTGATTAATGACTGAACCATGGCGCTGAAATGAAAATATGTTGAGTTCTTACACAAACAAAAAACAAAGTTTTTTAAGCATTTTAATCTCCGGATTTATAATAGATTTTCCTGTTTTAGTCTAAAAAACTTAGAGGTATATTAATTTTGAGATTTCAATCCAGTATTTCAAACTCCAGCATGCAGTACTTCACCTCTGCAAAGGTGATATACTTGGAGAAGTGATAAAATAAAAGTATACTTATATAAATGTGTATTACATATTAACTCACTAGTTCTAATTTGTTGTGAAAAAAACCAAATTTTTTCGAAGTATCTACAACTCATATATTGTCCAAATGACAAGTTCTAATTTAATAATATTCCTACAAAGTAATTTGATTACCTTTACACAAAGTGTCTCCAAGGAAAAAGAGGAATTGTGGTAATCATATTAATACACAAACAAATCTTTTGCAAATTAAATAATAGGCTATGTAGAGTGTATAAATATTATAAAATAATGAAACAGTCATAAACTGGGTGAGTCACCCTATTGAACTGTGACCTAAATACAAATATAGACCTAAATACAAATAAGCCGCGTAATAAATTTATAATTAATCGAATATATTAATTATATTCGATAAATTTATAATTAATCGAATATAATTAATCGATATTTCCTATTTCATCCGATTTACGTTTCGTGCAGTTTTCAAAATAAAGAAAAAAATATTGTTATACATAATTTGTTTTAGAAAAAATAAATATGTTTCGTTTTTGAATACAAATATTTCAAAAACCAAAGATCAACTTAATGTTTTCACTTATTAAGAGGATTAAAAAAAAACGAAAAATGATCTCAAAAAATGTAATACTTGTATCTCAAAAATCACTAAATATCTCCAAAATCCTTATGCGTCATCCTGCATGTAGAGTGTATTATCAGATAATTATGTAATCAGATGGAAAAGCGATTTTCAAAAATGAAACAGGTCATGAGAAAAACAGTGCCATCATTGTTTAATGTTTGCATCCTCTCTTCCTTTATTTTCTTATTTATTTTCTTCACTTCTCTTTTTATCAAGCGTAAATATACCGGGCCTATAAAATATAATAATCTGATATATTTGACGAGTAATATTTTAATATACAGATTACCGAAATATCGACTCCTTGGAGATGTGGTGTTAGAGGCATATGCTGAAGATCCCTTGGATCGCGTTCCGCATTAACATTTATATCCTGAAGGAACTCAAGGTCAAGGAACGACTTTCATCGACTGTGCAACTGTGAATACTAAAATTCTTTGGCCACATATCCAGGAACGAGTATTCGATTGAAAGACTGGTGGTACAGAGCCACATAGAGACCAAAAGATCTAGAGGTCGATCACATACTCGATGGACGGACCAAATTTAATCAGTAATGCAAACAGTAGTTTAAATATTATTTAAATAGTTAAAAATCGGGGTCAAACAAGTCGCGTTTTTGTTTAGTAAATCATAATATACTGAGAAAATTATGTAATTAGCTTGGTCAAATTATTACTTTCTTTAAAGTGATTATGCTATCAGATCAGTGACTGAGTGCACTCGCAGCGCAACAAATCTACAGAAATGGAGAGACATTGCTAAGGAGGCAGTTTAGACGAGGAAGACCAAATGAAGAATAGACATGTACAAGCACCCTCAACTTAGTACCTATGTCATCGGAGCAACCACGACTGAAAAGAAGAATCTTAATATAATATCTGTAAGTTGAGAATAAATCTAATCTAACATACAAATAACATAAATAGGGTTCTTTAAAAATATATATGTTTTACAAAACATCTGGAAAATTTCGTAACCATAAAAAATGTTAATCGAAAAGAAAATAAATTCGGGAAACAATTAAAATATAAATACTAAGAAGTATTCTACATTTCCACTCCGAAACTTTCAGTTTTAAAACACCCAAAATTTATGAGATATTCGAATTCGCTTTAAAATTCGTTTTTCCCTCTCTTCCCTTCACTTCAAATCTGCGAAGTAGTACACTTTAACCTTTTGTTACATATAACAATTGAGCAATACTTGTTACTAAATATTAGTCGTAGGTAAAGCAGCATCACGGTATTTATTCACTTACATAGATATGTTTATTCATTTACATAGATATGTCCGGCAAACAAAAAGGAAAAAGTGTATTAATACCACGAATTCCTTTAATTTCGACCGGTTTACCATTCAGTTGTGTACGATTGCAATTCCAAATAAAGTTAGTGTATTTGGTCATACGACCATCAACAAAGCACAAGGTTAAACATTACAACATTGTGAGATTAATGAAGAGGAATCACACTTTTTACACGGTCAATTATACGTCACGTATTCATGAGTTGGATCACCTAAAAATTTGTTCATTTATAATTCAAGTAATAAGACTGTAAATGTAGTACATAAACAACTTTTGTAACGGTAAATGTAAAAAAGAAATTGTAGCAAATAAAATAATAAATAAGCCAAAACAAATTTTAAAAAATTACTTTATAATTGTTTTGTTTGAATATTTAATTGTATCATTAATTAAATGATTTTGTAAACACCACATCGTACGTTCAATGAAATACAGACATAATTGCGTATGTTTGATATAAAGAGATGTGTGTTTGTTCCATTATTTTTGTGATATATTTTTATTTGTATTACAACTAGTAAAGATTATAAAAGTTGGCACAATTATAAATAATAATAAATATTTATTTAGGTGCATGCAAACATTTAAGCGTACATATTATTTTTATTAAATTATTTACAAATTTTAATATTCTTTTTTACCATATAAATATATCGTCTAATATATTTATAAATATATAAATGTATATATATATATATATATATATATATATATATATATATATATATATATATATATACATATATATAGATATATACATATATATATATATATATATATATATATATATATATATATATATATATATATATATATATACACACTCGTATATTTTAGAGACATAACGAATATACATTTTAAAATATAAAATTATTTTTGCAGATAATTTTAATCATTTTGATGAACCCAACTACATGTTTTAAGTTGGAAAACTATTACTCGTTAGCCAGTACTTAACCGCAATAATTTTCCTTTTAACTTCATATATATACTACCAGTGTGAATACTGTTTAGATGTTCAAAATAATGGTCCAAGTGATAAGACGTGGCCACACGTAACTTTAAACAAAGATGATCACTTCAATAGTTAATACTCATAATTCGTAATCGCTGTGTCGAAAAGCGTTTAATAACATACCCCAATAGCTTTAAAAGACCAATTTAACTTTACTCTACATAATGTTATGTGAATAAAAAAGTCACCTCTTATCTACATCTAGGGTAAATGACCTAAAAATTTTATTAAAAGATTTTATTTCAAATTTTATGCGAGTAAAACGGCTGTGGTATATAAATGGACAGACAGACATAACGAAACTAACGATGCCTGGTTTAGCTTCGGAAACCTTAAAACGTATCATAATAAATTCTGACAGTAAAGTGGTGTCTATGTTTCTCAAAAATCTTATTCAATTAATTACTTCATTTGTCAGAAGCTTAATTACTACTTTAACCATTTATATAATATCTACTTTACATATGTTTAAATGTACATACCTGCATGATGTAGTCAATTTGTGAAACGGTAATTTTATATTTGAAATTAAGTAACTATTACATGAGCTAATTAGTAGTGTCACATTATAACTTGGCCACAATTTTTCGAAATCTATCGAAATAAAGTATATAAAATTGAATTAAATACTTTTACCAAAAAATTAAGTTATGTTTACTATTACTATTAGCTAGAAATGACTATGTACTATTTTTACAAGTTAGTTTTATGTTCTGTTCAATGACAGTTGTTTGATTTCAAGAATTTTTTTGAAAAATAACTTGTTCCAATTTGTGTAACCGGTTAGGCACCATAGGACATCAAATATAAATTGTACGCACAACTACAATCGTATAGCCACGTTGTATTAAAACAGTGAATTAATTAATTTATTTATGGTTTCAAATAACGAAAAACGTACATATTTAAAAAAATAGCTACTTTAAACCGAAATACACATAGAAGAAAATTTATTATCTGTGTAGAGACAGTCAGGGATGTAATAATTGTATGATTTTAATGTTTTTGAGGTAATGAAAACACATTCTCGTCACATTAGCCAAACTTTCGGGAATATGTAGCTTTAATTATTTTATTTCATGCAAATCAATGAAATTTTTTCTTGCTGATTACAAAATAAGTACACATCGGGTGTCCGTAGTTCATAGCTAAGATTATTGCGTTTAGACAAGTATTCTTTTTCACGCTCTGGATATACACCATTTTTTACACATTTAAAATATCACACCTTTGATCTAATTTGTATTATGACTGGTATTTTTGCATTTCTGGAATACGCTTGAAATTATATCGGCTTCTACGAACCAAGTTCTCCGATCAAGTAATTAAAGCTGAGATGCCAAGATGACTATATTTTTATTGTTGGCATATTTTTGCACTTAATGTTTGTATCGAGCCTGTCCAGTATTATTTATGCAATCAATTGTTATGTTATATATTATATATGTTTAACATATTGACTTGAAAGCGCCACAAATCGTATTCTATTAGACCCAAATTATTCAGTTCAATTAAATGAAATTAATAAAGGAACGGAACCGTTATAACCGCGGTAATGTATATGTATGCATATATATATATATATATATATATATATATATATATATATATATATATATATATATATATATATATATATAACTCTTCAAAAAAACGGGCACTCATAGGAATAAACCATATCAGAGTTATTTTATTATTATTTGATGCATTTTATATGGCGATATGATCAGAATATTGTTATTTATTATTGAGATATCGTTTTTACCTACTTCAATCATTAAAGATGCGAATAAATAAAAAAATGATGTTAAGTCCACAGCGAGCGTTTTCATACTGGTACATTAATAATGGCTAAAGTTTATTTTTGAATATTTTTTATTAATTTAAAATAAAATTTGAAAATTTTAGTAACGGGTATGGCCTCCTCTAGCTCAAATCAATGTGCTTAGTCTGCTAGGCATGCTTTCTACGACGTTTTTTATCATTTCCTGAGGGATACGTTCCCATTCAGCGACAATCACATTTTTAAGGGCCTGCATGTTTTCTGGAGCTGGTTTTACGGCTCTGACGCATCGTTTGAGATTATCCCATACGTGTTCTATCGGAATGAGGACGGAACTTCTAGCTGGCCAGTCTAACCGACGAATTCCGGCCTCCTGCATCAACGTCTCTATAGCGGTGGGCGGGAGCGTTGTCGTCCATAAAAATGGACTCGCCTCCAACTGCTGTTAAAGCGAGTTTGATATGTACCTTTGCGCATTAAGTGTGCAATTTTCAATAAAAAACTAACTCGGTACGGTTATCTGAGTTAATACCAGCCCAAAACATTACGGAGCCTCCACCGTAAGGGGTTATTTCCTCGAAGCACACTTCTGCGAAGCGTTCTCCAGGTCTTGGTAAGACTCGTCGACGTTGATCCTCACCACTAATTGATATACGAGCTTCATCGGAAAATGAAACACTATTCCAGTCTTGTTGAGTCCATGACGAAAAATTTTGAGCGAATCTCAATCTGGCAACTCGATGCTCACGGAGCAATGTAGGGCACCGAGCTGGGCGACAGCTACGTATATTGACGGCATGAAGTCTCTTTCTGACTTTCCATATACTTACTCGTATACCTCTGACGTCCTCGAGGTTCTGTTTGAGATCCAGGTACGTAACTTGACGATTTCGTAGCACTTGACTGACTATGAAGCGGTCGTCCCGTGGCTCAGTGCACCGTTTTCTTCCAGAATCGGGCCTACTACTGACGGAGCCCGTTTCTTGGTACCCTTGCCAGGTCCTTTGGACGGTGGAACGGCTCACATTATACTGCTGAGACACATAACATTGGCTACAGCCTTCTTCAAGCAGCGCAATAATTTTACTAGCTCTTATCGTTTTTTCAACCATACTGAGAACAGCAAATAGAAGTGAATAAATGCAGCAAACAGCAGAAATTTAATTAAAATTTAATCGTTAAAATAAAAAACGTAACAAATGAAAATAAGTTTTCGTCAGTGGAAGAGAATTTTCATTCAAAAAGAATAAATTTCAAATTTAGAACGTTTGTTTTTATGTACCAGAATGCACTATACCTGCCAGTAACAATTACAATTAATACAACCTCTTAATAAATAATATTTTTTTAATAATATGACAAAATGAAAACCGCCCGTTTTTTATGCAAAAGAGTGTGTTTATATATATATATATATATATATATATATATATATATATATATATATACGTAAGTACCGTATATTTCTTTTACGTTCCTGGATGTAACTTGGCACAAAACTGATTTATTGTTAGAATATTATTTTAAAAGTGGCAGTGATTCAGGATGTAAAACATTCATCTATTGTCGAAACAGACGAGTTCCATTCATTAGTAGTTCATTCAAAACAAGTTTTAAAATATTGCTATACTTATTCATTACTTTTTAAATTTTTTTAATGGTGATACATTCCATGATATTTGTAACATATTCAATTTTAAGGAAAGGTACATCTGATTTTATTTTAATACATTCGTTAATTAAAATCTTGCTTCTTAATTAAATATTTTTTATTTTTTCTTCTATGGGTTAGGTACGTCCGCCATCTAAAGTAAGTACCTAGATAACGTCCTAAAATAAATTTTATTCCTAATTAAGTTTCTGCTAGAAGATGGTGCTAGGTTATTTATATCTACAAAATAATCAGTTGGATATCACTGCAGTATTTCACAAAAATAATAATTAAATTAAAAAAAAAATTTTGTAAGTAGAATCGCAATTTCAAAGTCGATTTTCCGATAAAATAAATGTAAAACATTTATCACTCGTACACGGTTTTCCTTAATTATATCTTCCTTATCGTTATAAACAATACATGGAATCTAAAATTACGAAAGACGTTATTCTGACTGACCCTTGCATCAAAGTTATTTATACACTATGTTCTTATTGTTACCCCATTTTTTAAAATTTATTCCGAAAGGGTAATTGAAAATGTCGGAAGAAAGATTAATAATGTTGTAATAAAAATCATAATAACTTAAACTGTTAAATTAAAAAAAAACCTTAAAATAAACAGCTTCAGGGTGCAAACAAAATTATAATTTTACACATTATGGGTTTAACAATTTCGAATTAACACGATCCTTTATACGCGCGTTCCGAAGAAGAATATTATACTCAAGATCGCGGCGGTATTTATTATCTGATAAAGAAACGCTATACAGATATACGAACATATAATCGCTGCTCACCTCGTGGGTAAAATAAAACGATAACGACAGATAAACTGTTATTATCATCTATACGTTTTACAATTTTAGTATCGTATTACAATTTTGAAACACTCGACTATTAGTAGTCTTCTCCACTAAGTATTCATTCCTATTAACTAAATTGCCCATTAAATCGATATCAAGTCACATACGTTTGAAATAATTACACCATTTACTGAATGAAAACCTTTGAAGATCTCATTCAGTTTCGCCAAACCTCTTTTGTTAATGTTACAACCAACTAAGCGACAGCTTGCTACACGTGGATTCTAATGTATTTATATCCATATAGTACGACGATATAGAACGGGTATTAACTTGAATATAAGATAAATTTAGCATCAAAGATATTGGATTTTCCCAGGCATAAATTCAATAAAAAGAAATATAAATTCTTGTGTCTTATGAGTACATGATTTCCTTGCATTTATAAAAACCTAATAAATAGATCTGTTAATTTTGGCTCTAAATTGGCTTTTATCTCGGAAATAAAAACGAAAGACACAATTTTGAAGCTTAACCTCTTAATAAAGATGTTATAAATTGTACATTGATAAAACCTGGTTCTAAGCATATAGATACTTTGGGCTTTTGGTTGGAAGGTATTTTTTATGTACTTACTATTTATTTAAATTTATGTGATCGAAAACAATAATGGGTTTTAAGGTGCTTCCTGAGAAACATAAAATCAGGTGTACTTTGAATAAGCCCACATTTATGGAAATAAAACCATTCAAATTTTGTTCAACATTGGCAGATTGTTTCTAGGTATATGTTATAATCAATGCAGAGAGCTACTATAATAAAAACCTAATGTGAGTTAATACGTAGATTGTGATGGAATAAAGTGAACTCAATCTGAAATTTTACTTGAATTAATTTTTTATTTCAAATATAAAAAAGGAATATTAATTTGCATGTCATATGAGGAACAGATTTTGTTATAATCTGTATTATTGACGACAACCAAAATCATCAAATGTTGATTTAAAATGTAATTTTATTGTCAATTGACAGTAAATAAAATAAAATAAAATTGTATGTTTAAATTTAATTTATAATAGCTATTTATATATATTTTAGTTCCTTGTAGTAAAATGACGGGAACTAGGAATGCATATTGGAACGCTCTTTCGGTGGCTGATACAAGGAACCGACGTTTAGATCGTCCATCTTAGGAACTGATACCTGTATATTAACTATCAATATTTTTGTGGGTGGAGTGCAATAAGTCCGGTAAATATATATATATATATATATATATATATATATATATATATATATATATATACACACACACATATATATATATACATATATATTTTATATATATATATATATACACACATATATATATATATATATATATATATATATATATATATATATATAATATTGTTAAGCATATAAAATACACATTCCATTTTAAAATAAATAAATACTTAACAGTGCAATCGGAATACGTCTACCGTAAATAATACAGTATTCCATAAATTTGCGGAAGTTGTTCCGTAATACGAAATATAATGAATTTACTCTCCGTACTAAAATAAAGATATGTTATTAAAATAAACGAAAATACAATTAAAGACTTATGTTTTAAAATTTTTATATAATTTACGCCAGGTAAACTATATTATTACATACCGCTCAAAGTAAATAATATTAAATTTTTGCTACCGACTTGCATTACCTTATTTTAAGTATATGCAAACCGAAACATCTCCACCGACGTATGTATTATATAAAGTTAGTGAGCAATATTTGTTACTTAATGCGTGGTGTTGATAATGATACATTACGTTTATGTATTCACGACGATGGATATTCATGTCGCAGGCTTTTACGGTACGAGTCTTTTTGCGGAATAGCTCAACTTATAAATATATAAATTTCGCAATTATATCACAATTATAAATATATAAATTGCAACTGAACGCAATTTATAAATTTATAATTGCGTTCGTCAACGAAAGAATTGAAGCATTCAGGTACTAAGTATATTAAAATCGGCGCAAGAATAAATAAAAACAAATTTATTCTTACAACTGCTGCATATAAAATTCGCAAATATCAATAACATATATAAATCTATAACAAAGGGAAAATCAGATATTAAGAAATCAAAACCCAAATTTCCGAAAGAGTATTTCAGAGACTGGCCCAATTAAAAAGTTAAGATGTCACAATTAACTGGTGACGTCTTTTTAACCAGTTATACACCAGTTTTACCCAAAACTTCTATTACGTAAAAACCTTTAACAAAAGACAGCCATATAACGTTACTTTATAAATTTTAATTAAATCCTTTTGTGCTGCAGTTTTTTTAAATCAAAATCTTCACATCCTGAAAACTTTACATTAATCAGCTAAGTTACAGAATAAAAATAAACGCAACCATATAAAAAAAAAACATGTAAATATTTTAAATAATTGATAAGTTCAAAATATTACTTAAAGCCCCTTCAGAGATATCAAGTCAAAGCAAATGATTTAAAATTTGATAAAATTATAATAGTATTAGAAAATTAAAATAAAATAATAAACTACGATCTTGATCTGAAAGTACCAACGAGAAGATTCTAAACAAAATTAGGAAACACATTTATGTCAAAATTATAGAATAACTATTAACAGCCCTCGATATGCATGTGTTTTGGTAAAATCAGTAAATATTAAGATTTTCAATCCCATATTATTTGATATCATTGTACCCAAATGTCCATATTTTCAAAATCTGATAATTTAATTCCATCAGTTTAAAAATAAAACTTTCCATTCGTTTAATGACATTTTTTGTCTAAGAGTCTAGCTTATAAATACTAAATTTTTTTTCATGAAACTGGAAATTTCTACGAAATATCCATCCTAATCATATGTAAAAAGTCTTAATTAATTAATAGCATTAAATAAATTACAACCTTTTAAAAACATGGTGTATTAAAATATTCCATAACTACTATTACAATAATTTCAGATTATATTACCGTATCTAACACTAAAGACACACCTATATAATTTACGGCAACTATTAAATCAATCAACAAATTAGGTGATAACCTATAGGTAACAATATTAATCGTCGAACGTTCAAGGGAATAGATTCTTAAACGCTATTCTTAAAATTCCTGAACTGAAAATTTTAAAACCCATCAAATATTATTGCCTATACTTCAGTGTGTTTTGTTGTGTTTCTATTTGAATCCTACTGAAAATCTCTGCATCTTTTACATTGTTTTGTTATGTTTCTATTTGAATCCTACTGGAAATCTCTGCATCTTTTACATTTCTTCCCACAAAAATAAGCTCATATTTTGATCCTTATTCAGACAAAAGCTACTAATGGAGGAAATAAATTTAATGGAGGTCCAAGATAGATCTGGTTGTTCTATTGGCACAATTTTGTTCACAGTTTTATTCAATGTTTTGAACCATCTAAGTAATCATCAGTTTTTAGGCTTCCGTGCCTCAAACGGAAAAAAAACGTTAAGGAGGAGAATCTATCGCAATATCAGAATTCCTTAAGCACTTAGGCTTAAGTATTATGACTTTTACTTTTAACGATGTAAATAGATCATCTAGTGTACACTTCGTGTACATAAAAATATCATAAATATATCAAAAAATAAAAATTTAAAAGTATCCCTATAGATTGCCGGCGTATTATAGATAAACTTCTGTCCACAATTTTTTCATAATTTTGATGTTAACAACTACAAAAATAGAAGCTAAAGAAGCAAAAATAGATCTTTTATGAACAATTTCGACTAGATCTGACAAAAATTGTAAAAAAAAACCGTTTTTGGAATTTGGTGTGTCGTGTTTATTGAAAGGAGATTTTAAAAGTATTATTTTTAAAATTAGATGTGTAATAATTTCAAATATCCACAAAAATACATATTAACCCCTCATGCGACGACAAGTCAAGATTATGATAAAAAAGCGTATGAAATGAATCGGTGCCAAGTCGACGCTTCTCTTTCCCTCTCACGGACATACAGGGCCACATACAGAGGAGTACATTTCACTTGGCACAAAAATAAATAGCAGTAGTAGCATTTTGCAAACTTAATTATATTCGGTAACGATATTGCAACGCAACATTTTATTCGGTGATTATTTGAAACCCTTATTTTTTTTTGGTAAAAAGTTTTATTTTTCCGTTTTAGCGTCTATAACATGATGCAATATTTTATGTAGAATATCAGGAATTGAGCAAGAATTTAATATTTATTTTATTGAGATTGAAACAGATGTTTCCAGTGTTTAACAGAGCTAATTATATTCATATACATAACCTTACACACATACAAACATTTATACATTCTAATACATATATGGATAAACAAATTTCCTTTTATCCTTTGGCTTCACCTTAGTCAATGCCTCTTGCTTTTATATACCTATACTTATTCACCGGCCTTTAGTATGCTATTTGTTTTATATTTTTGCATATACTTGAACAAAATTACATACTTACTTACCTATTAATATTTTAGTTCTTGCATGCATTTGTTTTTTTCTCTACTTATTTCCTTATCTACCTTTCTACTAAAATCTTAATTGTTTCATAACTTTGTATGTGTCTTTACATACTTAGCTACCTACTACTTTGTTATTTTTTTGTATACGTCACGACAAGTCAAAGGAATCCAATTTCGATGAGTTTATTACACGAAAAGCCCATCACCAACTTCTGGTCCCATTATTGTACCATGATTTTGCTAAAGAACAAATTCATGCCCTTAATTGTTTTAACATTTTAGAGAATTTATTATCATACTTTTATTAGATCTAAATATTCATAACTTGATCACGGCACCTTCTATGGTCATATTTTGTCCATATTTTCATGGGATCACATTTGGCGTATACTCTTTCAAATAACAAAAAAAAAATCATTCACTTTAGTTTATAAAGGTTGAAGATATGAGTACTTTTATACACTCGCCTACCTTTTTATTATTTTAATTTCTTACGACAATACATGTCAAACAAGTCTAAACTTGAAGAGTTGACTCCTCATCACTGAAGAGTTCCTGTTACCACCTTCAAGCTTATCATTGTATTCTGATTTTGGTACAGAGCAAATTTATGTCATCCTTAGTTGTGTGAAAACTTCAGATACTTTATTATTAATTTATCATTAGACCTATATCGTTCAAACTTGATCACGCCACCTACTTTCAATTTCTGTAGTCAAATTATGGAATTTTCACGAAACTACACTATTGTGTAAACTTTCACATAAAAAAATCATCAATTGATTGGCAAATGATGGAGATATAAGGTAACATACAAAAATACATTCGAAATGAAAATCCCTTTCTTTTTTTAAGTCGGCTTAAAGCAAAGATTTACCAAAGGTTTACGGGAAAAGTATATCGATGATTTTAAAATCCCATATATTTAAGAAATCCACGATGTTTTGCGCGAAATATATACTTGATAATATATTTATATAGCGATAAATAATATTTATTTTTAAATATAGTTTATATAATAGAAATACTATGTACTTTAAAATGTTTGAATGTATCTAAGGGTGTGCGGATCCCTCGTTGTATAAGTTTTACTCGTAATTAACAGATCATTTACGAATTCTACTATGATTTTTCTACTAAGTTCACATCTTTTAAACCTAAACATTTTGTTCTTGTATGCGTTCTGTATAACCTTTCTCATTCACTTCGAGGGAAGAATAGTTATTTGACAAGCATTTAAAAGTTTTCTGGTCTTATCACCAATTAGCGTACTTAGGCAACAAACTCGACACTTACTCTCGAGTTGGCAAACAATTAAAAAAAATATGATACATTCGAAATGCAATTTCATCCGTAAATAATAATGAAATTAAAACCAAGAATTGTCTTAAAAATCAGAATTTTAATTATCAACGTTTATAGCAAAAATAATATAAATGTATCCTACACTTACTTAAAACCTCTTTACACCTACTTAAAATATATCCCACCAGAGAGGTGGTGCGTGAAAAATTATTCGCCCCCTCTTTACAGGTTTGGGGAAGTATATTGAAAACTTTGTTATATATAGAAATTTTCATAAAACATATTTACTTGCAAAATAGATGTGTTTCTAATGTGAATCTAAAAGTGTACAAACAACGTGGCTCTGATAACTGTGAACGAACATTAAAAAAATAATAACATTACCTCGTTTGACTTCTGATAAAATTGTTTTTCTTATTATATAAACTAGTTGGAGACATTAAGTCGGCGCCCGACCGACGAATACGACGAAATTATTAGGGTTCCTTGTTTTACTAATAAGCTCTAAAAACGGTGCGTATGCTCTAAAGACGGTACGTATATATATATATATATATATATATATATATATATATATATATATATATATATATATATATCCACACGTATATGAATAAATAGATTTATAAACTAATCATAGATGCTAACAGGCTGTGGTTACAGATGTGGTTATATTTTTGAAAACAAAATAATAAAAAATGTATTTATTTCAAAGTGCTCTATAATTTTGAATAGGTTTGCGGTAAAATTAACATTGCAATTATTTCTCAATTTTCTTTAATTTATTACTTGTATAGTGCTTGGATGTACTCAGATTAATAATTAATCTAATTTTACCGATGCTACTTTGAAGCGTTTCCAACCCCAGCTGGTTTCACTACACCTAATAAATATATATATACCCAATAAGAGGAGGGGCATTTGGTTATACTCTACATAATGTATTCTATATTCAGTAAACATGTTAAGAGTAAGCGGTAGCAATGCAAAGTGCCGATAAGTTAATTTCTCATACACGTGTTTTTAAGAAGACTTGATATATTTACATTCTACTTTCTTGCAATAATTATTTTTATTATAATTTGTACCAATATAATTTACTTCCCTAATAATCTCGATAACATTTCAGGCAAAGATTACGCCCGTACGCAAATACCTGTGCCACAAACTATCTTTTAATATCTTCTTAGTCTTTTTAGTTCTTCCATTTGTACCAAAGGTTTGATTAGAACAAATTACAACGTCGAGCACCAGTAAGGTGTTTTTAGTCTACAAATACTCGCAGGAGGCGGCGTGGGTGAGTTGAATCGGATTTAACCCTTTCGGATTTAAGTAGTAGCTTATATTTTCAAATTTTGCATCATTTATGTGCATGAGTGAATGAAATGCAGATTTAACTGTGTTCACAAGTGATATTAGTGAAGTGTTGATTAAAATTTCTTATTCGGATATTTTTGACCAGATTTCAAATTAAAAATAATTATAGAGAAATTTCCTCATATATAACTATGAGGACATTTCTTAATATATCTATGATTAATATGCGGATAAATGTATTAATAAACTTAACAGATTGTTACCTGCAAGTTTAGCATTTTTATAAACAATAATTTTATCGAAGCAAATCAGAGGATAAAAACCAGAAAATGAGAAAATATTTGTAGGAGCATTTTCAGGAATTATTAAGAAAAAAATATTTCCTTGTATATGAAACTTGGACAACAAAGGTAAATACCTTAATTAAATTTGAAAAGAAAATTCCTAGATGAGTTCTTCGAAATATTCGAATTAATGAATAATGAGAACGAAATATTTTCTTCAAACTTACTTTTCGTTATCAAGGTAATTTTTTACACATTGCTTTGAATAATAGGGATTTTCCATATTATAATTCTAACTATTATTATTATATTAATAACCTCTATAAAATAACATTCCATAGAATTGACTTGCCGTGACTACTTAATTCACACGGAAATTTGAAAAAAATATATTTATTGTAGTAAAATTCTGAAAGATAATTACGAAAGATGAGAATGTAGATAATATCTTTATTTAGTTTGTAATTTTGATTTTTTTATTTTTCATGAATACATTTAAACAGGATTTTTGAGAAGTAATGCGAAACTACCCATGTAGTTCATAACTTGAACGCGAGAATATTACATAAACAAAAATGTGATATTGGAAAAACGTATAAGCAAAAGTCAATGTTTTAACTATAGAGCAATATTAAACAGAATTAAAAAAATATATTTTCGAACACATTATTTCTATATGTCAACCTAAATAACAATACAACATATAATTTGATTAAAACGACTTTTGCTCTTTTGCCGACTCGAGAGTAGATAAAAGTTTGTTGCAAATTATGCTAATTATGTTGGTAACAAGACCAACCAAATTTTAAATTCCTGTCAGATTTATATTCTTACGACGTATTAACATCAGTTTTTAAAAGTAACGTCTTTTTGAATATTTTTCAAACGAAAGTTTCAATTCATTTAAGATAAGGAAAATTAGAAACAAAAATAATTGAAATTAGTTATAACTGCTACTAATAAATTATGAAAAATAATTTTAAACAAAAATAATTTATCAACTTTACATGCAACTCTATTCGAAACTAAAACAAATGAATTTTTTTTATTTTCTTTTCTTTGCTTAAGTGTTATCTATAAACTATATGTGATACAGAATTTGTGGAGATCTCTCAAATACGATCAAAATCAATGTCTCCAAAAAAAAATTCACTCTATTTTAGTAACTCATCTTTCTTACCTACAAATTATACTTATAATTTACTTATATATTTAAAAAAAGTAAATATTACTTTTAAAGTGTTTAAACCAAGGGGTTGATACCGAGCAATCGTACGCCGAACGCAACGATGTGCACGTGGGCGGGCGCGGGGAGAGCGGTGCAGAAACAGCGGAGGTGTACGAGATAACAATTTGTCTAACATTTTGTCGGTGTCGACGGGCTTGTTTATGAAAACAAATGCAACCGAGATATCTGCGAAGGTTTACACTGAGTGAGCAAGTTGACGGGGCTTGTCTTGTTATTTGCAGACTGAATTTGCTCGGTTTTGTTTTGATTAAATACATCCGAATGAATGTATTGTATCCTATTATTTCAATGTACTATTTATGGTCCTAAAGCGTATTAATAATAAAAATAAATTAGACGGGTGAACTTGAGCACGAGAAGTATATGATTATTCTGTGAATGTCAAAATGCAAACAATTTAATAATTAATATATAGGAATAAATTAAAAAAAATAGGAAATTAAATGGAAATTCTTTTTTTCATAGGTTTTCTAAGGTAGCACATAAATCGAATTAATACCCCCTTCTTGCAAAGAAGTCAATTAGACCTTTCTACAAAATATTTCACAAAAAGCGAAACATGGTGCTTCACCAACGCTTGAGGCTCCTGATCTAGTGAAATAGTGTTCTATTAATACATTGATTGAAAAAATATGAATATACATCTCGAATCTATCAAAGCTTATGCCTCGAAAGTGAATCTTTTATTGCAAATAACGTAAAGTATTGATATTCTTCGTAAAATATTGATTATAGTAAATATTGACGTAAACTTTACTCGAATGGTTTAGTAAATAAATTTAAAAGTTATGAGAAATATATAAACAGGAAAATTAGTTCACAAAATGAAAAAGTGATCGTTTTCTAACGAGGTGTTTATATATAAAACGGATTCACAAATAAATGAAACTACGTGATGTAGTATTATTTCTACTTTCTTTAATTTCTTTACCACGACCTAGGTTTCGTTGTATTACAAAAATGAATTTCTACAAAATTAACGCCAAATATATTGAACATATAAAACAGTTATAATGTCTATTGTTATCAATACTAATATGTAAAATTCTGTACTTTTTGTGATTGTATAGCATGTTTGTGATGTTTGTATTAAAGGTTTTTTTTAAAGTTATACCTTTCACATGCTTTTGAAAAGAGTGAAATTGATTTTCAAGATTTTCCTTATGCTTTATGCTTAGCTTGCCAAATTAGAAAAGTATAAATTATTGAAGGAGACGACTGACTATTAAAAAGTTTTCTTTTTTAATATCACAATGCTGCTAAACAGCAGCTTCTTTCTGATCGTATACAATGTCCCACGAAATAGCATTCAATTTAATTTTATCCTGCAGAAGACAGGTGATCCAGTATGTTAGGATATCTGAGCACTTTTACCATTACTTGATGAAAATATAAATAAGTTTACGAATAACCTAGACCGACTAACTTGTTTGCCATACAAACGACTAAAATTGTTATTTTTGAACAACCTTGTATATATTTCGAACTGGCTTTTAAGAAAATATGAAAACTTTTTTTTTGGTTAATTATATAGTTACGAAGTAGGCATTGTTTTGAACCTAATTTCCCAGACCGAGTTTTAACATTTGTCTTTTGCAGTATAACGCACTGCACGACTTATATGATAATAGCCTGAACTCAAATTCCATGTAATTATTAACCCATGAATTTATTAAATGAAATGGAACATGTTCTACTACTTCCAAAAATTAATAAAGAGTAGCGCGTTCAGTTTTTTAGTGCAGGGGCATAATTCGTTTCAATATTTTTTTTCATTGCTCTTCCAAAGTAACTGGCAGCGTAATATATATATATATATATATATATATATATATATATATATATAAATATATATATACATACATATATATATATATATATATATATATATATGTGTGTGTGTGTGTGTGTGTGTGTGTGTACATAATAAAGTAAGTAGGAGTAGAATTTCAAGGATTTCGTGTACAGTTAGACAGATATACATATGTTTAAGGTATGTATCCTTAAATATTTACATATCTCTTGTTATGTACATTGAACTTATTTACAATTCTCACAACGGACATGTATTGCCTGATATATCCTTTACAGGCGTAAAGATTTCGTGAATTTCTTAATAGCTATGAAATTTAGAATCATCGCCATAGTTTTTACTAAAATTTAGGTGTTTTGTAATAAGTACAAATTTTGTTTTAACAGTTTCAGAAATGGGAAGGAGAATAGGGGCATTTAGCAATATTTGTAAAATTCTGAAAATTTAAAACTTTTACAACTCGCTGCTTCTGTATCAATGTTAATTTTTTAACGAACTCTAGGGGTATTCCAGAAAGTATGCTGCTCGCCGTCTGCTCGAAGTTTTAAGATCACCTGATAGATTACCTGCAAATCACCACAAATAATTATTTTCTTTCGCGTTTTCCTACAATGATTGCTATATGTGTCTTTCTGTGCTTGGTTAACTAGACGCAGGTCCACATCTCATTGCAATAAGAATTTAAGGTTAAAATTCTATTGCCACAAGTTATATTAGAGTTGATATTATGATACATTTTAAATATCCACGCAAAGCCAAGTGGTTGAATATATTACGAAAGTTACGAAAAGATTTACATCTGTCGTTAAATTGTGATCAAATTAGCGTTTAAATTCGTGATGTGTAAAAAAATTGAGGATGACAATAATTTTATTAAAATATTTAGACACATGTAATATAGTATTTCATTAGTTTAAAATTTTGTTAATTTTGTTTTTAATCGTAAAATTAATGACGTTAATTTTTAATTGTAAATAAAAAACCACTATTTAAAAAGATCCGCATAGCCATTAGATAGAGAGACTAAAATTTTGTTTAAGATTTACCTCAAAACAATTGACATAATAAACAACTGTTATTTTGACGTCATTAAAAGTTAATTAACTCTTTCATTTTTCCATTTAGTTTTGATATACTCGTAGTTGACAAGGGCATGCAACAGCATGAACAGACACGTCTTTTCCCCTGACATAACTATTGTTTATAATTCCACAGAAGAAAATAATTTTCTTTTTAATTAATATACTGAAAAGTTGACAAAGGCAGAAATCATATAGCAAATACACATCAGTATATACAAACAAAATTGTGCATTCCAAAACTCTGAAATACAGGCTGATATTTATATGAATCTGAATACAGGCTGATATTTATATTCAATAAATTGTTTCAGAATATTTAAAACTCTGAAAAACGTGTGTAAGAAATGTATAGCTCGGTTCATAATAGCCAAACATAATATTTTCAATTCTATTCCTGACCTATATGTCATGTGATAGTCAAACAGAATATTTTCAGTTCAATTCTAAGCCAAGAAACTATCTTTTTACTACCGTATGAGAGCGTGAGCGAAGGTCACTCAGGCAATGCAAATTTAACCCGATTTCAGATATAATGAGCTTTTTAACGTTTCTAAATTTAATTTAAGCGATCGTCCTAGATAAAGATTTTTAGAGATCAAAATTATCTGGTTTTAATTTACTAATTTTGGAACCAATATTTGTTTTTTATGAAAGAATACACCTTAGTCTATTATAGAGCCTTTATTGCGCGTTACTTCGTTCGCTAAACGAAAGTAATTAATTAAGAGCACTCTAAGTTATCTTCGCCAAATTTTGATATTCTTTTTGTTCTCTACTCTCCACAGTCCGGGGAAATATTTAAAACATCCAGAAGTCACTGGAAAAGTGGCATGTTCTTGAATTGCCAACCTAAAAGTAATTGATTGCTAAGATGATTGTATCACATCAATTAGACGTAATGGTTTTTAAGACTTCAAATGAATATTGAAGTACGTAACTTCATTAAAACATATCAATGAAAGTAATTGTTTTACGCTAATTAAAGACGAGCTTGTAAATAATAATTCACCACTTTAAATTCAATAAAAGTATGCGGTACGGTATGCAGTAGTCAAAGACCCGCACTTGACTGTTGCTGGATTGGAGAATTCCACTTTTACCAGATCCGCGTCACTTTTGGTCATGAAGTCAGAAGAGAATCCCCCCTGAGTCGTTTACCAGTGAATACTCCTCACGTTGTGAGAATTTTTTTTATTAATTAATTTAATACATGAAAGTCTACTATTAAACTAGAACTGTAGATAACTACGAGTGAACTAGAAGTTGAAATCGAAGTCGAACTGATAAATGACATGACCAGATTTTGCAGTATTGTGATGCTCTTATATTTCGCTTTGTAATCCCATTGCTCGGTCACCGATCGTAACGCCAGGGGTATGAACCCACGGTCGCTCATTCGTCGCGTTGGTTGTTCGGAACAAAAAAATTCATGACGTCACAGAGGGTCAATTCGTAAAAAAATCGCTCTAACACAAAAGTTTTAGTCTAACCTTGAAAAGAAAAACTTTAAAAATTCTTCAAAATTTCCCCTATTACTTGCTTGATATATGGACTTCAGAAATAAAAATAAAGAGTCCAGTCCATATTTTTTTATGTGTCTCAGAATCGTTGTTTTCATATCCCCGTCAGTCGCTCCATAGAAGAATTAATGTGACAGTAAAAGTTTATTATCACCGGCAATAGGGGGACCATGAATTTACTTTCTGGCCTACATGGAGACCGTGCTAAATTAATATGTTACTCCTTTCATAAATATACGTCCTCTATCGTATTTAAGTTAAATCGAGGTCAAACGAAGTAATGTCGTGATATTGTTTATTGTTTTGACCTTGCTACTTTTGCGTGACGAATGTCACTTTCTAACGGAAATTTGTCATTTGAAAGTTTCTTGTACATTAAGTATATGTAAGCTTATTACATTGTCATTAAATGTGGTTTTATATCTGTGCTTTACGATTTTATCTAAGGAATGAAGCAGATATTTTTAAGTGTTAAAAAGACTTTTTCTTATTTATTCCTTCCAAGTAAGATTGTAACCCAACATAATAAGATACCATGTACTTATATATAATTAGTGTAAGTGTACCCAATCATCTAACAGTGAGAGGCACGCTTCCACGATCACGACATTAAGTGTTATTTATTGATACAATTATTATTTGGGCAGTTTTTTCACTTTTTTAATAAATATTTAAGTATATTGTCATCAACTCCAAAGAAAACTAATAATTATTAGTCTTTACTTGTACTTAAAAGCCATTGATGGCAATCATTATAACAGTAATCAGTTAGGGTAAAAACCTATATTAGGTTTTAACTTTTCAGTGCTTTAAAAAGTAGTTCATATTCAAATTTGACCTTGTTTCTATTTAACTTTAATTTATATTTTAATATTTTTTAGATTAATATTCCCATTGCTCTCTAGTTTTTGAGACTTTCAAAGAACGCATTTACGGTATATCTCCCAATTAAATCTAATTAAACACGGAAGTAGCCTACGATATAATGCAGCTTTAATGGGCCTAATACTGCGCCAGATATTTTTATAATACATATTAATATATGTAATATGCAGTTGTCATTATAATTACAACTAAATTTTCTTAACTTAGTTTAAGAGGGATTAAATCTCTACTCTTTTTACGTTTCTTTGTTTATTAGTACATAGAAATATTTTTATAAAGAGGTTAAGCTATTTACTAACTTTATCGAAGACAACGTTTAGCAAAAGACTTAATTCCAGACGTGGAGAAAATACACAAAGTTAAACGAATTTCTACTCATAATACTCTACCTAACATATTCAGATATTATTAAATCTAGGCGGGAGATCATTAGAAACAATAAACTACGGTTTCCTTTTACCTCAAGAAATCTCCCCATATCTTCATAAAATGTATTACATTTTCGAGTAAATATTACCAACAATGCTTTTATACGGAGTAATATTTCAAGTCACAATCCCGTTGGTATATGAGTGTGTTTTATTACGTGAGATTGCGTCGACCGACAGGGCGTGAAAACAAAATAAGCATAGGGGTTGATTTTATTAGGACAGATGAATACTTTGCACACCTCTGCAATCTTTTACTTTGCACACCTCTTCAATCGTGATCTGCGATTTGAGATTTGATAAAGGTGAACTATTCATTATAGCTTAAAGCTATAAGAATTCAAATAGTGTGTATGCAGCCAGATATGGAGAGAAGATTAATATTAAACTTAAGAAAACGTTTAAACGTTTGTAAGTTTGCAATTTATTTCGTCGATTCACCGCACCAATCATCGACATCTACAGACGGATTCTAATGAACTAGAAAATTTAAATTTCTTGCACAGTCTTTGTTATATTTTCTACCTTATATGCTAAAACTAAAAATAAAAGTTGAAGCCGTATTATTAAAGCACTGAATTTTAAAAATAAACTTGTTAAAGAATTATTCCATACGAAATCGTCTCAAAAAAAAAATTCGGTGCCGCACCATTTTTGATCTTGTTTAAATTAGATGAAAATCTTTTAGAGTCCCAAAAAAGGAAATCCAGTGTCATTTAATTTTTGCATTTGTCAGTCCTCGCTTACCGGAATTAAAACATTTAAAAAACATAATTTTTGTACCTTAATATTTTAACTGTTTTTTTTTGTGAAAGATATCTTCTAAGTTTGAGATAATATTTCAAAGCAGAAAGACAGTAGTTTTGGCGTACAAAATTTAAATTTACACAATTAATACCCCTGAAATATGACAAAACAACAACATGGTGCTGAAAATACATGTATTTTACTGATTTGTAACTGGCGCCAGTGTCTCGGCTATCCAATGTAAACAGTTAGTATTATTCAAAAATTAGGTGCACATATCGTGAACGAAATTAAACCCACAATTGAATTGTTCAGCCTACTCCATACAAATAAAAATCTTATTTTGAAAAATTAGATTATTTGGACTTGAAAAATTAGATATTTTACATTTTGGCTACGAGGTATAAATTTAAAACTAACACGATATTTAGTACTCATCTATAATTTTGAAAATGTTTAATTATGTTTCTGTTTTTTTCATGTTTTTGCCTTCTCAAGGAACTCAAATATTATTGTTTGTAATTTATTATGTTCGATGTGAAAATCCCGTAAGTATTTTCAACATCTCATGATTTTCATTTGATTCTTCCTATTTTTTTCTTATGTTTTTGTAAATAGGCAAGAATAAAATTAAGGACAAGAATTATTTTTAATGTAAAATTATATAATTTATTTTCATGTAATTATGAGTTTGTTAACATTAAAATTATCTTATTAAGAATTATATGGTATATATAGATAATTTTGAAAATTATAAAGTCAAATATTATTTTTTACTGGAAATCTTAACTTTATGTTTACCACATCCACAATTAGCAAATCAACAGAAGCTGAATATTTTCGCGCTTTTATTTGATAGCGGGAGAGACGAACAAAAGTTTGATACGTTCTCGTGTATTTGAATGTGTTAATATTTATGAATTTCTCCAATAAAAATGTTTTAGCAGTTTGAACATCTATAGTCAATAAAAAAAACAATTGTATGCCAGGAATTTAATTAGGAATATTTCGAATACATAAACTTGTTTATCTTGGTTACTAATGGTACAATCAAATTATAATTAGATTAATAGTTTAGCGTAGATTGGGAAATATTTTTATTCACAGCGACCGGTACATAAAACCGACCACGAGCGCAACTCGGCGCATAATGACTAGTCGATTTCTTCTAACGAACCATTTGTATGGAAGAATGAAACTATATTTTCGTTGTATAAATATTTATCTTCTCTTCTTTTAGTATTATAACTTGTTTTCCAAATAAATCAAATAAAAGGAAATGAGTATTTTAATGTTTTTTTGTATTTAAAATTGAAGTATGATTGTTTGGAATTAATACTATAAACTTGCCCCTCTTTAGCGATTTCGGTTGGAAATTAATTGTAAAAAGCCAATTTTCTTAAGAAATAAATATGTGAAATAAATAAAAATTTATCAACGTGAATTACATATTAAGGTTTGATTTATCTATATTAAATTCATTGCACTACGCATTCCCAGAGTTTAACTGAAAAGACAAGTTTAACTGCCCTGACTAGATTAAAATTTGTATTATTACTTGGAATTGACATAAAATTAAAAAAATTCTAATAACCGTTAATATGAAATAATATGCACTTTTAAACTGTACTTTACACAGCATTGCATAGAACATGAAGTTTCATGTTCACTTATTTTTAATTAACCAAGTTCAAATATTAGATATTTATTGACGGTACATGCAGTAAAGACGGTAAGTTACCAAATGGTTGACGATAACACAATATACATAAAGAATTGTAGCAATTATCACACCAGGAAGACATGCTTTAAAGCAAAAATATATTATGTATTATACGAGTATAAATTAACTAAATGTATTTGAATATATTTACGTTTCTAATATATTCAAATACGTGGAATATGCCAAATATATATATATAAATATATATATATATATATATATATATATATATATATATATATATATATATATATATATATATATATATATATATATATATATATATAATATATATATATATATATATAAGTATGGAATTTGCCAAAAAAACTTTATATTTTTACTAATTTTTACTAACGGTAATCGATTCTTTGGATTCTAGTTTATCATATATTGCCTGTAGTTTACGAATCTGTTTGTAGAAATTTATCTATGATTTACCATCAAGCTTAGATTTTGTTTACTTCTGAAATTAGAAAATAGAAAGTTGTTAAACGCTAGGTGTTTACTTTCGACCTGTTCAAAAAACTTTATGGTTTAAGAGCTCGGCATAGAAATAAGAAGAAGTTACTAAGTCAGCTAGTAAGGTATAATCAATCTTATTGAGTGACTATTTTCTGTTAGGTTTTCCAAATTTAAATCGAACAGCTTTAGGAATAATAATATTTTCTAATATTTCATTGTATCTTTGAATTTAAAAAATATTTAAAATAATATTTTTCCTAATACAAAGATAAACAGACAAATACAAAATAACTAGAACTAAATCTAAAATGTTAACTGATGTACATATTTTAAAATGTAAAAAAAAATTTACAGCCAATGCAAAATATTTTGTTTGATTAATTTCTATTAAATTTTACTGAAATCTAAAAATTCATTCTTTCGATAAAACACCTTTCTTTGATCGTAAACAATGAGTGTTAAATTTTTGAATGTATTCAACTTATACGGGTTTCACATTTCTTTGGTTTTTATTTTTAATATTTTTAGTGTAGATGAAGAAACATAAGAACGTCGTTTTTAGGGAAATGCGATTGTATATATATATATATATATATATATATATATATATATATAATATATATGTATGCTACAAAGTGCTAAATAATAGTATAAAAAAACAAGGTATTTTATGCAAATGCATAAAGTTACATTCGAATCAGTGAATATTTTCGAAATTCACACGAAAATCATAAAATAGTTTTTTTAAATACCAATTTTATGTGTAGCATATCTACATTAAAATATTTAATTATCATGAATAAAACTCGATTAAAAAAATAAGAAAAAATAAAAAAGAGCAAAATAATTTTTTACCTCTTCGAAATAATATTAATCTCAGAAATAATATTTCTTCGAAATAATATTATCGCTCAATATTTAAAATCGGAAAAGATGTTCATCTTAGAAGCTTTATTTTTCAATCACAAAACTGATTTAGTTTCCAATACCATATATACAGTATCTATGTATAAATTTTCGATATATTTAATTGAACCTTGATTAACAGAAGCTTAAGAAAGACACTGAATATTTAGTATAATAACTTTTTGTGTCTTCGAAATTAAAAGTCATATCATAAATTTACTCTAATTATTTACTTCCAAATGACTATATTTTTAAATTAGATTTTATCAAGTTCCTAACTATATTTAAGACTTTCCTCTATCTTTCCTCTGTCTTACGAAATACAGAAACAATTAAATTTTGGGGAAAATATTATTAGCTTAAATTTTATTACAAAAATCTTTGTAATAAAAACATTTGTTTTCTTAACATTTAATAACATTGTACAGCATAGGTTTATATATTTAAAAGAAATAATCACTAGTTTTGTCGTCTAAATTTACATCTAAAACCTCAGGTCAACATTTTTTATATACATCCAAATTTACCTCTAAAATAAAATTATTGTTCTATTTATAATTTTTAATCTGAGCACTATTTGCTTAATATTCAGCTTTAAAATAACGTGCTACATGTGCATTAGCTCTCCGCATGTTAATGATAATTTGCAAAATCTGAAAACGTTTTTAGTTTAATTGTTAGTTTCTGTCTGTAACTAAAATTATTTCGCGTCACTTGCATCTACGATATGAAGAAATACGGAAAACTGTTTTAGGCCTCTCTCAATATACACGAAACCGGTTTTTTCATATGTTCCCAGTTTATTTATTTTTCAGTAAACCTGAAAATCTCATTATACTACCGCCATTAAAAATAACTAATAGTCATAGTTGTGAAAAAAAGACCTGTCAAACAATTAAAACCGTGTTGTGTTTGAGTTATTTAAAAGACCTCCCAATTTTCCACGGTTTTAATTCTAAAGCAAGAAGAGAGAGGGAAGATCGCGCGCAACATTTAAAGTATTGGGAATATTCTCACTCGTGCATAAAAATTTAGGATAAAAAGAAGAATCATTGAATTTGTAATCTTGTAAATTATACTACTGGTATGGCAGCCACAATTTTATAACTTTTAGCAGCTAGTGATGCTCATAAATGAAATATGACACTTTGTTTTTAAGTAGATCGTGTATGCAACATGCAAAATAGCGAATCGGATGACTTGGAATGATTATATAAATTGATTATGTAAATTGAAATGATTATTTAAATTGTAAAATTAGAAAGATTATGTAAATTGATTAGTTATTAAGCAAATTCATTGAAACTTGATGGTAAAATAGGTTGCATTATGAGAAATCAACAAGTAAATTAAACGCAATTAAATGAAACTACGTGATGTAGTATTATTTCTACTATCTTTAATTTCTTTACCACGACCTAGGTTTCGTTGTATTACAACATCTTCAGGTGGGATATTAGCAAAGATTCTTGCTAATATCCCACCTGAAGATCTTTGCTAATATCCCACCTGAAGATGTTGTAATACAACGAAACCTAGGTCGTGGTAAAGAAATTAAAGATAGTAGAAATAATACTACATCACGTAGTTTCATTTAATTGCGAATAATGAATTTCTACAAAATTAACGCCAAATATATTCAATAAGTAAATTAAATTAAATATGGAAGTTTGTCAAGTTTTGAACAAAATTTAAAACATTTTAGGTTTATATTCATACATATGGTGAAAAGTACCCTTTGCATATTTTTGTTAACAGTAAATAAAAGTAAGTTTTTGCTTAAAATACAATGTCAGCTTCCGTTACAAATGTAATAACTTTTATTTTAAATAATTTTATGGCGTTACTTTTCAAGTTTGCGGTTTCGTTACAGACTACACTTAATGCAAACGTCCTTGAAAAGATGACAATATCATAGTACGAGTTTTAAATTTATTTATTTCTTTATTAGTAATTCACTGGCTGTTCTTAGACTGAATGACTACAGTGGAAGTAAAATATTGGAAAATATATGAACGACTCTTTATACCAGGCACCGACAAAGCACTGGTTTCCCCAGCCAGTGCTGATGGTGCCAGCGCGCTAGCAAGCTTCCCACTGATGACATTACGGAAAAATATACACGCGTAATATAATTATAGAGCTTTAGCGTCTGCAATTCACGCGTAATCGTACCTGCATATATGAGGTGCCATTGATAAATATGTATGAAAGGGTGGGAGATTTAAGCACTTGAGTTGCTAGTTTATCAAGCGTATCGATTTCTTAAAACCTATTGTAAGTAGCGAGATAGGAACAGTTGCCAATGTTTCGAATCAATTTTGTGTTCTAAAATGTGTTAAGTGTAACTATTATTTTGCAGACCAGAAAAAAAACGCAAAAGTAGTCACATTTTTGCAATTTTTTAGTAAAAAATAAGGTCTTTACTCAGTTTTGCTTATAGCAATATTAACATAAGCAATTAATTTTGTTATAAGCGATTTTTTCCAAAATCACCCAGGAAATTTGAAGGCAGTAATGATAAATTCCTCTAGCGGGAGAGTCGCCCATTTAATAGATGACCTTTTATGCTTCTTTTATTTTCTGCATGGATGAATTAAATTTTAACACAATCTGCGTATACCTATTATTAACGAAACTACAGTAGATTACTGCACGTTCCATACCTGTTTTTACTTGAGTGAAACACAGCAGCGCAGCTTTGGAGCGCATCCGCATGCATATTTATTCGATGTTATCTGCTAGGATGGTGAGAGGAAATGCAAAGTGAATAAAAACAGGATGAAGGAGGCGAGTGCTTTGTGGAAAAAAAGAGTACGATGAAAATTACGTACGCTGCAGTTTATGAGAAATTGATTAGAAGGGTAAAGTTAATTGAAACGGTTAAGTCATGGATACGGGAATGTTACTTAAATATTATAGTAAATAAAAGGGAAAATAGGTGGGTAATTCAAGCGTCGAAGTCGTATGGCAATATGCCTTATGCAAACTACGTATCCTCATATTTACGTCACATCCGGCAATACGTCCGCATGTCCCAGATTATTAATTTCTATCATTTTAGAAGTCTTCACGTTAAATTTTGTATACTTTAGACAAAGATTTCAATTAATATGTGGCAAAGTTAATACATATTCTTCTTATGCGAATATAATACATATTCTTCCCCTTACATGCAAAATAGAAGCGAGAAATATTATTGCCTACATCTTACCGAATATAATTTCATTTTATAGGTTAAAATAAAATTAAAGTTCCCCACGAAGTTTTTTTTTAATTTTAAGGTTGGTTAGTAAAATATTAACGTTTAAAACGATTTGTCTACGCTTCTTGGTATTTTCGATTCATGCAAAATAAACCTTGAAATAATCCGAAAGGAATCCGCTTGGAGCGCACATAAATCTAAAATTATTTTGAAAGTATTTTGTTAACATGTGTATTCTTTTGAATGACTATAGAACCATTTATTTCCATTTTAACCGATTTTCAGAGTTCCGTATTGAAACAATGAACTGTTGTAATTTTAATCTCGTTACGGCTTTGCGTCCGTCTATCTGTTACAACATTAAACTTTTGTTAGTTATATTTGTATGAAATATAGCAATTAAATGTTTTATATGGGAATGTTAGTTAATATATACACAATCGATTGTAAAAAAAATATTGCAATATCTTTGATATTTTAAACGGTAGGTGATGAATTTTCGAAATTATATTTCAAAACAGTTTTATTTTATTTTACTCGAGGTATTAAAATAGATGAAACTTTTTAACTGATACTTAAATTAATTTAAAAATTATTAGAGAGCGTGCGACCAGATACGTGCGAGAATATATATACTTTATTGTAAAATTAAATTCGTAATATGCCCTTTTGACTTGGCCATTACCACATAAAAAAGAATGATCGAATGAATCTTGATAAAACTAGATTTCTGAGTTTGATCGACTGATTTATAAGCTGGATTGAGATTGACTAACACTAGCATATTGGTACACTCATTTGAAAAAAAAACATTTGAAATTGGAAATGGTACTGCATAATAAAAACCAATTTATATATAATGATACCAAATTAAATGGATTTCAATATTTCGTGGAATTCTTTTCATTCTTAAATGCGAATTATCTTGCAATTTTCAAAGTTTTCGAAAGCCACACATTACGTTATACAATTACTAAATTAAAATTTTGATTATTTATTGAGCAAAGTGCAATAACGGATATGTGACAGAGTTGTGAGTATATAATGAATATAATAAATAGTTTTTTATTCAAGAAAAAAGTACGCTGTTTCAATAGGGAAACCTGACAATCGCTTAAAATGTAAATGTGTGATTCTGATGTAATATATAATGTGTCAAAAGAATAAACTCATCAGCAAAATATGCTTATGATTATGCGCCTTGATGATAATGCGCCTTAAGCATTTAGGATTTTTTAAATATTACTTTCTATGCAGGCTCGAAAATAACAAGGAGTGGAGACAAATAATAAATCATTTTAAAGGTTGATATTTATCGAACAAAAACCCGAGATAAAAACCCCTTGGGAACTTCAATTTGATTTTAACAAATAAATTGAAATTACAATCGATAAGGCGTGAGGAACAAAATTTGTCGTTTCCATTTGAATGTAAAATAGGCATATGAGAAGAATGTATATTAACCTTGTTACATACGAGTATTAACTGAAATATCTATCTATAGTATTAATTTACAAAATTTAACATACGTACATCTATAATGATGGAAATTATGAATTTGGGACAGACGGACGCGATATAATTATGAGAACTTTACTTCAGCGCTTGCGTTATTTTTCATTTTGTTTTCTATAATATTTTTATAAAATTCCCGCATTTGTGAGCTAAACATTTGATTTAACTTTACCCTGTAAAACAATTTCGCTAAAACTACGGCGTACGTAATTTTGCAACCAACTCTTTTGTGAAAGAAAATACTCGCCTCCTTCATCCAGCTTTTACTTCCTTCGCATTTCCTCTCGCCATCCCAGTAGACAACATTGAATAAATATGTAGGTAGATGTGTATGCTTTGCAGCAGGGTTCCCCTCAACCTGAGTGGGTTTTGAATATGTAGTCGTTTAACGTAGCTTCGTTAATAATTTCTCGCTAGCGCAGAATTTTTTTGTAAAACTTCAAATATTAGAATCTCATCGTTTAGATTTTGAAGTTTTTCTTTTATTTGGTACAATGGCAGCAAGTTAAGAACAAGTTTACTTTTATGTCCAATAAATCAACAATGAGAACTTAAACGAAGAAAGGAGAATTTCAAAAATAAATATAAGTAAAATTCTTTTCGTGGATGTAATATTTTAGACATATGTAGATTGTATTAAAATTTAATTCACTCCTATTTAAAAAGAGTGGGCATAAAAGGTCATCTGTTATCAATGTAAGCTGGCGACTTGCCATCCACTGGCGGAAGGTGCCTTTAGTGCTTTCAGATGAAAAAAGTGACAGCAAAAGAGTGAGATAAATAGTTCTTTCAGTTTCCAGATTCATTTTGTTTGCATTTAGTGTACAAAATTTAGTAAGGATGGTATATTGGTTTTACGATAACTTGGAAAATTATGGGTATAATTAGAACCAGGAAGTCTCTTAGCTACTCAATAATTTATTGTTTTATGGAAACTGTTAATTTTTATACAATACAAATCATAAACATTTTTCCTTTTAGTAATTTGGATATAAACGTTTTAATTATCCTTTTAATAATTGGGATGAAAATTTGTTGCGAAATGGAATCATGAAATGATAACCGACTCCGATAATTTGTTTATAACAATAATATCATTTAAAAAATCAAATCTTGTCATCTAAATAATTATAGCACAAACATTAGAAGTATCCAAAACGTCTCATTTTAAATAGAATACTGTTAGAAATCAAAATAAAATCAATACAAGTTGTTATTAAGCCCACATATTGTTATATATTACCCTAACTTTTTATCTACCTACTCTTTTCTAAAGCCGTCTGATATCAAAACAAGACTCATGATATTCCAAATTTGTATATTTAGACTAGTAATTATTTTCATTGATTCGGCTTTATTTTGGGGCAGTCTTCAAAATTTCCAAGTATATTTATATTATTTAGAGTGGTTATAAATCAACAAAGTTAAAATATTAAAACAGTATGACCTATATGTTAAAAGAGTTCGTAATACTTATCGGGCTTTAGAGAATTAATGTTAGTTTAACCTAATGTAAAATTTGTACATTAAGGTAATCATGATTTTTGCAGTTTTTAGAAATGATTTGTTATTTAAATGCAATCTGCGCCATAAAACTTTCCAAACCTGTCAACTTTTGTTTATAGAAATGTATTTCCTAAAAAAATAGTAAATGTTATAACAATAGTACCGCTTATAACTACTTATAATAATACTACTAATAATAATACTAGTAATAAAAAATTACTGGTTGCTAATGCAGTGAGAATTTTTGTTTCCAAAGATTGAGGGCGATCTGAAAATTATCATACGTTCATTTTTTATGACTTTCGTTATGGTCTCCACGAACAATAAATTTACTCAATTAACATCAATTGACATTTTATGAGAAAACTCCATCCCGCGTTAATGTTTACAACTAATATAATGATATCAAGTTTTGTCGTACTAATCTTAGCGGTTATATGTTTGATAGATGCCGCTCAGCAGTTACAACTAAATACATCCTAAATGCTAAGCAGTTCATGGCAAATATTGACAAAGGAATAACCTATACGCAGATTTGGGCATATTTAGATATTGGCACAAGTTAATTAAAAAAATATATTAACATTAGCGCGTCAAGAAACTTTGTGCTAGATGAATACTCAATGATTTAAAGAAGCTCAAAAATACCGTTACGGTAATTGATGTTGTGATATGATGTGTAAAAATGTTAGAAAAGTGAAAAGACTCAGTGCTATCTTTGACTTCATACAGGTAAAAAGTTAGATATATTTTTGTGGACCAAAAACAATTCTGCAGGTTGCCTTCTAGCAAGCTGTAGAATTGTTATCTTTTCTGAATATTATCTGAAGAGTTGTCAACAAAGACGAAAAGGGGGAATGTTACGGAAAAAAGTTATTCGTCAAGTTTTTTGGACGCATAGGTTATTGTGCAAGGAATTTTCTGAAAAATAAAAGTTAATATAGCAAATATACCAGCAACTATTAGTCAGTTGTTTTGGAAAAATTTTGAGAGTAACGTCCTCCTCATTGAATAACGACAAGTCAAACGAAGGATGGAATATTTAACTACATAGAATATGGTAATTATGGATCATTCCTCATATAGTCGACTTCTTACCGTGCAATTTAAATTTATTTCCAAGAATAAAAGATAAATTGCGCAAAGAAAGATTTTCAGATACCGAATAAGATACGACTACCTTCAATGTGGCTGTGGACGTCTAAGTAAGAGTGGCCTGATTGCTAATTTTGGTGGTTCCATCAAAGGAAACGATATGTAGGATACCATAGGAACAGTTTCTAAAGACAATAGATATATTACCGACTTGCTAATTGGTTTAATTTTTGATATTCTAAAAACTTTCATTGATACCTCTCATTCTATGGAAAATGCATTTCGGTGAATTTGAATTTTATTTTCCCAAATTTCCCATTTCTTTAAGACAGATCTGTTTCACTCTGAAAGCACAACAGATCTAATATGACTTTTGTTAAAAGATATAAAATCACGTTTATGTTTTTTATTCATTTACGTATTACTTTTAAAACTATGAATAACATTTTTTATTTAATAAAATATCTTTTTCTCTAATTTTTGATCGATAGGTTTTAAAAATGTAGACAACCATTTTTACACTAAGAATAAAAAATCTTCATATTAAATATATAACGCTCACATTAAATGTAATAATTACATATCGATGTGAAAAATAAAATTTAAACAATCAACTATCAAAACGTAAGCCGATTTCATTTACGCCGTATTGCCGTCATCACAAAAGTTTCGAACAGGTTTCCCTGTCCACAACTGACGAGGCAGTGGACAAGTTTTTAATCACTTATTCGCCACTGGGTGGATTGTATTAGAGTTATGCTTATTGGGATATCAGTTTTCATCCAATGAATCAATTATAAAGCTTTGTAAAGTTTGGAATATTATAATCATGTGACCCGGCAATAATTTTCAGTTCGGCAATATTTTTCCTGCTAGAACGCCATTTTAGTATTTTCTATCGCAAAAAAACGTAATGCGTACATAACTGATTTTTATTTCATATACTTGTAGTGTAGAATATCGTTGAAAAAGAATCCTAAAAACATATGAAAAAAATACCTTAGCAAAAACAACACTCCTACTCGTCCTTTCCTCTTTTTCTTTCTTTAAAACTTACAGGAAAACTACAGGCAAGGATTTTGGATTTCACTAATTTAATGAAACACGATGTAGCCTTAAATTTTTAAACTTTAATGTATATAAAATATGCAGGGAAGACTCTTTGTTTAAACTCTACTCCTATCTAACCATTAAATTTTAAATTAGGTACATTAAGTCAAATACAAAATTAGTGAAAATATTTTCTTCTCAAATTACTTTTAGTATGACAATGGAAATCCGCCAGTTATAGCTGAATTTCTCAAAGACTGAATTTCTCGACACGTTCGAAGGACGCTAAATTTGAGTTGAATATTGCCTAATATGCGTAATATTATACCTTCATATTATACTTAGCAGTGATTAATACTCAACATTGTAATATTCGACATTATAACATAGTATTGCAATAATTTGAATGTAAGTGTGCTTACTTACATTTTATGCTTTTCCGCTTTTCTGCGGAATTAAATTTGATCTGAACCGAAAAGTATTTTCATCATTTGTTCTAAAAATTGCACATAAAGAACACAACTCTTTCTAGATTGAATTATTTTGAACTGATTAGATGACGAGAAAATAGACGCCCTTTAACTGCGGGATACACATCATTGTATAGAATATGAACTTGTGTGTTCAGTTGCTTTTAAGTAATCAAGTTCAAATATTAGAGATTTATGCAATCAAGATGGTAGATACCTAACTGGTCGATGATAAAATAATACGAAGAAATGTAGCAATTTACCTTTGTAGCATTGTACTATAGAAGGTATAGAAATAGCACGGAACGACGTCGGAACTGCATGACAGTTGACCTATAATTTCAACACTCGATGTAGTCAAAAATGCGAATGTTCCATCTGACTGAGTATGTGAAGAGGTTGTTGTGATGATGGAGGATCTTCTTGGGAGAGCACTGCTCTCTAAATTTTTCTAAAATAATGGACAAAAAATTATCGGTTTACCTGTCTGTCTGTTTTTTCTTCATCTTTTTTGGCAACTCTTCAGAAAGAAATAATAATTTCGCAGGCTGCTTCGAAGTTTCTGATCGATAACAATATTTTATGTTGGCTTGTAAGTTTTTAGTCATAACTTCGTAACTTTTTTAGAAAGGAATGGACTACAAATCCTGCGATGTACGAAATAGGATGAAGGCCAAATTCTGAAATTCCTGGTAAAGGAAATCGAAGCTGATCGTCTTCAGTATCGTCGCTAACTTCAGCATTGAAACTAATTTCTTCGTTATCTATAAATCGTCGACCAGTTGTATAATTGATCTGCTCCACAGCCGAACACTTGAGAACAGATATTTTTTCTAAGGACGAACAATTTCCGTTGTCGCTATCATGAATTTCTATATGCGCGAGAAGCTTTTTATATACTGATTTGAATTGTCTTGCTGTTGGATTATTATTTGATCCATCTTTTGAACGAATGTTACAAAATAACTATTAAATGTGGTCTTGACTAA